>JAANHX010000295.1:600000-1161126 GCA_011320135.1 Phytophthora betacei
GGACGCGATTGAGTTGCTCGAGGGTGCCGTGAACGCTGAGGGTAAGCCGTTCGTGTGGGTGGTCAGGGAGAAGGCTGAATAAGCTAATACAGTAAATGTTGTGACTATCGTGTGTGGGTTGTACAGGTTGGCGAGCTGGATGCAATTGAGTTGCATGAGGCTGCCGTGAACGCCGAGGGTAAGTCGTGCGTGTGGGTTGACAGGGAGAAGGCTGGCTAAGCTAATACTGTAAATGTTGTGGCTGGCGTGTGTGGGTTGTACAGGTTGGCGAGCTGGATGCAATTGAGTTGCATGAGGCTGCCGTGAACGCTGAGGGTAAGCCGTGCGTGTGGGTGGTCAGGGAGAAGGCTGGCTAAACTAATACTGTAAATGTTGTGATTATCGTGTGTGGGGTGTACAGGTTATGGAGCTTGATGCGATCAAGTTGCACGTAACTGAGCCAGACATTCCCAGGCGAATTGCGTTTGGTTTGGAAGGTGGCTACTGGGAAACAAGCTATTAAAACATGTGACTACTGCGTGAACGCTAAGGGTAAGACGAGCGTGTGGGTGGACAGATAGAAGATTGGCTAAGCTAATACTGTAAATGCTGTTGCGGCTGTACATGTTGGCGAGGGGGACACGATTGAGTTGCCTGAGGATGCCTTGAACACTGAGGGTAAGCCGTGCGTGTGGGTTGACAGGGAGAAGGCTGGCTAAACTAATACTGTAAATGTTGTGATTATCGTGTGTGGGGTGTACAGGTTATGGAGCTTGATGCGATCAAGTTGCACGTAACTGAGCCAGACATTCCCAGGCGAATTGCGTTTGGTTTGGAAGGTGGCTACTGGGAAACAAGCTATTAAAACATGTGACTACTGCGTGAACGCTAAGGGTAAGACGAGCGTGTGGGTGGACAGATAGAAGATTGGCTAAGCTAATACTGTAAATGCTGTTGCGGCTGTACATGTTGGCGAGGGGGACACGATTGAGTTGCCTGAGGATGCCTTGAACACTGAGGGTAAGCCGTGCGTGTGGGTGGTCAAGGAGAAGGCTGGCTAAGCGAATACTGTAAATGTTGTGACTATCGTGTGTGGGTTGTACAGGTTGGCGAGCTGGATGCAATTAAGTTGCATGAGGCTGCCGTGAACGCTGAGGGTAAGCCGTGCGTGTGGGTGGTCAGGGAGAAGGCTGGCTAAGCTAATACTGTAAATGTTGTGGCTGGCGTGTGTGGGTTGTACAGGTTGGCGAGCTGGACGCGATTGAGTTGCTCGAGGGTGCCGTGAACGCTGAGGGTAAGCCGTTCGTGTGGGTGGTCAGGGAGAAGGCTGAATAAGCTAATACAGTAAATGTTGTGACTATCGTGTGTGGGTTGTACAGGTTGGCGAGCTGGATGCAATTGAGTTGCATGAGGCTGCCGTGAACGCTGAGGGTAAGCCGTGCGTGTGGGTTGACAGGGAGAAGGCTGGCTAAGCTAATACAGTAAATGTTGTGGCTGGCGTGTGTGGGTTGTACAGGTTGGCGAGCTGGATGCAATTGAGTTGCATGAGGCTGCCGTGAACGCTGAGGGTAAGCCGTGCGTGTGGGTGGTCAGGGAGAAGGCTGGCTAAACTAATACTGTAAATGTTGTGATTATCGTGTGTGGGGTGTACAGGTTATGGAGCTTGATGCGATCAAGTTGCACGTAACTGAGCCAGACATTATTGCGTTTGGTTTGGAAGGTGGCTACTGGGAAACAAGCTATTAAAACATGTGACTACTGCGTGAACGCTAAGGGTAAGACGAGCGTGTGGGTGGACAGATAGAAGATTGGCTAAGCTAATACTGTAAATGCTGTTGCGGCTGTACATGTTGGCGAGGGGGACACGATTGAGTTGCCTGAGGATGCCTTGAACACTGAGGGTAAGCCGTGCGTGTGGGTTGACAGGGAGAAGGCTGGCTAAACTAATACTGTAAATGTTGTGATTATCGTGTGTGGGGTGTACAGGTTATGGAGCTTGATGCGATCAAGTTGCACGTAACTGAGCCAGACATTCCCAGGCGAATTGCGTTTGGTTTGGAAGGTGGCTACTGGGAAACAAGCTATTAAAACATGTGACTACTGCGTGAACGCTAAGGGTAAGACGAGCGTGTGGGTGGACAGATAGAAGATTGGCTAAGCTAATACTGTAAATGCTGTTGCGGCTGTACATGTTGGCGAGGGGGACACGATTGAGTTGCCTGAGGATGCCTTGAACACTGAGGGTAAGCCGTGCGTGTGGGTGGTCAAGGAGAAGGCTGGCTAAGCGAATACTGTAAATGTTGTGACTATCGTGTGTGGGTTGTACAGGTTGGCGAGCTGGATGCAATTAAGTTGCCCGAGGCTGCCGTTAACGCCGAGGGTAAGCCGTGCGTGTGGGTTGACAGGGAGAAGGCTGGCTAAGCTAATACTGTAAATGTTGTGGCTGGCGTGTGTGGGTTGTACAGGTTGGCGAGCTGGACGCGATTGAGTTGCTCGAGGGTGCCGTGAACGCTGAGGGTAAGCCGTTCGTGTGGGTGGTCAGGGAGAAGGCTGAATAAGCTAATACAGTAAATGTTGTGACTATCGTGTGTGGGTTGTACAGGTTGGCGAGCTGGATGCAATTAAGTTGCCCGAGGCTGCCGTTAACGCCGAGGGTAAGCCGTGCGTGTGGGTTGACAGGGAGAAGGCTGGCTAAGCTAATACTGTAAATGTTGTGGCTGGCGTGTGTGGCTTGTACAGGTTGGCGAGCTGGACGCGATTGAGTTGCTCGAGGGTGCCGTGAACGCTGAGGGTAAGCCGTTCGTGTGGGTGGTCAGGGAGAAGGCTGAATAAGCTAATACAGTAAATGTTGTGACTATCGTGTGTGGGTTGTACAGGTTGGCGAGCTGGATGCAATTGAGTTGCATGAGGCTGCCGTGAACGCTGAGGGTAAGCCGTGCGTGTGGGTTGACAGGAAGAAGGCTGACTAAGCTAATACTGTAAATGTTGTGACTATCGTGTGTGGGTTGTACAGGTTGGCGAGCTGGATGCAATTGAGTTGCATGAGGCTGCCGTGAACGCTGAGGGTAAGCCGTGCGTGTGGGTGGTCAGGGAGAAGGCTGGCTAAACTAATACTGTAAATGTTGTGATTATCGTGTGTGGGGTGTACAGGTTATGGAGCTTGATGCGATCAAGTTGCACGTAACTGAGCCAGACATTCCCAGGCGAATTGCGTTTGGTTTGGAAGGTGGCTACTGGGAAACAAGCTATTAAAACATGTGACTACTGCGTGAACGCTAAGGGTAAGCCGTGCGTGTGGGTGGTCAGGTAGAAGATTGGCTAAGCTAATACTGTAAATGTTGTGGCTATCGTGTGTGGGTTGTACAGGTTGGCGAGCTGGATGCGATTGAGTTCCATGAGGCTGCCGTGAACGCTGAGGGTAAGCCGTACGTGTTGGTCGACAGGTAGAAGATTGGCTAAGCGAATACTGTAAATGTTGTGGCTGGCGTGTGTGGGTTGTACAGGTTGGCGAGCTGGACGCGATTGAGTTGCTCGAGGGTGCCGTGAACGCTGAGGGTAAGCCGTTCGTGTGGGTGGTCAGGGAGAAGGCTGAATAAGCTAATACAGTAAATGTTGTGACTATCGTGTGTGGGTTGTACAGGTTGGCGAGCTGGATGCAATTGAGTTGCATGAGGCTGCCGTGAACGCCGAGGGTAAGCCGTGCGTGTGGGTTGACAGGGAGAAGGCTCGCTAAGCTAATACTGTAAATGGTGTGGCCGGCGTGTGTGGGCTGTATAGGTTGGCGAACTGGATGCGATTGAGTTGCTCGAGGCTGCCGTGAACGCTGAGGGTAAGCCGTGCGTGTGGGTGGTCAGGGAGAAGGCTCGCTAAGCTAATACTGTAAATGTTGTGGTCGGCGTGTGTGGGCTGTATAGGTTGGCGAACTGGATGCGATTGAGTTGCCCGAGGCTGCCGTGAACGCTGAGGGTAAGCCGTGCGTGTGGGTGGTCAGGTAGAAGATTGGCTAAGCTAATACTGTAAATGTTGTGGCTATCGTGTGTAGGATGTACCGGTCGGCGAGCTGGACGCGATTGAGTTGCTCGAGGGTGCCGTGAACGCTGAGGGTAAGCCGTGCGTGTGGGTTGACAGGGAGAAGGCTGACTAAGCTAATACTGTAAATGTTGTGACTATCGTGTGTGGGTTGTACAGGTTGGCGAGCTGGATGCAATTGAGTTGCATGAGGCTGCCGTGAACGCTGTGGGTAAGCCGTGCGTGTGGGTGGACAGGGAGAAGGCTCGCTAAGCTAATACTGTAAATGGTGTGGCCGGCGTGTGTGGGCTGTATAGGTTGGCGAACTGGATGCGATTGAGTTCCATGAGGCTGCCGTGACCGCTGAGGGTAAGCCGTACGTGTGGGTCGACAGGTAAAAGATTGGCTAAGCGAATACTGTAAATGGTGTGGCTGGCGTGTGTGGGCTGTTCAGCTTAGCGAGCTGGACGCGATTGCGTTGCCCGAGGCTGCCGTGAACACTGAGGGTAAGCCGTGCGTGTGGGTGGTCAGGTAAAATATTGGCTAAGCGAATACTGTAAATGTTGTGGCTATCGTGTGTGGGTTGTACAGGTTGGCGAGCTGGATGCGATTGGGTTGCCCGAGGCTGCCGTGAACGCTGAGGGTAAGCCGTGCGTGTGGGTGGTCAGGTAGAAGATTGGCTAAGCGAATACTGTAAATGTTGTGGCTATCGTGTGTGGGTTGTACAGGTTGGCGAGTAGGATGCGATTGGGTTGCCCGAGGCTGCCGTGAACGCTGAGGGTAAGCCGTGCGTGTGGGTGGTCAGGTAGAAGATTGGCTAAGCGAATACTGTAAATGTTGTGGCTATCGTGTGTAGGATGTACCAGTCGGCGAGTTGGATACGATTGAGTTGCCCGAGGCTGCCGTGAACGCTGAGGGTAAGCCGTGCGTGTGGGTGGTCAGGTAGAAGATTGGCTAAGCTAATACTGTAAATGTTGTGGCTATCGGGTGTGGGTTGTACCGGTCGGCGAGTTGGATACGATTGAGTTGCCCGAGGCTGCCGTGAACGCTGAGGGTAAGCCGTGCGTGTGGGTGGTCAGGTAGAAGATTGGCTAAGCGAATACTGTAAATGTTGTGGCTATCGTGTGTGGGTTGTACAGGTTGGCGAGCTGGATGCGATTGGGTTGCCCGAGGCTGCCGTGAACGCTGAGGGTAAGCCGTGCGTGTGGGTGGTCAGGTAGAAGATTGGCTAAGCGAATACTGTAAATGTTGTGGCTATCGTGTGTGGGTTGTACAGGTTGGCGAGCTGGATGCGATTGGGTTGCCCGAGGCTGCCGTGAACGCTGAGGGTAAGCCGTGCGTGTGGGTGGTCAGGTAGAAGATTGGCTAAGCGAATACTGTAAATGTTGTGGCTATCGTGTGTGGGTTGTACAGGTTGGCGAGCTGGATGCGATTGGGTTGCCCGAGGCTGCCGTGAACGCTGAGGGTAAGCCGTGCGTGTGGGTGGTCAGGTAGAAGATTGGCTAAGCGAATACTGTAAATGTTGTGGCTATCGTGTGTGGGTTGTACAGGTTGGCGAGTAGGATGCGATTGAGTTGCCCGAGGCTGCCGTGAACGCTGAGGGTAAGCCGTGCGTGTGGGTGGTCAGGTAGAAGATTGGCTAAGCTAATACTGTAAATGTTGTGGCTATCGTGTGTGGGTTGTACAGGTTGGTGAGCTGGATGCGATTGAGTTCCATGAGGCTGCCGTGAACGCTGAGGGTAAGCCGTACGTGTGGGTCGACAGGTAGAAGATTGGCTAAGCGAATACTGTAAATGTTGTGGCTATCGTGTGTGGGTTGTACAGGTTGGCGAGCTGGATGCGATTGAGTTCCATGAGGCTGCCGTGAACGCTGAGGGTAAGCCGTACGTGTTGGTCGACAGGTAGAAGATTGGCTAAGCGAATACTGTAAATGGTGTGGCTGGCGTGTGTGGGCTGTTCAGCTTAGCGAGCTGGACGCGATTGCGTTGCCCGAGGCTGCCGTGAACGCTGAGGGTAAGCCGTGCGTGTGGGTGGTCAGGTAAAAGATTGGCTAAGCGAATACTGTAAATGTTGTGATTATCGTGTGTGGGTTGTACAGGTTGGCGAACTGGATGCGATTGAGTTCCATGAGGCTGCCGTGAACACTGAGGGTAAGCCGTGCGTGTGGGTGGTCAGGTAGAAGATTGGCTAAGCGAATACTGTAAATGTTGTGACTATCGTGTGTGGGTTGTACAGGTTGGCGAGCTGGATGCGATTGAGTTCCATGAGGCTGCCGTGAACGCTGAGGGTAAGCCGTACGTGTGGGTCGACAGGTAGAAGATTGGCTAAGCGAATACTGTAAATGTTGTGACTGGCGTGTGTGGGTAGTACCGGTTAGCGAGTTGGATGCGATTAAGTTGCCTGAGGCTGCCGTGAACGCTGAGGGTAAGCCGTACGTGTGGGTCGACAGGTAGAAGATTGGCTAAGCGAATACTGTAAATGTTGTGGCTATCGTGTGTGGGTTGTACAGGTTGGCGAGTTGGATGCGATTAAGTTGCCTGAGGCTGCCGTGAACGCTGAGGGTAAGCCGTACGTGTGGGTCGACAGGTAGAAGATTGGTTAAGCGAATACTGTAAATGTTGTGGCTATCGTGTGTGGGTTGTACAGGTTGGCGAGCTGGATGCGATTGAGTTCCATGAGGCTGCCGTGAACGCTGAGGGTAAGCCGTACGTGTGGGTCGACAGGTAGAAGATTGGCTAAGCGAATACTGTAAATGTTGTGACTATCGTGTGTGGGTAGTACCGGTTAGCGAGTTGGATGCGATTAAGTTGCCCGAGGCTGCCGTGAACGCTGAGGGTAAGCCGTGCGTGTGGGTGGTCAGGTAAAATATTGGCTAAGCGAATACTGTAAATGTTGTGGCTATCGTGTGTGGGTTGTACAGGTTGGCGAGCTGGATGCGATTGGGTTGCCCGAGGCTGCCGTGAACGCTGAGGGTAAGCCGTGTGTGTGGGTGGTCAGGTAGAAGATTGGCTAAGCGAATACTGTAAATGTTGTGGCTATCGTGTGTGGGTTGTACAGGTTGGCGAGTAGGATGCGATTGAGTTGCCCGAGGCTGCCGTGAACGCTGAGGGTAAGCCGTGCGTGTGGGTGGTCAGGTAGAAGATTGGCTAAGCTAATACTGTAAATGTTGTGGCTATCGTGTGTGGGTTGTACAGGTTGGTGAGCTGGATGCGATTGAGTTCCATGAGGCTGCCGTGAACGCTGAGGGTAAGCCGTACGTGTGGGTCGACAGGTAGAAGATTGGCTAAGCGAATACTGTAAATGTTGTGGCTATCGTGTGTGGGTTGTACAGGTTGGCGAGCTGGATGCGATGGAGTTCCATGAGGCTGCCGTGAACGCTGAGGGTAAGCCGTACGTGTTGGTCGACAGGTAGAAGATTGGCTAAGCGAATACTGTAAATGGTGTGGCTGGCGTGTGTGGGCTGTTCAGCTTAGCGAGCCGGACGCGATTGCGTTGCCCGAGGCTGCCGTGAACGCTGAGGGTAAGCCGTGCGTGTGGGTGGTCAGGTAAAAGATTGGCTAAGCTAATACTGTAAATGTTGTGATTATCGTGTGTGGGTTGTACAGGTTGGCGAACTGGATGCGATTGAGTTCCATGAGGCTGCCGTGAACGCTGAGGGTAAGCCGTGCGTGTGGGTGGTCAGGTAGAAGATTGGCTAAGCGAATACTGTAAATGTTGTGACTATCGTGTGTGGGTTGTACAGGTTGGCGAGCTGGATGCGATTGAGTTCCATGAGGCTGCCGTGAACGCTGAGGGTAAGCCGTACGTGTGGGTCGACAGGTAGAAGATTGGCTAAGCGAATACTGTAAATGTTGTGACTATCGTGTGTGGGTAGTACCGGTTAGCGAGTTGGATGCGATTAAGTTGCCTGAGGCTGCCGTGAACGCTGAGGGTAAGCCGTACGTGTGGGTCGACAGGTAGAAGATTGGCTAAGCGAATACTGTAAATGTTGTGGCTATCGTGTGTGGATTGTACAGGTTGGCGAGTTGGATGCGATTAAGTTGCCTGAGGCTGCCGTGAACGCTGAGGGTAAGCCGTACGTGTGGGTCGACAGGTAGAAGATTGGTTAAGCGAATACTGTAAATGTTGTGGCTATCGTGTGTGGGTTGTACAGGTTGGCGAGCTGGATGCGATTGAGTTCCATGAGGCTGCCGTGAACGCTGAGGGTAAGCCGTACGTGTGGGTCGACAGGGAGAAGGCTGGCTAAGCTAATACTGTAAATGTTGTGGCTGGCGTGTGTGGGCTGTTCAGCTTAGCGAGCTGGATGCGATTGAGTTGCCCGAGGCTGCCGTGAACGCTGAGGGTAAGCCGTACGTGTGGGTCGACAGGGAGAAGGCTGGCTAAGCTAATACTGTAAATGTTGTGGCTGGCGTGTGTAGGATGTACCGGTCGGCGAGCTAGACGCGATTGAGTTCCATGAGGCTGCCGTGAACGCTGAGGGTAAGCCGTACGTGTGGGTCGACAGGGAGAAGGCTGGCTAAGCTAATACTGTAAATGTTGTGGCTGGCGTGTGTAGGATGTACCGGTCGGCGAGCTAGACGCGATTGAGTTCCATGAGGCTGCCGTGAACGCTGAGGGTAAGCCGTGCGTGTGGGTGGTCAGGTAGAAGATTGGCTAAGCGAATACTGTAAATGTTGTGGCTATCGTGTGTGGGTTGTACAGGTTGGCGAGCTGGATGCGATTGAGTTCCATGAGGCTGCCGTGAACGCTGAGGGTAAGCCGTGCGTGTGGGTGGTCAGGGAGAAGGCTGAATAAGCTAATACAGTAAATGTTGTGACTATCGTGTGTGGGTTGTACAGGTTGGCGAGCTGGATGCGATTGTGTTCCATGAGGCTGCCGTGAACGCTGAGGGTAAGCCGTACGTGTGGGTCGACAGGTAGAAGATTGGCTAAGCGAATACTGTAAATGTTGTGACTGGCGTGTGTGGGTAGTACCGGTTAGCGAGTTGGATGCGATTAAGTTCCATGAGGCTGCCGTGAACGCTGAGGGTAAGCCGTACGTGTGGGTCGACAGGTAGAAGATTGGCTAAGCGAATACTGTAAATGTTGTGGCTATCGTGTGTGGGTTGTACAGGTTGGCGAGCTGGATGCGATTGAGTTCCATGAGGCTGCCGTGAACGCTGAGGGTAAGCCGTACGTGTGGGTCGACAGGGAGAAGGCTGGCTAAGCTAATACTGTAAATGTTGTGGCTGGCGTGTGTAGGATGTACCGGTCGGCGAGCTAGACGCGATTGAGTTCCATGAGGCTGCCGTGAACGCTGAGGGTAAGCCGTGCGTGTGGGTGGTCAGGTAGAAGATTGGCTAAGCGAATACTGTAAATGATGTGACTATCGTGTGTGGGTTGTACAGGTTGGCGAGCTGGATGCGATTGAGTTCCATGAGGCTGCCGTGAACGCTGAGGGTAAGCCGTACGTGTTGGTCGACAGGTAGAAGATTGGCTAAGCGAATACTGTAAATGTTGTGGCTATCGTGTGTGGGTTGTACAGGTTGGCGAGCTGGATGCGATTGAGTTCCATGAGGCTGCCGTGAACGCTGAGGGTAAGCCGTACGTGTGGGTCGACAGGGAGAAGGCTGGCTAAGCTAATACTGTAAATGTTGTGGCTGGCGTGTGTGGGCTGTTCAGCTTAGCGAGCTGGATGCGATTGAGTTGCCCGAGGCTGCCGTGAACGCTGAGGGTAAGCCGTACGTGTGGGTCGACAGGGAGAAGGCTGGCTAAGCTAATACTGTAAATGTTGTGGCTGGCGTGTGTAGGATGTACCGGTCGGCGAGCTAGACGCGATTGAGTTCCATGAGGCTGCCGTGAACGCTGAGGGTAAGCCGTACGTGTTGGTCGACAGGTAGAAGATTGGCTAAGCGAATACTGTAAATGTTGTGGCTATCGTGTGTGGGTTGTACAGGTTGGCGAGCTGGATGCGATTGAGTTCCATGAGGCTGCCGTGAACGCTGAGGGTAAGCCGTACGTGTGGGTCGACAGGGAGAAGGCTGGCTAAGCTAATACTGTAAATGTTGTGGCTGGCGTGTGTGGGCTGTTCAGCTTAGCGAGCTGGATGCGATTGAGTTGCCCGAGGCTGCCGTGAACGCTGAGGGTAAGCCGTACGTGTGGGTCGACAGGGAGAAGGCTGGCTAAGCTAATACTGTAAATGTTGTGGCTGGCGTGTGTAGGATGTACCGGTCGGCGAGCTAGACGCGATTGAGTTCCATGAGGCTGCCGTGAACGCTGAGGGTAAGCCGTGCGTGTGGGTGGTCAGGTAGAAGATTGGCTAAGCGAATACTGTAAATGTTGTGGCTATCGTGTGTGGGTTGTACAGGTTGGCGAGCTGGATGCGATTGAGTTCCATGAGGCTGCCGTGAACGCTGAGGGTAAGCCGTACGTGTGGGTCGACAGGGAGAAGGCTGGCTAAGCTAATACTGTAAATGTTGTGGCTGGCGTGTGTAGGATGTACCGGTCGGCGAGCTAGACGCGATTGAGTTCCATGAGGCTGCCGTGAACGCTGAGGGTAAGCCGTACGTGTGGGTCGACAGGTAGAAGATTGGCTAAGCGAATACTGTAAATGTTGTGACTGGCGTGTGTGGGTAGTACCGGTTAGCGAGTTGGATGCGATTAAGTTGCCTGAGGCTGCCGTGAACGCTGAGGGTAAGCCGTACGTGTGGGTCGACAGGTAGAAGGCTGGCTAAGCTAATACTGTAAATGTTGTGGCTGGCGTGTGTAGGATGTACCGGTCGGCGAGCTAGACGCGATTGAGTTCCATGAGGCTGCCGTGAACGCTGAGGGTAAGCCGTGCGTGTGGGTGGTCAGGTAGAAGATTGCCTAAGCGAATACTGTAAATGTTGTGGCTATCGTGTGTGGGTTGTACAGGTTGGCGAGCTGGATGCGATTGAGTTCCATGAGGCTGCCGTGAACGCTGAGGGTAAGCCGTACGTGTGGGTCGACAGGGAGAAGGCTGGCTAAGCTAATACTGTAAATGTTGTGGCTGGCGTGTGTAGGATGTACCGGTCGGCGAGCTAGACGCGATTGAGTTCCATGAGGCTGCCGTGAACGCTGAGGGTAAGCCGTACGTGTGGGTCGACAGGTAGAAGATTGGCTAAGCGAATACTGTAAATGTTGTGACTGGCGTGTGTGGGTAGTACCGGTTAGCGAGTTGGATGCGATTAAGTTGCCTGAGGCTGCCGTGAACGCTGAGGGTAAGCCGTACGTGTGGGTCGACAGGTAGAAGATTGGTTAAGCGAATACTGTAAATGTTGTGGCTATCGTGTGTGGGTTGTACAGGTTGGCGAGCTGGATGCGATTGAGTTCCATGAGGCTGCCGTGAACGCTGAGGGTAAGCCGTACGTGTGGGTCGACAGGGAGAAGGCTGGCTAAGCTAATACTGTAAATGTTGTGGCTGGCGTGTGTAGGATGTACCGGTCGGCGAGCTAGACGCGATTGAGTTCCATGAGGCTGCCGTGAACGCTGAGGGTAAGCCGTGCGTGTGGGTGGTCAGGTAGAAGATTGGCTAAGCGAATACTGTAAATGTTGTGACTATCGTGTGTGGGTAGTACCGGTTGGCGAGCTGGATGCGATTGAGTTCCATGAGGCTGCCGTGAACGCTGAGGGTAAGCCGTACGTGTGGGTCGACAGGTAGAAGATTGGCTAAGCGAATACTGTAAATGTTGTGACTGG
Source organism: Phytophthora betacei (assembly GCA_011320135.1). Taxonomy (NCBI): domain Eukaryota; phylum Oomycota; class Peronosporomycetes; order Peronosporales; family Peronosporaceae; genus Phytophthora; species Phytophthora betacei. Next base: position 611,685 of record JAANHX010000295.1, read on the forward strand.
CGTGTGTGGGTAGTACCGGTTAGCGAGTTGGATGCGATTAAGTTGCCTGAGGCTGCCGTGAACGCTGAGGGTAAGCCGTACGTGTGGGTCGACAGGTAGAAGATTGGCTAAGCGAATACTGTAAATGTTGTGGCTATCGTGTGTGGGTTGTACAGGTTGGCGAGCTGGATGCGATTGAGTTCCATGAGGCTGCCGTGAACGCTGAGGGTAAGCCGTACGTGTGGGTCGACAGGGAGAAGGCTGGCTAAGCTAATACTGTAAATGTTGTGGCTGGCGTGTGTGGGCTGTTCAGCTTAGCGAGCTGGACGCGATTGCGTTGCCCGAGGCTGCCGTGAACGCTGAGGGTAAGCCGTGCGTGTGGGTGGTCAGGTAGAAGATTGGCTAAGCGAATACTGTAAATGGTGTGGCCGGCGTGTGTGGGCTGTTCAGGTTAGCGAGCTGGACGCGATTGCGTTGCCCGAGGCTGCCGTGAACGCTGAGGGTAAGCCGTGCGTGTGGGTCGACAGGTAGAAGATTGGCTAAGCGAATACTGTAAATGTTGTGGCTATCGTGTGTGGGCTGTACAGGTTGGCGAGCTGGATGCGATTGAGTTCCATGAGGCTGCCGTGACCGCTGAGGGTAAGCCGTACGTGTGGGTCGACAGGTAGAAGATTGGCTAAGCGAATACTGTAAATGTTGTGGCTATCGTGTGTGGGTAGTACCGGTCGGCGAGCTAGACGCGATTGAGTTCCATGAGGCTGCCGTGAACGCTGAGGGTAAGCCGTACGTGTGGGTCGACAGGTAGAAGATTGGCTAAGCGAATACTGTAAATGTTGTGACTGGCGTGTGTGGGTAGTACCGGTTAGCGAGTTGGATGCGATTAAGTTGCCTGAGGCTGCCGTGAACGCTGAGGGTAAGCCGTACGTGTGGGTCGACAGGTAGAAGATTGGCTAAGCGAATACTGTAAATGTTGTGGCTATCGTGTGTGGGTTGTACAGGTTGGCGAGTTGGATGCGATTGAGTTCCATGAGGCTGCCGTGAACGCTGAAGGTAAGCCGTACGTGTGGGTCGACAGGTAGAAGATTGGCTAAGCGAATACTGTAAATGTTGTGACTGGCGTGTGTAAGATGTACCGGTCGGCGAGCTGGACGCGATTAAGTTGCTCGAGGGTGCCGTGAACGCTGAGGGTACGCCGTGCGTGTGGGTCGACAGGTAGAAGATTGGCTAAGCGAATACTGTAAATGTTGTGGCTATCGTGTGTGGGCTGTACAGGTTGGCGAGCTGGATGCGATTGAGTTCCATGAGGCTGCCGTGACCGCTGAGGGTAAGCCGTACGTGTGGGTCGACAGGTAGAAGATTGGCTAAGCGAATACTGTAAATGTTGTGGCTATCGTGTGTGGGTAGTACCGGTTAGCGAGTTGGATGCGATTAAGTTGCCTGAGGCTGCCGTGAACGCTGAGGGTAAGCCGTACGTGTGGGTCGACAGGGAAAAGGCTGGCTAAGCTAATACTGTAAATGTTGTGGCTGGCGTGTGTGGGCTGTTCAGCTTAGCGAGCTGGACGCGATTGCGTTGCCCGAGGCTGCCGTGAACGCTGAGGGTAAGCCGTGCGTGTGGGTCGACAGGTAGAAGATTGGCTAAGCGAATACTGTAAATGTTGTGGCTATCGTGTGTGGGCTGTACAGGTTGGCGAGCTGGATGCGATTGAGTTCCATGAGGCTGCCGTGACCGCTGAGGGTAAGCCGTACGTGTGGGTCGACAGGTAGAAGATTGGCTAAGCGAATACTGTAAATGTTGTGGCTATCGTGTGTGGGTAGTACCGGTTAGCGAGTTGGATGCGATTAAGTTGCCTGAGGCTGCCGTGAACGCTGAGGGTAAGCCGTACGTGTGGGTCGACAGGGAAAAGGCTGGCTAAGCTAATACTGTAAATGTTGTGGCTGGCGTGTGTGGGCTGTTCAGCTTAGCGAGCTGGACGCGATTGCGTTGCCCGAGGCTGCCGTGAACGCTGAGGGTAAGCCGTGCGTGTGGGTCGACAGGTAGAAGATTGGCTAAGCTAATACTGTAAATGTTGTGGCTATCGTGTGTGGGCTGTACAGGTTGGCGAGCTGGATGCGATTGAGTTCCATGAGGCTGCCGTGACCGCTGAGGGTAAGCCGTACGTGTGGGTCGACAGGTAGAAGATTGGCTAAGCGAATACTGTAAATGTTGTGGCTATCGTGTGTGGGTAGTACCGGTTAGCGAGTTGGATGCGATTAAGTTGCCTGAGGCTGCCGTGAACGCTGAGGATAAGCCGTACGTGTGGGTCGACAGGTAGAAGATTGGCTAAGCGAATACTGTAAATGTTGTGGCTATCGTGTGTGGGCTGTACAGGTTGGCGAGCTGGATGCGATTGAGTTCCATGAGGCTGCCGTGAACGCTGAGGGTAAGCCGTACGTGTGGGTCGACAGGGAAAAGGCTGGCTAAGCTAATACTGTAAATGTTGTGGCTGGCGTGTGTGGGCTGTTCAGCTTAGCGAGCTGGACGCGATTGCGTTGCCCGAGGCTGCCGTGAACGCTGAGGGTAAGCCGTGCGTGTGGGTCGACAGGTAGAAGATTGGCTAAGCTAATACTGTAAATGTTGTGGCTATCGTGTGTGGGCTGTACAGGTTGGCGAGCTGGATGCGATTGAGTTCCATGAGGCTGCCGTGACCGCTGAGGGTAAGCCGTACGTGTGGGTCGACAGGTAGAAGATTGGCTAAGCGAATACTGTAAATGTTGTGGCTATCGTGTGTGGGTAGTACCGGTTAGCGAGTTGGATGCGATTAAGTTGCCTGAGGCTGCCGTGAACGCTGAGGGTAAGCCGTACGTGTGGGTCGACAGGTAGAAGATTGGCTAAGCGAATACTGTAAATGTTGTGGCTATCGTGTGTGGGTTGTACAGGTTGGCGAGCTGGATGCGATTGAGTTCCATGAGGCTGCCGGGAACGCTGAGGGTAAGCCGTACGTGTGGGTCGATAGGGAAAAGGCTGGCTAAGCTAATACTGTAAATGTTGTGGCTGGCGTGTGTGGGCTGTTCAGCTTAGCGAGCTGGACGCGATTGCGTTGCCCGAGGCTGCCGTGAACGCTGAGGGTAAGCCGTGCGTGTGGGTGGTCAGGTAGAAGATTGGCTAAGCGAATACTGTAAATGTTGTGGCTATCGTGTGTGGGCTGTACAGGTTGGCGAGCTGGATGCGATTGAGTTCCATGAGGCTGCCGTGAACGCTGAGGGTAAGCCGTGCGTGTGGGTGGTCAGGTAGAAGATTGGCTAAGCGAATACTGTAAATGTTGTGGCTATCGTGTGTGGGCTGTACAGGTTGGCGAGCTGGATGCGATTGAGTTCCATGAGGCTGCCGTGACCGCTGAGGGTAAGCCGTACGTGTGGGTCGACAGGTAGAAGATTGGCTAAGCGAATACTGTAAATGTTGTGGCTGGCGTGTGTAAGATGTACCGGTCGGCGAGCTGGACGCGATTGCGTTGCCCGAGGCTGCCGTGAACGCTGAGGGTACGCCGTGCGTGTGGGTTGACAGGGAGAAGGCTGACTAAGCTAATACTGTAAATGTTGTGACTATCGTGTGTGGGTTGTACAGGTTGGCGAGCTGGATGCAATTGAGTTGCATGAGGCTGCCGTGAACGCTGAGGGTAAGCCGTTCGTGTGGGTCGACAGGTAGAAGATTGGCTAAGCGAATACTGTAAAAGGTGTGGCTGTACATGTTGGCGAGGGGGACGCGATTGAGTTGCCTGAGGATGCCTTGAACACTGAGGGTAAGCCGTGCGTGTGGGTGGTCAGGTAGAAGATTGGCTAAGCGAATACTGTAAATGTTGTGGCTATCGTGTGTGGGTTGTACAGGTTGGCGAGATGGATGCGATTGAGTTCCATGAGGCTGCCGTGAACGCTGAGGGTAAGCCGTGCGTGTGGGTGGTCAGGGAGAAGGCTGGATAAGCTAATACTCTAAATGGTGTGGCTGGCGTGTGTGGGTTGTACAGGTTAGTGAGCTGGATGCGATCAAGTTGCACGTAGCTGAGCCAGACATTCCCCAGGCGAATTGCTTTTGGTTTGGAAGGTGGCTACTGGGAAACAAGCTATTAAAACATGTGACTACTGCGTGAACGCTGAGGGTAAGCCGTGCGTGTGGGTGGTCAGGGAGAAGGCCGGCTAAGCTAATACTGTAAATGTTGTGGCTGGCGTGTGTGGGCTGGACAGGTTAGCGAGTTGGATGCGATTGAGTTCCATGAGGCTGCCGTGACCGCTGAGGGTAAGCCGTACGTGTGGGTCGACAGGTAGAAGATTGGCTAAGCGAATACTGTAAATGATGTGACTATCGTGTGTGGGTAGTACCGGTTAGCGAGTTGGATGCGATTAAGTTGCCTGAGGCTGCCGTGAACGCTGAGGGTAAGCCGTACGTGTGGGTCGACAGGTAGAAGATTGGCTAAGCGAATACTGTAAATGTTGTGGCTATCGTGTGTGGGCTGTACAGGTTGGCGAGCTGGATGCGATTGAGTTCCATGAGGCTGCCGTGAACGCTGAGGGTAAGCCGTACGTGTGGGTCGACAGGGAAAAGGCTGGCTAAGCTAATACTGTAAATGTTGTGGCTGGCGTGTGTGGGCTGTTCAGCTTAGCGAGCTGGACGCGATTGCGTTGCCCGAGGCTGCCGTGAACGCTGAGGGTAAGCCGTGCGTGTGGGTCGACAGGTAGAAGATTGGCTAAGCTAATACTGTAAATGTTGTGGCTATCGTGTGTGGGCTGTACAGGTTGGCGAGCTGGATGCGATTGAGTTCCATGAGGCTGCCGTGACCGCTGAGGGTAAGCCGTACGTGTGGGTCGACAGGTAGAAGATTGGCTAAGCGAATACTGTAAATGTTGTGGCTATCGTGTGTGGGTAGTACCGGTTAGCGAGTTGGATGCGATTAAGTTGCCTGAGGCTGCCGTGAACGCTGAGGGTAAGCCGTACGTGTGGGTCGACAGGTAGAAGATTGGCTAAGCGAATACTGTAAATGTTGTGGCTATCGTGTGTGGGTTGTACAGGTTGGCGAGCTGGATGCGATTGAGTTCCATGAGGCTGCCGTGAACGCTGAGGGTAAGCCGTACGTGTGGGTCGATAGGGAAAAGGCTGGCTAAGCTAATACTGTAAATGTTGTGGCTGGCGTGTGTGGGCTGTTCAGCTTAGCGAGCTGGACGCGATTGCGTTGCCCGAGGCTGCCGTGAACGCTGAGGGTAAGCCGTGCGTGTGGGTGGTCAGGTAGAAGATTGGCTAAGCGAATACTGTAAATGTTGTGGCTATCGTGTGTGGGCTGTACAGGTTGGCGAGCTGGATGCGATTGAGTTCCATGAGGCTGCCGTGAACGCTGAGGGTAAGCCGTGCGTGTGGGTGGTCAGGTAGAAGATTGGCTAAGCGAATACTGTAAATGTTGTGGCTATCGTGTGTGGGCTGTACAGGTTGGCGAGCTGGATGCGATTGAGTTCCATGAGGCTGCCGTGACCGCTGAGGGTAAGCCGTACGTGTGGGTCGACAGGTAGAAGATTGGCTAAGCGAATACTGTAAATGTTGTGGCTGGCGTGTGTAAGATGTACCGGTCGGCGAGCTGGACGCGATTGCGTTGCCCGAGGCTGCCGTGAACGCTGAGGGTACGCCGTGCGTGTGGGTTGACAGGGAGAAGGCTGACTAAGCTAATACTGTAAATGTTGTGACTATCGTGTGTGGGTTGTACAGGTTGGCGAGCTGGATGCAATTGAGTTGCATGAGGCTGCCGTGAACGCTGAGGGTAAGCCGTTCGTGTGGGTCGACAGGTAGAAGATTGGCTAAGCGAATACTGTAAAAGGTGTGGCTGTACATGTTGGCGAGGGGGACGCGATTGAGTTGCCTGAGGATGCCTTGAACACTGAGGGTAAGCCGTGCGTGTGGGTGGTCAGGTAGAAGATTGGCTAAGCGAATACTGTAAATGTTGTGGCTATCGTGTGTGGGTTGTACAGGTTGGCGAGATGGATGCGATTGAGTTCCATGAGGCTGCCGTGAACGCTGAGGGTAAGCCGTGCGTGTGGGTGGTCAGGGAGAAGGCTGGATAAGCTAATACTCTAAATGGTGTGGCTGGCGTGTGTGGGTTGTACAGGTTAGTGAGCTGGATGCGATCAAGTTGCACGTAGCTGAGCCAGACATTCCCCAGGCGAATTGCTTTTGGTTTGGAAGGTGGCTACTGGGAAACAAGCTATTAAAACATGTGACTACTGCGTGAACGCTGAGGGTAAGCCGTGCGTGTGGGTGGTCAGGGAGAAGGCCGGCTAAGCTAATACTGTAAATGTTGTGGCTGGCGTGTGTGGGCTGGACAGGTTAGCGAGTTGGATGCGATTGAGTTCCATGAGGCTGCCGTGACCGCTGAGGGTAAGCCGTACGTGTGGGTCGACAGGTAGAAGATTGGCTAAGCGAATACTGTAAATGATGTGACTATCGTGTGTGGGTAGTACCGGTTAGCGAGTTGGATGCGATTAAGTTGCCTGAGGCTGCCGTGAACGCTGAGGGTAAGCCGTACGTGTGGGTCGACAGGTAGAAGATTGGCTAAGCGAATACTGTAAATGTTGTGGCTATCGTGTGTGGGCTGTACAGGTTGGCGAGCTGGATGCGATTGAGTTCCATGAGGCTGCCGTGACCGCTGAGGGTAAGCCGTACGTGTGGGTCGACAGGTAGAAGATTGGCTAAGCGAATACTGTAAATGTTGTGACTGGCGTGTGTGGGTAGTACCGGTTAGCGAGTTGGATGCGATTAAGTTGCCTGAGGCTGCCGTGAACGCTGAGGGTAAGCCGTACGTGTGGGTCTACAGGTAGAAGATTGGCTAAGCGAATACTGTAAATGTTGTGGCTATCGTGTGTGGGTTGTACAGGTTGGCGAGTTGGATGCGATTGAGTTCCATGAGGCTGCCGTGAACGCTGAAGGTAAGCCGTACGTGTGGGTCGACAGGTAGAAGATTGGCTAAGCGAATACTGTAAATGTTGTGGCTGGCGTGTGTAAGATGTACCGGTCGGCGAGCTGGACGCGATTGCGTTGCCCGAGGCTGCCGTGAACGCTGAGGGTAAGCCGTGCGTGTGGGTGGTCAGGGAGAAGGCTGAATAAGCTAATACAGTAAATGTTGTGGCTATCGTGTGTGGGCTGTACAGGTTGGCGAGCTGGATGCGATTGAGTTCCATGAGGCTGCCGTGACCGCTGAGGGTAAGCCGTACGTGTGGGTCGACAGGTAGAAGATTGGCTAAGCGAATACTGTAAATGTTGTGACTGGCGTGTGTGGGTAGTACCGGTTAGCGAGTTGGATGCGATTAAGTTGCCTGAGGCTGCCGTGAACGCTGAGGGTAAGCCGTACGTGTGGGTCGACAGGTAGAAGATTGGCTAAGCGAATACTGTAAATGTTGTGGCTATCGTGTGTGGGTTGTACAGGTTGGCGAGTTGGATGCGATTGAGTTCCATGAGGCTGCCGTGAACGCTGAAGGTAAGCCGTACGTGTGGGTCGACAGGTAGAAGATTGGCTAAGCGAATACTGTAAATGTTGTGACTGGCGTGTGTAAGATGTACCGGTCGGCGAGCTGGACGCGATTAAGTTGCTCGAGGGTGCCGTGAACGCTGAGGGTACGCCGTGCGTGTGGGTTGACAGGGAGAAGGCTGACTAAGCTAATACTGTAAATGTTGTGACTATCGTGTGTGGGTTGTACAGGTTGGCGAGCTGGATGCAATTGAGTTGCATGAGGCTGCCGTGAACGCTGAGGGTAAGCCGTTCGTGTGGGTCGACAGGTAGAAGATTGGCTAAGCGAATACTGTAAAAGGTGTGGCTGTACATGTTGGCGAGGGGGACGCGATTGAGTTGCCTGAGGATGCCTTGAACACTGAGGGTAAGCCGTGCGTGTGGGTGGTCAGGTAGAAGATTGGCTAAGCGAATACTGTAAATGTTGTGGCTATCGTGTGTGGGTTGTACAGGTTGGCGAGATGGATGCGATTGAGTTCCATGAGGCTGCCGTGAACGCTGAGGGTAAGCCGTGCGTGTGGGTGGTCAGGGAGAAGGCTGGATAAGCTAATACTCTAAATGGTGTGGCTGGCGTGTGTGGGTTGTACAGGTTAGTGAGCTGGATGCGATCAAGTTGCACGTAGCTGAGCCAGACATTCCCCAGGCGAATTGCTTTTGGTTTGGAAGGTGGCTACTGGGAAACAAGCTATTAAAACATGTGCCTACTGCGTGAACGCCGAGGGTAAGACGGGCGTGTGGGTGGACAGGTAGAAGATTGGCTAAGCTAATACTGTAAATATTGTTGCGGCTGTACATGTTGGCGAGGGGGACGCGATTGAGTTGCCTGAGGATGCCTTGAACACTGAGGGTAAGCCGTGCGTGTGGGTTGACAGGTAGAAGATTGGCTAAGCGAATACTGTAAATGTTGTGGCTGGCGTGTGTGAGCTGTTCAGGTTAGCGAGCTGGACGCGATTGCGTTGCCCGAGGCTGCCGTGAACGCTGAGGGTAAGCCGTGCGTGTGGGTGGTCAGGGAAAAGGCCGGCTAAGCTAATACGGAAATGGTGTGGCTGGCGTGTGTGGGTTGTACAGGTTAGTGAGCTGGATGCGATCAAGTTGCACGTAGCTGAGCCAGACATTCCCCAGGCGAATTGCTTTTGGTTTGGAAGGTGGCTACAGGGAAACAAGCTATTAAAACATGTGCCTACTGCGTGAACGCTGAGGGTAAGCCGTGCGTGTGGGTGGTCAAGGAGAAGGCCGGCTACGCTAATACTGGAAATGGTGTGACTGGCGTGTGTGGGTAGTACAGGTTAGCGAGTTGGATGCGATTAAGTTGCACGTAGCTGAGCCAGACATTCCCCAGGCGAATTGCTTTTGGTTTGGAAGGTGGCTACTGGGAAACAAGCTATTAAAACATGTAACTACTGCGTGAACGCTGAGGGTAAGCCGTGCGTGTGGGTGATCAAGGAGAAGGCCGGCTAAGCTAATACTGGAAATGGTGTGACTGGCGTGTGTGGGTAGTACAGGTTAGCGAGTTGGATGCGATTAAGTTGCACGTAGCTGAGCCAGACATTCCCCAGGCGAATTGCTTTTGGTTTGGAAGGTGGCTACTGGGAAACAAGCTATTAAAACATGTAACTACTGCGTGAACGCTGAGGGTAAGCCGTGCGTGTGGGTGATCAAGGAGAAGGCCGGCTAAGCTAATACTGGAAATGGTGTGACTGGCGTGTGTGGGTAGTACAGGTTAGCGAGTTGGATGCGATTAAGTTGCCTGAGGCTGCTGTGAACGCCGAGGGTAAGACGGGCGTGTGGGTGGACAGGTAGAAGATTGGCTAAGCGAATACTGTAAATGGTGTGGCTGGCGTGTGTGGGCTGTTCAGGTCGGCGAGATGGATGCGATTGAGTTGCCTGAGGCTGCTGTGAACGCTGAGGGTAAGCCGTGCGTGTGGGTTGACAGGTAGAAGATTGGCTAAGCGAATACTGTAAATGGTGTGGCTGGCGTGTGTGGGCTGTTCAGGTCGGCGAGATGGATGCGATTGAGTTGCATGAGGCTGCCGTGAACGCTGAGGGTAAGCCGTGCGTGTGGGTGATCAAGGAGAAGGCCGGCTAAGCTAATACTGGAAATGGTGTGACTGGCGTGTGTGGGTAGTACAGGTTAGCGAGTTGGATGCGATTAAGTTGCCTGAGGCTGCTGTGAACGCCGAGGGTAAGACGAGCGTGTGGGTGGACAGGTAGAAGATTGGCTAAGCTAATACTGTAAATGTTGTTGCGCCTGTACATGTTGGCGAGGGGGACGCGATTGAGTTGCCTGAGGATGCCTTGAACACTGAGGGTAAGCCGTGCGTGTGGGTGGTCAAGGAGAAGGCCGGCTACGCTAATACTGGAAATGGTGTGACTGGCGTGTGTGGGTAGTACAGGTTAGTGAGCTGGATGCGATCAAGTTGCACGTAGCTGAGCCAGACATTCCCCAGGCGAATTGCTTTTGGTTTGGAAGGTGGCTACAGGGAAACAAGCTATTAAAACATGTGCCTACTGCGTGAACGCCGAGGGTAAGACGGGCGTGTGGGTGGACAGGTAGAAGATTGGCTAAGCTAATACTGTAAATATTGTTGCGGCTGTACATGTTGGCGAGCTGGATGCGATTGAGTTCCATGAGGCTGCCGTGAACGCTTAGGGTAAGCCGTGCGTGTGTGTAGACAGGGAGAAGGCCGGCTAAGCTAATACGGTAAATGTTGTGGCTGGCGTGTGTGAGCTGTTCAGGTTAGCGAGCTGGACGCGATTGCGTTGCCCGAGGCTGCCGTGAACGCTGAGGGTAAGCCGTGCGTGTGGGTGGTCAGGGAAAAGGCCGGCTAAGCTAATACGGAAATGGTGTGGCTGGCGTGTGTGGGTTGTACAGGTTAGTGAGCTGGATGCGATCAAGTTGCACGTAGCTGAGCCAGACATTCCCCAGGCGAATTGCTTTTGGTTTGGAAGGTGGCTACAGGGAAACAAGCTGTTAAAACATGTGCCTACTGCGTGAACGCTGAGGGTAAGCCGTGCGTGTGGGTGGTCAAGGAGAAGGCCGGCTAAGCTAATACTGGAAATGGTGTGACTGGCGTGTGTGGGTAGTACAGGTTAGCGAGTTGGATGCGATTAAGTTGCACGTAGCTGAGCCAGACATTCCCCAGGCGAATTGCTTTTGGTTTGGAAGGTGGCTACTGGGAAACAAGCTATTAAAACATGTGACTACTGCGTGAACGCTGAGGGTAAGACGAGCGTGTGGGTGGACAGGTAGAAGATTGGCTAAGCTAATACTGTAAATGTTGTTGCGGCTGTACATGTTGGCGAGGGGGACGCGATTGAGTTGCCTGAGGATGCCTTGAACACTGAGGGTAAGCCGTGCGTGTGGGTGGTCAAGGAGAAGGCCGGCTAAGCTAATACTGTAAATGGTGTGACTGGCGTGTGTGGGTAGTACAGGTTAGCGAGTTGGATGCGATTAAGTTGCCTGAGGCTGCTGTGAACGCTGAGGGTAAGCCGTGCGTGTGAGTTGACAGGTAGAAGATTGGCTAAGCGAATACTGTAAATGGTGTGGCTGGCGTGTGTGGGCTGTTCAGGTCGGCGAGATGGATGCGATTGAATTGCATGAGGCTGCCGTGAACGCTGAGGGTAAGCCGTGCGTGTGGGTGGTCAGGGAGAAGGCTGGCTAAGCTAATACTCTAAATGGTGTGGCTGGCGTGTGTGGGTTGTACAGGTTAGTGAGCTGGATGCGATCAAGTTGCACGTAGCTGAGCCAGACATTCCCCAGGCGAATTGCTTTTGGTTTGGAAGGTGGCTACAGGGAAACAAGCTATTAAAACATGTGCCTACTGCGTGAACGCCGAGGGTAAGACGGGCGTGTGGGTGGACAGGTAGAAGATTGGCTAAGCTAATACTGTAAATATTGTTGCGGCTGTACATGTTGGCGAGCTGGATGCGATTGAGTTCCATGAGGCTGCCGTGAACGCTTAGGGTAAGCCGTGCGTGTGTGTAGACAGGGAGAAGGCCGGCTAAGCTAATACGGTAAATGTTGTGGCTGGCGTGTGTGAGCTGTTCAGGTTAGCGAGCTGGACGCGATTGCGTTGCCCGAGGCTGCCGTGAACGCTGAGGGTAAGCCGTGCGTGTGGGTGGTCAGGGAAAAGGCCGGCTAAGCTAATACGGAAATGGTGTGGCTGGCGTGTGTGGGTTGTACAGGTTAGTGAGCTGGATGCGATCAAGTTGCACGTAGCTGAGCCAGACATTCCCCAGGCGAATTGCTTTTGGTTTGGAAGGTGGCTACAGGGAAACAAGCTATTAAAACATGTGCCTACTGCGTGAACGCTGAGGGTAAGCCGTGCGTGTGGGTGGTCAAGGAGAAGGCCGGCTAAGCTAATACTGTAAATGGTGTGACTGGCGTGTGTGGGTAGTACAGGTTAGCGAGTTGGATGCGATTAAGTTGCCTGAGGCTGCTGTGAACGCTGAGGGTAAGACGTGCGTGTGGGTTGACAGGTAGAAGATTGGCTAAGCGAATACTGTAAATGGTGTGGCTGGTGTGTGTGGGCTGTTCAGGTCGGCGAGATGGATGCGATTGAGTTGCATGAGGCTGCCGTGAGCGCTGAGGGTAAGCCGTGCGTGTGGGTGGTCAGGGAGAAGGCTGGCTAAGCTAATACTCTAAATGGTGTGGCTGGCGTGTGTGGGTTGTACAGGTTAGTGAGCTGGATGCGATCAAGTTGCACGTAGCTGAGCCAGACATTCCCCAGGCGAATTGCTTTTGGTTTGGAAGGTGGCTACTGGGAAACAAGCTATTAAAACATGTGACTACTGCGTGAACGCCGAGGGTAAGACGGGCGTGTGGGTGGACAGGTAGAAGATTGGCTAAGCTAATACTGTAAATATTGTTGCGGTTGTACATGTTGGCGAGCTGGATGCGATTGAGTTCCATGAGGCTGCCGTGAACGCTTAGGGTAAGCCGTGCGTGTGTGTAGACAGGGAGAAGGCCGGCTAAGCTAATACGGTAAATGTTGTGGCTGGCGTGTGTGAGCTGTTCAGGTTAGCGAGCTGGACGCGATTGCGTTGCCCGAGGCTGCCGTGAACGCTGAGGGTAAGCCGTGCGTGTGGGTGGTCAGGGAAAAGGCCGGCTAAGCTAATACGGAAATGGTGTGGCTGGCGTGTGTGGGCTGTAAAGGTTAGTGAGCTGGAAGCGATCAAGCTGCACATAGCTGAGCCAGACATTCCCCAGGCGAATTGCTTTTGGTTTGGAAGGTGGCTACAGGGAAACAAGCTATTAAAACATGTGACTACTGCGTGAACGCTGAGGGTAAGACGAGCGTGTGGGTGGTCAGGTAGAAGATTGGCTAAGCTAATACTGTAACTGTTGTGGCCGGCGTGTGTGGGTTGTACAGGTTGGCGAGCTGGATGCGATTGAGTTCCATGAGGCTGCCGTGAACGATTAGGGTAAGCCGTGCGTGTGTGTAGACAGGGAGAAGGCCGGCTAAGCTAATACGGTAAATGTTGTGGCTGGCGTGTGTGAGCTGTTCAGGTTAGCGAGCTGGACGCGATTGCGTTGCCCGAGGCTGCCGTGAACGCTGAGGGTAAGCCGTGCGTGTGGGTGGTCAGGGAAAAGGCCGGCTAAGCTAATACGGAAATGGTGTGGCTGGCGTGTGTGGGTTGTAAAGGTTAGTGAGTTGGAAGCGATCAAGCTGCACATAGCTGAGCCAGACATTCCCCAGGCGAATTGCTTTTGGTTTGGAAGGTGGCTACAGGGAAACAAGCTATTAAAACATGTGACTACTGCGTGAACGCTGAGGGTAAGACGAGCGTGTGGGTGGACAGGTAGAAGATTGGCTAAGCTAATACTGTAAATGTTGTTGCGCCTGTACATGTTGGCGAGGGGGACGCGATTGAGTTGCCTGAGGATGCCTTGAACACTGAGGGTAAGCCGTGCGTGTGGGTGGTCAGGGAAAAGGCCGGCTAAGCTAATACTGTAAATGGTGTGACTGGCGTGTGTGGGTAGTACAGGTTAGCGAGTTGGATGCGATTAAGTTGCCTGAGGCTGCCGTGAACGCTGAGGGTAAGCCGTGCGTGTGGGTGGTCAGGGAGAAGATTGGCTAAGCTAATACTGTAAATGTTGTGGCTATCGTGTGTGGGTTGTACAGGTTGGCGAGCTGGATGCGATTGAGTTCCATGAGGCTGCCGTGAACGCTGAGGGTAAGCCGTGCGTGTGTGTAGACAGGGAGAAGGCCGGCTAAGCTAATACGGTAAATGTTGTGGCTGGCGTGTGTGAGCTGTTCAGGTTAGCGAGCTGGACGCGATTGCGTTGCCCGAGGCTGCCGTGAACGCTGAGGGTAAGCCGTGCGTGTGGGTGGTCAGGGAAAAGGCCGGCTAAGCTAATACGGAAATGGTGTGGCTGGCGTGTGTGGGTTGTAAAGGTTAGTGAGCTGGAAGCGATCAAGCTGCACATAGCTGAGCCAGACATTCCCCAGGCGAATTGCTTTTGGTTTGGAAGGTGGCTACAGGGAAACAAGCTATTAAAACATGTGACTACTGCGTGAACGCTGAGGGTAAGACGAGCGTGTGGGTGGACAGGTAGAAGATTGGCTAAGCTAATACTGTAAATGTTGTGGCTGGCGTGTGTGGGTTGTACAGGTTGGCGAGCTGGATGCGATTGAGTTCCATGAGGCTGCCGTGAACGCTGAGGGTAAGCCGTGCGTGTGGGTGGTCAGGGAGAAGATTGGCTAAGCTAATACTGTAAATGTTGTGGCTATCGTGTGTGGGTTGTACAGGTTGGCGAGCTGGATGCGATTGAGTTCCATGAGGCTGCCGTGAACGCTGAGGGTAAGCCGTGCGTGTGGGTGGTCAGGGAGAAGATTGGCTAAGCTAATACTGTAAATGTTGTGGCTATCGTGTGTGGGTTGTACAGGTTGGCGAGCTGGATGCGATTGAGTTCCATGAGGCTGCCGTGAACGCTGAGGGTAAGCCGTGCGTGTGGGTGGTCAGGGAGAAGATTGGCTAAGCTAATACTGTAAATGTTGTGGCTATCGTGTGTGGGTTGTACAGGTTGGCGAGCTGGATGCGATTGAGTTCCATGAGGCTGCCGTGAACGCTGAGGGTAAGCCGTGCGTGTGGGTGGTCAGGGAGAAGATTGGCTAAGCTAATACTGTAAATGTTGTGGCTATCGTGTGTGGGTTGTACAGGTTGGCGAGCTGGATGCGATTGAGTTCCATGAGGCTGCCGTGAACGCTGAGGGTAAGCCGTGCGTGTGGGTGGTCAGGGAGAAGGCTGGCTAAGCTAATACTCTAAATGGTGTGGCTGGCGTGTGTGGGTTGTAAAGGTTAGTGAGTTGGAAGCGATCAAGCTGCACATAGCTGAGCCAGACATTCCCCAGGCGAATTGCTTTTGGTTTGGAAGGTGGCTACAGGGAAACAAGCTATTAAAACATGTGACTACTGCGTGAACGCTGAGGGTAAGACGAGCGTGTGGGTGGACAGGTAGAAGATTGGCTAAGCTAATACTGTAAATGTTGTGGCTGGCGTGTGTGGGTTGTACAGGTTGGCGAGCTGGATGCGATTGAGTTCCATGAGGCTGCCGTGAACGCTGAGGGTAAGCCGTGCGTGTGGGTGGTCAGGGAGAAGATTGGCTAAGCTAATACTGTAAATGTTGTGGCTATCGTGTGTGGGTTGTACAGGTTGGCGAGCTGGATGCGATTGAGTTCCATGAGGCTGCCGTGAACGCTGAGGGTAAGCCGTGCGTGTGGGTGGTCAGGGAGAAGATTGGCTAAGCTAATACTGTAAATGTTGTGGCTATCGTGTGTGGGTTGTACAGGTTGGCGAGCTGGATGCGATTGAGTTCCATGAGGCTGCCGTGAACGCTGAGGGTAAGCCGTGCGTGTGGGTGGTCAGGGAGAAGATTGGCTAAGCTAATACTGTAAATGTTGTGGCTATCGTGTGTGGGTTGTACAGGTTGGCGAGCTGGATGCGATTGAGTTCCATGAGGCTGCCGTGAACGCTGAGGGTAAGCCGTGCGTGTGGGTGGTCAGGGAGAAGATTGGCTAAGCTAATACTGTAAATGTTGTGGCTATCGTGTGTGGGTTGTACAGGTTGGCGAGCTGGATGCGATTGAGTTCCATGAGGCTGCCGTGAACGCTGAGGGTAAGCCGTGCGTGTGGGTGGTCAGGGAGAAGATTGGCTAAGCTAATACTGTAAATGTTGTGGCTATCGTGTGTGGGTTGTACAGGTTGGCGAGCTGGATGCGATTGAGTTCCATGAGGCTGCCGTGAACGCTGAGGGTAAGCCGTGCGTGTGGGTGGTCAGGGAGAAGGCTGGCTAAGCTAATACTCTAAATGGGGTGGCTGGCGTGTGTGGGTTGTAAAGGTTAGTGAGTTGGAAGCGATCAAGCTGCACATAGCTGAGCCAGACATTCCCCAGGCGAATTGCTTTTGGTTTGGAAGGTGGCTACAGGGAAACAAGCTATTAAAACATGTGACTACTGCGTGAACGCTGAGGGTAAGACGAGCGTGTGGGTGGACAGGTAGAAGATTGGCTAAGCTCATACTGTAAATGTTGTTGCGCCTGTACATGTTGGCGAGGGGGACGCGATTGAGTTGCCTGAGGATGCCGTGAACGCTGAGGGTAAGCCGTGCGTGTGGGTGGTCAGGGAAAAGGCCGGCTAAGCTAATACGGAAATGGTGTGGCTGGCGTGTGTGGGTTGTAAAGGTTAGTGAGTTGGAAGCGATCAAGCTGCACATAGCTGAGCCAGACATTCCCCAGGCGAATTGCTTTTGGTTTGGAAGGTGGCTACAGGGAAACAAGCTATTAAAACATGTGACTACTGCGTGAACGCTGAGGGTAAGACGAGCGTGTGGGTGGTCAGGTAGAAGATTGGCTAAGCTCATACTGTAACTGTTGTGGCTGGCGTGTGTGGGTTGTACAGGTTGGCGAGCTGGATGCGATTGAGTTCCATGAGGCTGCCGTGAACGCTTAGGGTAAGCCGTGCGTGTGTGTAGACAGGGAGAAGGCCGGCTAAGCTAATACGGTAAATGTTGTGGCTGGCGTGTGTGAGCTGTACTGGTTAGCGAGTTCGATGCGATTGCGTTGCCCGAGGCTGCTGTGAACGCTGAGGGTAAGCCGTGCGTGTGGGTGGTCAGGGAAAAGGCCGGCTAAGCTAATACGGAAATGGTGTGGCTGGCGTGTGTGGGTTGTAAAGGTTAGTGAGTTGGAAGCGATCAAGCTGCACATAGCTGAGCCAGACATTCCCCAGGCGAATTGCTTTTGGTTTGGAAGGTGGCTACAGGGAAACAAGCTATTAAAACATGTGACTACTGCGTGAACGCTGAGGGTAAGACGAGCGTGTGGGTGGACAGGTAGAAGATTGGCTAAGCTAATACTGTAAATGTTGTTGCGCCTGTACATGTTGGCGAGGGGGACGCGATTGAGTTGCCTGAGGATGCCGTGAACGCTGAGGGTAAGCCGTGCGTGTGGGTGGTCAGGGAAAAGGCCGGCTAAGCTAATACGGAAATGGTGTGGCTGGCGTGTGTGGGTTGTAAAGGTTAGTGAGTTGGAAGCGATCAAGCTGCACATAGCTGAGCCAGACATTCCCCAGGCGAATTGCTTTTGGTTTGGAAGGTGGCTACAGGGAAACAAGCTATTAAAACATGTGACTACTGCGTGAACGCTGAGGGTAAGACGAGCGTGTGGGTGGTCAGGTAGAAGATTGGCTAAGCTCATACTGTAAATGTTGTTGCGCCTGTACATGTTGGCGAGGGGGACGCGATTGAGTTGCCTGAGGATGCCGTGAACGCTGAGGGTAAGCCGTGCGTGTGGGTGGTCAGGGAAAAGGCCGGCTAAGCTAATACGGAAATGGTGTGGCTGGCGTGTGTGGGTTGTAAAGGTTAGTGAGTTGGAAGCGATCAAGCTGCACATAGCTGAGCCAGACATTCCCCAGGCGAATTGCTTTTGGTTTGGAAGGTGGCTACAGGGAAACAAGCTATTAAAACATGTGACTACTGCGTGAACGCTGAGGGTAAGACGAGCGTGTGGGTGGACAGGTAGAAGATTGGCTAAGCTAATACTGTAAATGTTGTTGCGCCTGTACATGTTGGCGAGGGGGACGCGATTGAGTTGCCTGAGGATGCCTTGAACACTGAGGGTAAGCCGTGCGTGTGGGTGGTCAGGGAAAAGGCCGGCTAAGCTAATACGGAAATGGTGTGGCTGGCGTGTGTGGGTTGTAAAGGTTAGTGAGTTGGAAGCGATCAAGCTGCACATAGCTGAGCCAGACATTCCCCAGGCGAATTGCTTTTGGTTTGGAAGGTGGCTACAGGGAAACAAGCTATTAAAACATGTGACTACTGCGTGAACGCTGAGGGTAAGACGAGCGTGTGGGTGGACAGGTAGAAGATTGGCTAAGCTCATACTGTAAATGTTGTTGCGCCTGTACATGTTGGCGAGGGGGACGCGATTGAGTTGCCTGAGGATGCCGTGAACGCTGAGGGTAAGCCGTGCGTGTGGGTGGTCAGGGAAAAGGCCGGCTAAGCTAATACGGAAATGGTGTGGCTGGCGTGTGTGGGTTGTAAAGGTTAGTGAGTTGGAAGCGATCAAGCTGCACATAGCTGAGCCAGACATTCCCCAGGCGAATTGCTTTTGGTTTGGAAGGTGGCTACAGGGAAACAAGCTATTAAAACATGTGACTACTGCGTGAACGCTGAGGGTAAGACGAGCGTGTGGGTGGTCAGGTAGAAGATTGGCTAAGCTCATACTGTAAATGTTGTTGCGCCTGTACATGTTGGCGAGGGGGACGCGATTGAGTTGCCTGAGGATGCCGTGAACGCTGAGGGTAAGCCGTGCGTGTGGGTGGTCAGGGAAAAGGCCGGCTAAGCTAATACGGAAATGGTGTGGCTGGCGTGTGTGGGTTGTAAAGGTTAGTGAGCTGGAAGCGATCAAGCTGCACATAGCTGAGCCAGACATTCCCCAGGCGAATTGCTTTTGGTTTGGAAGGTGGCTACAGGGAAACAAGCTATTAAAACATGTGACTACTGCGTGAACGCTGAGGGTAAGACGAGCGTGTGGGTGGACAGGTAGAAGATTGGCTAAGCTAATACTGTAAATGTTGTTGCGGCTGTACATGTTGGCGAGGGGGACGCGATTGAGTTGCCTGAGGATGCCTTGAACACTGAGGGTAAGCCGTGCGTGTGGGTGGTCAGGGAAAAGGCCGGCTAAGCTAATACGGAAATGGTGTGGCTGGCGTGTGTGGGCTGTAAAGGTTAGTGAGTTGGAAGCGATCAAGCTGCACATAGCTGAGCCAGACATTCCCCAGGCGAATTGCTTTTGGTTTGGAAGGTGGCTACAGGGAAACAAGCTATTAAAACATGTGACTACTGCGTGAACGCTGAGGGTAAGACGAGCGTGTGGGTGGACAGGTAGAAGATTGGCTAAGCTCATACTGTAAATGTTGTTGCGCCTGTACATGTTGGCGAGGGGGACGCGATTGAGTTGCCTGAGGATGCCGTGAACGCTGAGGGTAAGCCGTGCGTGTGGGTGGTCAGGGAAAAGGCCGGCTAAGCTAATACGGAAATGGTGTGGCTGGCGTGTGTGGGTTGTAAAGGTTAGTGAGTTGGAAGCGATCAAGCTGCACATAGCTGAGCCAGACATTCCCCAGGCGAATTGCTTTTGGTTTGGAAGGTGGCTACAGGGAAACAAGCTATTAAAACATGTGACTACTGCGTGAACGCTGAGGGTAAGACGAGCGTGTGGGTGGTCAGGTAGAAGATTGGCTAAGCTCATACTGTAAATGTTGTTGCGCCTGTACATGTTGGCGAGGGGGACGCGATTGAGTTGCCTGAGGATGCCGTGAACGCTGAGGGTAAGCCGTGCGTGTGGGTGGTCAGGGAAAAGGCCGGCTAAGCTAATACGGAAATGGTGTGGCTGGCGTGTGTGGGTTGTAAAGGTTAGTGAGTTGGAAGCGATCAAGCTGCACATAGCTGAGCCAGACATTCCCCAGGCGAATTGCTTTTGGTTTGGAAGGTGGCTACAGGGAAACAAGCTATTAAAACATGTGACTACTGCGTGAACGCTGAGGGTAAGACGAGCGTGTGGGTGGACAGGTAGAAGATTGGCTAAGCTCATACTGTAAATGTTGTTGCGCCTGTACATGTTGGCGAGGGGGACGCGATTGAGTTGCCTGAGGATGCCTTGAACACTGAGGGTAAGCCGTGCGTGTGGGTGGTCAGGGAAAAGGCCGGCTAAGCTAATACGGAAATGGTGTGGCTGGCGTGTGTGGGTTGTAAAGGTTAGTGAGTTGGAAGCGATCAAGCTGCACATAGCTGAGCCAGACATTCCCCAGGCGAATTGCTTTTGGTTTGGAAGGTGGCTACAGGGAAACAAGCTATTAAAACATGTGACTACTGCGTGAACGCTGAGGGTAAGACGAGCGTGTGGGTGGACAGGTAGAAGATTGGCTAAGCTAATACTGTAAATGTTGTTGCGCCTGTACATGTTGGCGAGGGGGACGCGATTGAGTTGCCTGAGGATGCCTTGAACACTGAGGGTAAGCCGTGCGTGTGGGTGGTCAGGGAAAAGGCCGGCTAAGCTAATACGGAAATGGTGTGGCTGGCGTGTGTGGGTTGTAAAGGTTAGTGAGTTGGAAGCGATCAAGCTGCACATAGCTGAGCCAGACATTCCCCAGGCGAATTGCTTTTGGTTTGGAAGGTGGCTACAGGGAAACAAGCTATTAAAACATGTGACTACTGCGTGAACGCTGAGGGTAAGACAAGCGTGTGGGTGGACAGGTAGAAGATTGGCTAAGCTCATACTGTAAATGTTGTTGCGCCTGTACATGTTGGCGAGGGGGACGCGATTGAGTTGCCTGAGGATGCCTTGAACACTGAGGGTAAGCCGTGCGTGTGGGTGGTCAGGGAAAAGGCCGGCTAAGCTAATACGGAAATGGTGTGGCTGGCGTGTGTGGGTTGTAAAGGTTAGTGAGTTGGAAGCGATCAAGCTGCACATAGCTGAGCCAGACATTCCCCAGGCGAATTGCTTTTGGTTTGGAAGGTGGCTACAGGGAAACAAGCTATTAAAACATGTGACTACTGCGTGAACGCTGAGGGTAAGACGAGCGTGTGGGTGGACAGGTAGAAGATTGGCTAAGCTCATACTGTAAATGTTGTTGCGCCTGTACATGTTGGCGAGGGGGACGCGATTGAGTTGCCTGAGGATGCCTTGAACGCTGAGGGTAAGACGAGCGTGTGGGTGGTCAGGTAGAAGATTGGCTAAGCTAATACTGTAACTGTTGTGGCTGGCGTGTGTGGGTTGTACAGGTTGGCGAGCTGGATGCGATTGAGTTCCATGAGGCTGCCGTGAACGATTAGGGTAAGCCGTGCGTGTGTGTAGACAGGTAGAAGGCCGGCTAAGCTAATACGGTAAATGTTGTGGCTGGCGTGTGTGAGCTGTACTGGTTAGCGAGTTCGATGCGATTGCGTTGCCCGAGGCTGCTGTGAACGCTGAGGGTAAGCCGTGCGTGTGGGTGGTCAGGGAAAAGGCCGGCTAAGCTAATACGGAAATGGTGTGGCTGGCGTGTGTGGGCTGTAAAGGTTAGTGAGCTGGAAGCGATCAAGCTGCACATAGCTGAGCCAGACATTCCCCAGGCGAATTGCTTTTGGTTTGGAAGGTGGCTACAGGGAAACAAGCTATTAAAACATGTGACTACTGCGTGAACGCTGAGGGTAAGACGAGCGTGTGGGTGGACAGGTAGAAGATTGGCTAAGCTAATACTGTAAATGTTGTTGCGCCTGTACATGTTGGCGAGGGGGACGCGATTGAGTTGCCTGAGGATGCCTTGAACACTGAGGGTAAGCCGTGCGTGTGGGTGGTCAGGGAAAAGGCCGGCTAAGCTAATACGGAAATGGTGTGGCTGGCGTGTGTGGGTTGTAAAGGTTAGTGAGTTGGAAGCGATCAAGCTGCACATAGCTGAGCCAGACATTCCCCAGGCGAATTGCTTTTGGTTTGGAAGGTGGTTACAGGGAAACAAGCTATTAAAACATGTGACTACTGCGTGAACGCTGAGGGTAAGACGAGCGTGTGGGTGGTCAGGTAGAAGATTGGCTAAGCTAATACTGTAACTGTTGTGGCTGGCGTGTGTGGGTTGTACAGGTTGGCGAGCTGGATGCGATTGAGTTCCATGAGGCTGCCGTGAACGATTAGGGTAAGCCGTGCGTGTGTGTAGACAGGTAGAAGGCCGGCTAAGCTAATACGGTAAATGTTGTGGCTGGCGTGTGTGAGCTGTACTGGTTAGCGAGTTCGATGCGATTGCGTTGCCCGAGGCTGCTGTGAACGCTGAGGGTAAGCCGTGCGTGTGGGTGGTCAGGGAAAAGGCCGGCTAAGCTAATACGGAAATGGTGTGGCTGGCGTGTGTGGGCTGTAAAGGTTAGTGAGCTGGAAGCGATCAAGCTGCACATAGCTGAGCCAGACATTCCCCAGGCGAATTGCTTTTGGTTTGGAAGGTGGCTACAGGGAAACAAGCTATTAAAACATGTGACTACTGCGTGAACGCTGAGGGTAAGACGAGCGTGTGGGTGGACAGGTAGAAGATTGGCTAAGCTAATACTGTAAATGTTGTTGCGCCTGTACATGTTGGCGAGGGGGACGCGATTGAGTTGCCTGAGGATGCCTTGAACACTGAGGGTAAGCCGTGCGTGTGGGTGGTCAGGGAAAAGGCCGGCTAAGCTAATACGGAAATGGTGTGGCTGGCGTGTGTGGGTTGTAAAGGTTAGTGAGTTGGAAGCGATCAAGCTGCACATAGCTGAGCCAGACATTCCCCAGGCGAATTGCTTTTGGTTTGGAAGGTGGTTACAGGGAAACAAGCTATTAAAACATGTGACTACTGCGTGAACGCTGAGGGTAAGACGAGCGTGTGGGTGGTCAGGTAGAAGATTGGCTAAGCTAATACTGTAACTGTTGTGGCTGGCGTGTGTGGGTTGTACAGGTTGGCGAGCTGGATGCGATTGAGTTCCATGAGGCTGCCGTGAACGATTAGGGTAAGCCGTGCGTGTGTGTAGACAGGTAGAAGGCCGGCTAAGCTAATACGGTAAATGTTGTGGCTGGCGTGTGTGAGCTGTACTGGTTAGCGAGTTCGATGCGATTGCGTTGCCCGAGGCTGCTGTGAACGCTGAGGGTAAGCCGTGCGTGTGGGTGGTCAGGGAAAAGGCCGGCTAAGCTAATACGGAAATGGTGTGGCTGGCGTGTGTGGGCTGTAAAGGTTAGTGAGCTGGAAGCGATCAAGCTGCACATAGCTGAGCCAGACATTCCCCAGGCGAATTGCTTTTGGTTTGGAAGGTGGCTACAGGGAAACAAGCTATTAAAACATGTGACTACTGCGTGAACGCTGAGGGTAAGACGAGCGTGTGGGTGGACAGGTAGAAGATTGGCTAAGCTCATACTGTAAATATTGTTGCGGCTGTACATGTTGGCGAGGGGGACGCGATTGAGTTGCCTGAGGATGCCTTGAACACTGAGGGTAAGCCGTGCGTGTGGGTGGTCAGGGAAAAGGCCGGCTAAGCTAATACGGAAATGGTGTGGCTGGCGTGTGTGGGTTGTAAAGGTTAGTGAGTTGGAAGCGATCAAGCTGCACATAGCTGAGCCAGACATTCCCCAGGCGAATTGCTTTTGGTTTGGAAGGTGGCTACAGGGAAACAAGCTATTAAAACATGTGACTACTGCGTGAACGCTGAGGGTAAGACGAGCGTGTGGGTGGACAGGTAGAAGATTGGCTAAGCTAATACTGTAAATATTGTTGCGGCTGTACATGTTGGCGAGGGGGACGCGATTGAGTTGCCTGAGGATGCCTTGAACACTGAGGGTAAGCCGTGCGTGTGGGTGGTCAGGGAAAAGGCCGGCTAAGCTAATACGGAAATGGTGTGGCTGGCGTGTGTGGGCTGTAAAGGTTAGTGAGTTGGAAGCGATCAAGCTGCACATAGCTGAGCCAGACATTCCCCAGGCGAATTGCTTTTGGTTTGGAAGGTGGCTACAGGGAAACAAGCTATTAAAACATGTGACTACTGCGTGAACGCTGAGGGTAAGACGAGCGTGTGGGTGGACAGGTAGAAGATTGGCTAAGCTAATACTGTAAATATTGTTGCGGCTGTACATGTTGGCGAGGGGGACGCGATTGAGTTGCCTGAGGATGCCTTGAACACTGAGGGTAAGCCGTGCGTGTGGGTGGTCAGGGAAAAGGCCGGCTAAGCTAATACGGAAATGGTGTGGCTGGCGTGTGTGGGTTGTAAAGGTTAGTGAGTTGGAAGCGATCAAGCTGCACATAGCTGAGCCAGACATTCCCCAGGCGAATTGCTTTTGGTTTGGAAGGTGGCTACAGGGAAACAAGCTATTAAAACATGTGACTACTGCGTGAACGCTGAGGGTAAGACGAGCGTGTGGGTGGACAGGTAGAAGATTGGCTAAGCTAATACTGTAAATGTTGTGGCTGGCGTGTGTGGGTTGTACAGGTTGGCGAGCTGGATGCGATTGAGTTCCATGAGGCTGCCGTGAACGCTTAGGATAAGCCGTGCGTGTGTGTAGACAGGGAGAAGGCCGGCTAAGCTAATACGGTAAATGTTGTGGCTGGCGTGTGTGAGCTGTTCAGGTTAGCGAGCTGGACGCGATTGCGTTGCCCGAGGCTGCCGTGAACGCTGAGGGTAAGCCGTGCGTGTGGGTGGTCAGGGAAAAGGCCGGCTAAGCTAATACGGAAATGGTGTGGCTGGCGTGTGTGGGTTGTAAAGGTTAGTGAGTTGGAAGCGATCAAGCTGCACATAGCTGAGCCAGACATTCCCCAGGCGAATTGCTTTTGGTTTGGAAGGTGGCTACAGGGAAACAAGCTATTAAAACATGTGACTACTGCGTGAACGCTGAGGGTAAGACGAGCGTGTGGGTGGACAGGTAGAAGATTGGCTAAGCTAATACTGTAAATATTGTTGCGGCTGTACATGTTGGCGAGGGGGACGCGATTGAGTTGCCTGAGGATGCCTTGAACACTGAGGGTAAGCCGTGCGTGTGGGTGGTCAGGGAAAAGGCCGGCTAAGCTAATACGGAAATGGTGTGGCTGGCGTGTGTGGGTTGTAAAGGTTAGTGAGTTGGAAGCGATCAAGCTGCACATAGCTGAGCCAGACATTCCCCAGGCGAATTGCTTTTGGTTTGGAAGGTGGCTACAGGGAAACAAGCTATTAAAACATGTGACTACTGCGTGAACGCTGAGGGTAAGACGAGCGTGTGGGTGGTCAGGTAGAAGATTGGCTAAGCTAATACTGTAACTGTTGTGGCTGGCGTGTGTGGGTTGTACAGGTTGGCGAGCTGGATGCGATTGAGTTCCATGAGGCTGCCGTGAACGCTTAGGGTAAGCCGTGCGTGTGTGTAGACAGGGAGAAGGCCGGCTAAGCTAATACGGTAAATGTTGTGGCTGGCGTGTGTGAGCTGTTCAGGTTAGCGAGTTCGATGCGATTGCGTTGCCCGAGGCTGCCGTGAACGCTGAGGGTAAGCCGTGCGTGTGGGTGGTCAGGGAAAAGGCCGGCTAAGCTAATACGGAAATGGTGTGGCTGGCGTGTGTGGGTTGTAAAGGTTAGTGAGTTGGAAGCGATCAAGCTGCACATAGCTGAGCCAGACATTCCCCAGGCGAATTGCTTTTGGTTTGGAAGGTGGCTACAGGGAAACAAGCTATTAAAACATGTGACTACTGCGTGAACGCTGAGGGTAAGACGAGCGTGTGGGTGGACAGGTAGAAGATTGGCTAAGCTAATACTGTAAATATTGTTGCGGCTGTACATGTTGGCGAGGGGGACGCGATTGAGTTGCCTGAGGATGCCTTGAACACTG
Organism: Phytophthora betacei; assembly: GCA_011320135.1. Lineage (NCBI taxonomy): Eukaryota > Oomycota > Peronosporomycetes > Peronosporales > Peronosporaceae > Phytophthora > Phytophthora betacei. The sequence continues at coordinate 636,994 of JAANHX010000295.1, forward strand.
AGGGTAAGCCGTGCGTGTGGGTGGTCAGGGAAAAGGCCGGCTAAGCTAATACGGAAATGGTGTGGCTGGCGTGTGTGGGTTGTAAAGGTTAGTGAGTTGGAAGCGATCAAGCTGCACATAGCTGAGCCAGACATTCCCCAGGCGAATTGCTTTTGGTTTGGAAGGTGGCTACAGGGAAACAAGCTATTAAAACATGTGACTACTGCGTGAACGCTGAGGGTAAGACGAGCGTGTGGGTGGACAGGTAGAAGATTGGCTAAGCTAATACTGTAAATATTGTTGCGGCTGTACATGTTGGCGAGGGGGACGCGATTGAGTTGCCTGAGGATGCCTTGAACACTGAGGGTAAGCCGTGCGTGTGGGTGGTCAGGGAAAAGGCCGGCTAAGCTAATACGGAAATGGTGTGGCTGGCGTGTGTGGGTTGTAAAGGTTAGTGAGTTGGAAGCGATCAAGCTGCACATAGCTGAGCCAGACATTCCCCAGGCGAATTGCTTTTGGTTTGGAAGGTGGCTACAGGGAAACAAGCTATTAAAACATGTGACTACTGCGTGAACGCTGAGGGTAAGACGAGCGTGTGGGTGGACAGGTAGAAGATTGGCTAAGCTAATACTGTAAATGTTGTGGCTGGCGTGTGTGGGTTGTACAGGTTGGCGAGCTGGATGCGATTGAGTTCCATGAGGCTGCCGTGAACGCTTAGGGTAAGCCGTGCGTGTGTGTAGACAGGGAGAAGGCCGGCTAAGCTAATACGGTAAATGTTGTGGCTGGCGTGTGTGAGCTGTTCAGGTTAGCGAGCTGGACGCGATTGCGTTGCCCGAGGCTGCCGTGAACGCTGAGGGTAAGCCGTGCGTGTGGGTGGTCAGGGAAAAGGCCGGCTAAGCTAATACGGAAATGGTGTGGCTGGCGTGTGTGGGCTGTAAAGGTTAGTGAGCTGGAAGCGATCAAGCTGCACATAGCTGAGCCAGACATTCCCCAGGCGAATTGCTTTTGGTTTGGAAGGTGGCTACAGGGAAACAAGCTATTAAAACATGTGACTACTGCGTGAACGCTGAGGGTAAGACGAGCGTGTGGGTGGACAGGTAGAAGATTGGCTAAGCTAATACTGTAAATATTGTTGCGGCTGTACATGTTGGCGAGGGGGACGCGATTGAGTTGCCTGAGGATGCCTTGAACACTGAGGGTAAGCCGTGCGTGTGGGTGGTCAGGGAAAAGGCCGGCTAAGCTAATACGGAAATGGTGTGGCTGGCGTGTGTGGGTTGTAAAGGTTAGTGAGTTGGAAGCGATCAAGCTGCACATAGCTGAGCCAGACATTCCCCAGGCGAATTGCTTTTGGTTTGGAAGGTGGCTACAGGGAAACAAGCTATTAAAACATGTGACTACTGCGTGAACGCTGAGGGTAAGACGAGCGTGTGGGTGGACAGGTAGAAGATTGGCTAAGCTAATACTGTAAATGTTGTGGCTGGCGTGTGTGGGTTGTACAGGTTGGCGAGCTGGATGCGATTGAGTTCCATGAGGCTGCCGTGAACGCTTAGGGTAAGCCGTGCGTGTGTGTAGACAGGGAGAAGGCCGGCTAAGCTAATACGGTAAATGTTGTGGCTGGCGTGTGTGAGCTGTTCAGGTTAGCGAGCTGGACGCGATTGCGTTGCCCGAGGCTGCCGTGAACGCTGAGGGTAAGCCGTGCGTGTGGGTGGTCAGGGAAAAGGCCGGCTAAGCTAATACGGAAATGGTGTGGCTGGCGTGTGTGGGTTGTAAAGGTTAGTGAGTTGGAAGCGATCAAGCTGCACATAGCTGAGCCAGACATTCCCCAGGCGAATTGCTTTTGGTTTGGAAGGTGGCTACAGGGAAACAAGCTATTAAAACATGTGACTACTGCGTGAACGCTGAGGGTAAGACGAGCGTGTGGGTGGACAGGTAGAAGATTGGCTAAGCTAATACTGTAAATATTGTTGCGGCTGTACATGTTGGCGAGGGGGACGCGATTGAGTTGCCTGAGGATGCCTTGAACACTGAGGGTAAGCCGTGCGTGTGGGTGGTCAGGGAAAAGGCCGGCTAAGCTAATACGGAAATGGTGTGGCTGGCGTGTGTGGGTTGTAAAGGTTAGTGAGTTGGAAGCGATCAAGCTGCACATAGCTGAGCCAGACATTCCCCAGGCGAATTGCTTTTGGTTTGGAAGGTGGCTACAGGGAAACAAGCTATTAAAACATGTGACTACTGCGTGAACGCTGAGGGTAAGACGAGCGTGTGGGTGGTCAGGTAGAAGATTGGCTAAGCTAATACTGTAACTGTTGTGGCTGGCGTGTGTGGGTTGTACAGGTTGGCGAGCTGGATGCGATTGAGTTCCATGAGGCTGCCGTGAACGCTGAGGGTAAGCCGTGCGTGTGGGTGGTCAGGGAAAAGGCCGGCTAAGCTAATACGGAAATGGTGTGGCTGGCGTGTGTGGGTTGTAAAGGTTAGTGAGCTGGAAGCGATCAAGCTGCACATAGCTGAGCCAGACATTCCCCAGGCGAATTGCTTTTGGTTTGGAAGGTGGCTACAGGGAAACAAGCTATTAAAACATGTGACTACTGCGTGAACGCTGAGGGTAAGACGAGCGTGTGGGTGGACAGGTAGAAGATTGGCTAAGCTAATACTGTAAATGTTGTTGCGCCTGTACATGTTGGCGAGGGGGACGCGATTGAGTTGCCTGAGGATGCCTTGAACACTGAGGGTAAGCCGTGCGTGTGGGTGGTCAGGGAAAAGGCCGGCTAAGCTAATACGGAAATGGTGTGGCTGGCGTGTGTGGGTTGTAAAGGTTAGTGAGTTGGAAGCGATCAAGCTGCACATAGCTGAGCCAGACATTCCCCAGGCGAATTGCTTTTGGTTTGGAAGGTGGCTACAGGGAAACAAGCTATTAAAACATGTGACTACTGCGTGAACGCTGAGGGTAAGACGAGCGTGTGGGTGGTCAGGTAGAAGATTGGCTAAGCTAATACTGTAACTGTTGTGGCTGGCGTGTGTGGGTTGTACAGGTTGGCGAGGGGGACGCGATTGAGTTGCCTGAGGATGCCTTGAACGCTTAGGGTAAGCCGTGCGTGTGTGTAGACAGGGAGAAGGCCGGCTAAGCTAATACGGAACTGGTGTGGCTGGCGTGTGTGGGTTGTAAAGGTTAGTGAGCTGGAAGCGATCAAGCTGCACATAGCTGAGCCAGACATTCCCCAGGCGAATTGCTTTTGGTTTGGAAGGTGGCTACAGGGAAACAAGCTATTAAAACATGTGACTACTGCGTGAACGCTGAGGGTAAGACGAGCGTGTGGGTGGACAGGTAGAAGATTGGCTAAGCTAATACTGTAAATGTTGTGGCTGGCGTGTGTGGGTTGTACAGGTTGGCGAGCTGGATGCGATTGAGTTCCATGAGGCTGCCGTGAACGCTGAGGGTAAGCCGTGCGTGTGGGTGGTCAGGGAAAAGGCCGGCTAAGCTAATACGGAAATGGTGTGGCTGGCGTGTGTGGGTTGTAAAGGTTAGTGAGCTGGAAGCGATCAAGCTGCACATAGCTGAGCCAGACATTCCCCAGGCGAATTGCTTTTGGTTTGGAAGGTGGCTACAGGGAAACAAGCTATTAAAACATGTGACTACTGCGTGAACGCTGAGGGTAAGACGAGCGTGTGGGTGGTCAGGTAGAAGATTGGCTAAGCTAATACTGTAACTGTTGTGGCTGGCGTGTGTGGGTTGTACAGGTTGGCGAGCTGGATGCGATTGAGTTCCATGAGGCTGCCGTGAACGCTTAGGGTAAGCCGTGCGTGTGTGTAGACAGGGAGAAGGCCGGCTAAGCTAATACGGTAAATGTTGTGGCTGGCGTGTGTGAGCTGTTCAGGTTAGCGAGTTCGATGCGATTGCGTTGCCCGAGGCTGCTGTGAACGCTGAGGGTAAGCCGTGCGTGTGGGTGGTCAGGGAAAAGGCCGGCTAAGCTAATACTCTAAATGGTGTGGCTGGCGTGTGTGGGCTGTAAAGGTTAGTGAGCTGGAAGCGATCAAGCTGCACATAGCTGAGCCAGACATTCCCCAGGCGAATTGCTTTTGGTTTGGAAGGTGGCTACAGGGAAACAAGCTATTAAAACATGTGACTACTGCGTGAACGCTGAGGGTAAGACGAGCGTGTGGGTGGACAGGTAGAAGATTGGCTAAGCTAATACTGTAAATGTTGTTGCGGCTGTACATGTTGGCGAGGGGGACGCGATTGAGTTGCCTGAGGATGCCTTGAACACTGAGGGTAAGCCGTGCGTGTGGGTGGTCAGGGAAAAGGCCGGCTAAGCTAATACGGAACTGGTGTGGCTGGCGTGTGTGGGTTGTAAAGGTTAGTGAGCTGGAAGCGATCAAGCTGCACATAGCTGAGCCAGACATTCCCCAGGCGAATTGCTTTTGGTTTGGAAGGTGGCTACAGGGAAACAAGCTATTAAAACATGTGACTACTGCGTGAACGCTGAGGGTAAGACGAGCGTGTGGGTGGACAGGTAGAAGATTGGCTAAGCTAATACTGTAAATGTTGTGGCTGGCGTGTGTGGGTTGTACAGGTTGGCGAGCTGGATGCGATTGAGTTCCATGAGGCTGCCGTGAACGCTTAGGGTAAGCCGTGCGTGTGTGTAGACAGGGAGAAGGCCGGCTAAGCTAATACGGTAAATGTTGTGGCTGGCGTGTGTGGGTTGTAAAGGTTAGTGAGCTGGAAGCGATCAAGCTGCACATAGCTGAGCCAGACATTCCCCAGGCGAATTGCTTTTGGTTTGGAAGGTGGCTACAGGGAAACAAGCTATTAAAACATGTGACTACTGCGTGAACGCTGAGGGTAAGACGAGCGTGTGGGTGGTCAGGTAGAAGATTGGCTAAGCTAATACTGTAACTGTTGTGGCTGGCGTGTGTGGGTTGTACAGGTTGGCGAGCTGGATGCGATTGAGTTCCATGAGGCTGCCGTGAACGCTTAGGGTAAGCCGTGCGTGTGTGTAGACAGGGAGAAGGCCGGCTAAGCTAATACGGTAAATGTTGTGGCTGGCGTGTGTGAGCTGTTCAGGTTAGCGAGTTCGATGCGATTGCGTTGCCCGAGGCTGCTGTGAACGCTGAGGGTAAGCCGTGCGTGTGGGTGGTCAGGGAAAAGGCCGGCTAAGCTAATACTCTAAATGGTGTGGCTGGCGTGTGTGGGCTGTAAAGGTTAGTGAGCTGGAAGCGATCAAGCTGCACATAGCTGAGCCAGACATTCCCCAGGCGAATTGCTTTTGGTTTGGAAGGTGGCTACAGGGAAACAAGCTATTAAAACATGTGACTACTGCGTGAACGCTGAGGGTAAGACGAGCGTGTGGGTGGACAGGTAGAAGATTGGCTAAGCTAATACTGTAAATGTTGTTGCGGCTGTACATGTTGGCGAGGGGGACGCGATTGAGTTGCCTGAGGATGCCTTGAACACTGAGGGTAAGCCGTGCGTGTGGGTGGTCAGGGAAAAGGCCGGCTAAGCTAATACGGAACTGGTGTGGCTGGCGTGTGTGGGTTGTAAAGGTTAGTGAGCTGGAAGCGATCAAGCTGCACATAGCTGAGCCAGACATTCCCCAGGCGAATTGCTTTTGGTTTGGAAGGTGGCTACAGGGAAACAAGCTATTAAAACATGTGACTACTGCGTGAACGCTGAGGGTAAGACGAGCGTGTGGGTGGACAGGTAGAAGATTGGCTAAGCTAATACTGTAAATGTTGTTGCGGCTGTACATGTTGGCGAGGGGGACGCGATTGAGTTGCCTGAGGATGCCTTGAACACTGAGGGTAAGCCGTGCGTGTGGGTGGTCAGGGAAAAGGCCGGCTAAGCTAATACGGAACTGGTGTGGCTGGCGTGTGTGGGTTGTAAAGGTTAGTGAGCTGGAAGCGATCAAGCTGCACATAGCTGAGCCAGACATTCCCCAGGCGAATTGCTTTTGGTTTGGAAGGTGGCTACAGGGAAACAAGCTATTAAAACATGTGACTACTGCGTGAACGCTGAGGGTAAGACGAGCGTGTGGGTGGACAGGTAGAAGATTGGCTAAGCTAATACTGTAAATGTTGTTGCGGCTGTACATGTTGGCGAGGGGGACGCGATTGAGTTGCCTGAGGATGCCTTGAACACTGAGGGTAAGCCGTGCGTGTGGGTGGTCAGGGAAAAGGCCGGCTAAGCTAATACGGAACTGGTGTGGCTGGCGTGTGTGGGTTGTAAAGGTTAGTGAGCTGGAAGCGATCAAGCTGCACATAGCTGAGCCAGACATTCCCCAGGCGAATTGCTTTTGGTTTGGAAGGTGGCTACAGGGAAACAAGCTATTAAAACATGTGACTACTGCGTGAACGCTGAGGGTAAGACGAGCGTGTGGGTGGACAGGTAGAAGATTGGCTAAGCTAATACTGTAAATGTTGTTGCGGCTGTACATGTTGGCGAGGGGGACGCGATTGAGTTGCCTGAGGATGCCTTGAACACTGAGGGTAAGCCGTGCGTGTGGGTGGTCAGGGAAAAGGCCGGCTAAGCTAATACGGAAATGGTGTGGCTGGCGTGTGTGGGCTGTAAAGGTTAGTGAGCTGGAAGCGATCAAGCTGCACATAGCTGAGCCAGACATTCCCCAGGCGAATTGCTTTTGGTTTGGAAGGTGGCTACAGGGAAACAAGCTATTAAAACATGTGACTACTGCGTGAACGCTGAGGGTAAGACGAGCGTGTGGGTGGACAGGTAGAAGATTGGCTAAGCTAATACTGTAAATGTTGTTGCGGCTGTACATGTTGGCGAGGGGGACGCGATTGAGTTGCCTGAGGATGCCTTGAACACTGAGGGTAAGCCGTGCGTGTGGGTGGTCAGGGAAAAGGCCGGCTAAGCTAATACGGAAATGGTGTGGCTGGCGTGTGTGGGCTGTAAAGGTTAGTGAGCTGGAAGCGATCAAGCTGCACATAGCTGAGCCAGACATTCCCCAGGCGAATTGCTTTTGGTTTGGAAGGTGGCTACAGGGAAACAAGCTATTAAAACATGTGACTACTGCGTGAACGCTGAGGGTAAGACGAGCGTGTGGGTGGACAGGTAGAAGATTGGCTAAGCTAATACTGTAAATGTTGTTGCGGCTGTACATGTTGGCGAGGGGGACGCGATTGAGTTGCCTGAGGATGCCTTGAACACTGAGGGTAAGCCGTGCGTGTGGGTGGTCAGGGAAAAGGCCGGCTAAGCTAATACGGAACTGGTGTGGCTGGCGTGTGTGGGTTGTAAAGGTTAGTGAGTTGGAAGCGATCAAGCTGCACATAGCTGAGCCAGACATTCCCCAGGCGAATTGCTTTTGGTTTGGAAGGTGGCTACAGGGAAACAAGCTATTAAAACATGTGACTACTGCGTGAACGCTGAGGGTAAGACGAGCGTGTGGGTGGTCAGGTAGAAGATTGGCTAAGCTAATACTGTAACTGTTGTGACTATCGTGTGTGGGTTGTACAGGTTGGCGCTCTGGATGCCATTGAGTTCCATGAGGCTGCCGTGAACGCTTAGGGTAAGCCGTGCGTGTGTGTAGACAGGGAGAAGGCCGGCTAAGCTAATACGGTAAATGTTGTGGCTGGCGTGTGTGAGCTGTTCAGGTTAGCGAGCTGGATGCGATTGAGTTCCATGAGGCTGCCGTGACCGCTGAGGGTAAGCCGTACGTGTGGGTCGACAGGTAGAAGATTGGCTAAGCGAATACTGTAAATGGTGTGGCTGGCGTGTGTGGGCTGTTCAGCTTAGCGAGCTGGACGCGATTGCGTTGCCCGAGGCTGCCGTGAACACTGAGGGTAAGCCGTGCGTGTGGGTGGTCAGGTAAAATATTGGCTAAGCGAATACTGTAAATGTTGTGGCTATCGTGTGTGGGCTGTTCAGGTTAGCGAGCTGGACGCGATTGCGTTGCCCGAGGCTGCCGTGAACGCTGAGGGTAAGCCGTGCGTGTGGGTCGACAGGTAGAAGATTGGCTAAGCGAATACTGTAAATGTTGTGGCTATCGTGTGTGGGCTGTACAGGTTGGCGAGCTGGATGCGATTGAGTTCCATGAGGCTGCCGTGACCGCTGAGGGTAAGCCGTACGTGTGGGTCGACAGGTAGAAGATTGGCTAAGCGAATACTGTAAATGTTGTGGCTATCGTGTGTGGGCTGTACAGGTTGGCGAGCTGGATGCGATTGCGTTGCCCGAGGCTGCTGTGAACGCTGAGGGTAAGCCGTGCGTGTGGGTGGTCAGGGAAAAGGCCGGCTAAGCTAATACGGAAATGGTGTGGCTGGCGTGTGTGGGTTGTAAAGGTTAGTGAGCTGGAAGCGATCAAGCTGCACATAGCTGAGCCAGACATTCCCCAGGCGAATTGCTTTTGGTTTGGAAGGTGGCTACAGGGAAACAAGCTATTAAAACATGTGACTACTGCGTGAACGCTGAGGGTAAGACGAGCGTGTGGGTGGTCAGGTAGAAGATTGGCTAAGCTCATACTGTAACTGTTGTGGCTGGCGTGTGTGGGTTGTACAGGTTGGCGAGCTGGATGCGATTGAGTTCCATGAGGCTGCCGTGAACGCTTAGGGTAAGCCGTGCGTGTGTGTAGACAGGGAGAAGGCCGGCTAAGCTAATACGGTAAATGTTGTGGCTGGCGTGTGTGAGCTGTTCAGGTTAGCGAGTTCGATGCGATTGCGTTGCCCGAGGCTGCTGTGAACGCTGAGGGTAAGCCGTGCGTGTGGGTGGTCAGGGAAAAGGCCGGCTAAGCTAATACGGAAATGGTGTGGCTGGCGTGTGTGGGTTGTAAAGGTTAGTGAGCTGGACGCGATCAAGTTGCACGTAGCTGAGCCAGACATTCCCCAGGCAAATTGCTTTTGGTTTGGAAGGTGGCTACTGGGAACAAGCTATTAGAAGATGGGACGTTTGCTAGCGTAGACAGCAAAGTACATCCCTATGTATTGATGCGTTTATGTATGTATATTTTGATTGTTTTTGTCATCCAGCTTGCAGGCCCGCGTGTCACTGGCTGCATCTACCATTTGGCGCAAAAGCTACGTCTGCAAGAAGGTCGATGTGTTGGGCAATATGCTTCTGTCGATATAACAATCCGGCAACGAGAAAGCAAGCCCAGCTCGCACAACACAGACATCTTTACTTCGTCAACGAAGAGAAAGCTGTTAAAATACACGATCGATGCACGGCAAAATGATGGCTGCGTAGATAAGCCACATGTTTTTCTCGTTCTGTTATCTATTTATTCTTATAGTACATAAATTAGGCTTTATATTCCTCAGTTTACAATTTTCAAATGGTTTACACGCACTGTATTGGTTAGTGCTGAATGAAGCATCACCTTGGTATCTGATATTTTGGCGTAGTACTATAGATATATCGATGCAGAGTGCTTTTTAGTGCAAAAATACATGGTATCTCAGCGCGTAATCCTAAGTACTAGATATGCGGAGTACTTTATGTCGCGAAAACAAAGTTTGAGTTGAGTGGATGAACCTGATATCTAGTGCCCAAATTATGCAATCCTGTACCTTTCGCGTTTCATATTCGCCCGCCGCACAACCCATGTCTTAGAATCACGGTGTAGAGGTCATATTACAAAAATACTTGTCCGGAAAATAATTATCAGAAAGGTTTTCTACAAAAAACATTACATGTGGGATTGGTCACAATGTCCATTCTGAGATGGGTTCGATTGATTAAAATGAGTTCATATGGAGATTTGAAAACACACGGATTGAGAGTAATTGACACGAAAATGGTTTTAGTGATAAACCACTAGATTAAGCTTCGTTTGCTCCTTTTCTAGTTTATTTTAAAGTTTAATTCGGATATTTTATTACGTCAAAGCGATAAAACACTCCAACCCTTCCATAAAGTGATACTTCATGGTCAGATATTGGCAAAATTGGTGAAAAATTCGTTTATAAAAAAAACGTGCTGACGCTACGTAAGTAGAACTTTAAAGCTTGCTCAACCACGCCTCCGTTTGAGCTGTACGACCGAAGTTATCGCCGATTGAAACAACTGTTATATCTTTTTCGGACCAGACAAGTATATAGGTAGGTGCCGATGCTAGCGAGGTCGTAAGGCTACGTCCCTGCTGAGGTTGGCTGTTGATCACTACAGAAGACTTGATCATTTGTGCAAATAATGGCATAGCATTAATTTATTAAGACTTGTTGTCAACTGAGCAGACTGTGACTAAGTACAACTCCAACCGAGCTGAAGATATGCACACTAATTAACTCTGCAATGTGCTTACCTTTGTAAGTATCTCTCTCTCTCTTAAGTGCTAAACTCTCTTTCTTCCTAGCTGGCAAAAAATCACACTGATACGCATTTTCCTAAAGGTCTCCCCCAAACTATTCTCTAAGCTTCCAGGTCGCCTTCATCTTGTCATCAGAGTGGAAGTACGCCAGTAGAAGGGCTTATCGAAACCAATTTCGTCTATAAAGAGGTAATATAAATCTTGTGCTCTACAGAATAAAAATAAAATTTAAAATAATTAAATATATATATTGAAAAAAAATCAATAGAACTCACAATTTTCAATATCGTGGGAATATGGAAAAAGGGGCCTTTTGACCCCTACCGAAAAACAGCTGTCAAATATTGCAATTGCTACCGTAATATTCATCGGGTCTACAAACCTTGCGGGTCTTGCCTACATCCATAGCGATAAGAATGCAAGCACATACAAAAACAATAAGTCGAAAATCGTGGAGCCAATCAGATTTTACGAAGCCTCCTAATTGCATTTGCTTAAATATCACAATTAATATGATATTTTAGAGGTCTTTTAAGAAGCAAACACAATAAACTGTCTAGGTAAAATAAACTACTTTGCTCTGCCTACAGCCTACATTATAATGTTAGCTGAATGTTGAGCCAGATAGCATCAAGCGAAGACCGTGTGATCAATGGCTGTTCAAGCCTAAAGGTATTCCCAGTAATATCGCTTCTCGAATATTACAGCTGAGAGGTAAAGCATTGCTGATACGTTTCGTACCATACCCAAAATAATACAATGCCAATTGGTGGTTTGGAGAACATTTACACCTACGCAGCTCGAAGCAATCACGAATTCGATCACAAAACGTTTCGAGCGAGTCTAGCTCATCTTAGCTGCACCAGCAATCTCATTGATAGCATTAAGCCCTATACTGTACATGTATACCTCCCCCGCCTGAACAATTGCGACTTTACAGAAGAACAGCAAGCGTTCGCGGAACATTTTTTTTTCAGCAGCTAGCGTGTGCAACTTCGGCATGGTGCAGAAACTAAAAAGCGGAATTTCCAGCGTAAGTCGCAAGATGGTGTATTTCAAAACGGAGATCATGAAATCGTAAAAAGAGTAATCTGGAATCCGCTTCTAACACGAGTGCTCTCTCGCCTATGCAGCCATCCACCCAACCCGCATCTGTCCATCTAGCAAGGCTGGGCAGTGGGATGGAAGTTTTTGTTAGCAGCAATTAGGTCGTTGCAAAAGTAATTGAAGGCGTCTCGGCGAACATCGGGGACGTTGCAGCACTTCTGGTTGCCCGTCTTTTTAGGAACGATCGAACCGCCTGACGCAGCACATGCCTTCTGGGTGAAGTCGGCGGTCAAGAAGCCAGATCTATCATATCTGTTGTCAAGGCCTGTTCCAGCGCACTGTCTCAGAGCACCGTGACTGAAGGCAGAAGTTCAGTAAAGACGGCATGTGGGTTCAGGTGTTAGCAAGTACTTACATGGGCATCAGTAGAGTGGTGAGGACAGCGATGACGAACTGGAGCTTCATTTTGAGAGGAGTGTTGGGGAAGCCGAAGTTTTGGAAATGGTCTGCAGTAAAAAAAAATAAGAGGATTGCTCGACCGCGACCAGACGAGATCTGCAGATTAGCAACCTGGTTTTTGCCGTACTGGGTCAGCTTTTGTCGTCCTGGTTATTGTTCAGCACACCGGTCTGTTGAAGTTGAGTCTAGTGATGTCGATCACACGGTTTAGTTGTTTTAACGCATTTGAAACAACGGAACCAAGAAAATATGAGAAAATATGAAACCAAGAGTGCTGTTGGCTTCGCCATCCAAATAGAGGATTGCTTAACTTTTAATATGGTCCGTCACTTTTCCAATTCACTTCGGAATCAGTTTTGCTGGGTAGTTTGGGGACGGATACTTGTCCCTCCGAACGGCGTGATCAACCCGAAGACACATCAATTTTCAGCAAATTCCTAATTCTCTTGATAAGTCGACAATGCATAAGGTATAAATGTGTTAGCTTATATATAATATGTACTAAGCGTGTTTATCGACTTCGTTATAAGTCCTGCAAACCCTGTGATGCTTCGGTAGTTACTGAATTTTTTTGTATGCACTGGCATGAGATTTGTTTGCCTATTCTTACAGTTGCTGAAGATTTTGTAGAGAGGCTCTTACATGTTAAATTAGTGGTTAGTGCTGACAGTGAATAATGTAGCTAAAAGTAAAGAGAGCGAGCCCTAGGTCCAATCCTCTGAAGCTCATTTTGTTTTTTTTATTTGTATAGATCGGTCTGAATTAAAAAAGTATTGCGTAATAATAATTTCAATATGCTCGATCTCAATATTTTTCAAAAAATGATTAATTTTGAAATAACGTTTTACTGCTTATTTGACTTAAGATTTGTAAAGGTATGTAAATTAACTGAAAATATTAATTATTGCAGTACAACCAGACTCAATAATAAATTATTTTAGTGGATCAATACCGTAGTTATTGGTGTCAAATCATGCTTTCCCGATGGAAGCTCCTTGGAGAAAGCACCTCTACTGGTGGTTGTATAAAACTAAACGTTCATTTTTTTCCGGACGGAATACAATATTTGAGAAGGATTTTCTACTAACGTTCGTAAGAGCCTCGTACGCATACGCACGACCATTTACGTTTTGCGTGAGCTTTACACCGTGTAATACACGCAAAAAGCTGTACTTTCTGTTTGGCTGTGCAAAGCTTTCTTGCACGATCTATTCCAGGTACAGTACATGTACCGGTGGAGATGCTCTGCGGGTACTTCACGAAACTGTATTAATCATGTGACGTTGTTGTGTACGACATGATTGTGGCACATATGTGAATTTCGGAAACTTGTGTCTATGAATGTACACGCTATTCTGCCCGATCGGACATCGTCCGTTTATTTCGGTATGGAGATTTGAAGCTTAATAAGTGAGGACAGCCCGTCTGCTACAGACGATGAACATGTGCTTCGGTGAGGAGAATTGCTAGAGCTATCGACGTCGGGTCGTGAGCCTGTTGACGGTCAGATGTCAACATTCGAAAAAAGATATTCATCGAGCCTTTGTCACTATTTCGAATAAAGAATTTTTAAACCTCTTTGACATGGAATGTGCTCCATTTGGGCGGAGTGTACATGCATTAGAGGACGCGATGGCGTCATATGAAACACAGAAGCCTTGCCCGAGATACAGCATTGGAAGGTACCGACGCTAACACATCAGCTAGTCTTCTACAACGTAGTTTTTGATGCACGCATTGTCTTCAAACTAATTTGCAGGACGATGGATTAATGGATGAGCTGGCGTTGAGAGCGAAGGAAATGTAGCTAGAGAGGGCATGTTATAGTGAGAGAGTACTGCATTGTTGACTTCTATGCAGGATCTAGCTTTTTTTAAATGCCATTAAGCATTGTTGATGATATATTAATGCCCTGTACCACGAGGCATAGTCGAGCTTCAACTGCTTCTCGTAACCCAGATCGAGTTCCTGCTTGAGTCCCACAGCCTTCCTGGTTGCTGAAACCGACAATAAACAGCAATGGGGAGGTGGATAAAGGCACTAAAGAACTCGTCGTGTTCCTGACTCGATAGTGGCTGCAGATCGAGACCGAAGCCCACGAGGGCTAAGACGTTGGTACTTGAGATTGGTGTGGTTGCTGGCGCTTCCAGCGTTTCACACAGAGCGGCAGTAAACATTGCTCGCTTCCGGGAAATAGGTTCAAGTGTTTATGAAGAAAATCCATGAAGAAAACGCCATGACACCAACAGTAGGTGTATCGAGTATTTGATTATCTGAGGCGATATGGGCTTGAAGCTGTATCAAAAACATTAAAACAAATTGCGAACGCGTGCCTGGAGATGTCAGCACAGAAATAATTGGTTGTTTAGAAGACCAAGGTGATAAGTGCACCGTCAGGAAAGAACATAATATCGCGAGCTGTGTTCGCTTTGAGAGTGCTTCGACGCTTCAGCATGACATTTCCAGCAATTTGTAAAGCTCGCGAAATGAGTGCTGCTCAACGGAGTAAATCGTTTTGGTAGGATAAAAGTAGTGCTCCGGGAAGCCGTTCAGTAGAGATATCTTGGATAGAATGTCTCTCTTGGTGGAGGTGCGTGATAGAATTTCGTTGGGAGCCTAATTGAGTCAACAATGTCTCTTAGACGTCGAATATCAAGAGCATCGAGTCGACGATCAGACAGTCCTGTCGTATGTTTAGATGTGGGGATTTGCAGCTCGATTAGTGTTCATGTACAGACAACGACGGTGAAATCCGCCATACCTTTGAAACACGCCCGAGTCCGTATATGGTTTTCCCACTAATAAAACAGTTTCAACCAATCCGTATGCCGTATTTGGGCGTTTTTGTACAATCAACCCAGGATGTGTTGATTCCTGCGTCGATTTTGTACATTTTGGAGTCGTTTTTTGTACTTTGTGTTCAGACTTTAAGCTGAAACTGCCACTTTCAACCAATCAAATAACTGGGCGGGTATTCCTGTCACGCGTAATAATTTTCTTTTATATGAAGGATAGTGTTCAGACACCGGGCGGATTTCACCGTCGTTGTCTGTAGAGTAGGGCCTTACACACTTTCAGATACCGTGATTTTAATGTGTCCGACATGATTATGGCATGAATGTGAATTTCGTAAACTCGTGTCTACGAGTGTATACGCTATCCAGCACGATCTCAACATTTCGTGTATTTTTTTCAATATTGAATGGAGAATTTCTCTTTTTTTACGTGAAATGGTGAGATCGTGCTGGATAGCGTGTACACTGGTAGACACGTGTATTCGAAATTCACGCTCATGCCATAATCATATCATTCACAACTACGTCATATGATTAAAACGTGTAGTACAGGTTGAGCATCTCCACCGGTACGTGTAGTAGATCGTGCAGGAAAGATTTGCTCTTACGCATGGCCAGACAGAAAGTACGGCTTCTTGCGCGTACACTGTACGTTGTGGTCGTGGGTATGCGTACGAGGCTCATACTGAGCAATACTAGAATAAAAATCATTTTGAAACATTTTTTTTTGTGCGTACAAAGATCATACTGTACAGTATTAGAAAATATCATTTTCAAACATTTTTTTGTCTGGCAAGAATAAACGTTTAGTTTTATACAACTACACCATTCAAATTGAGAAACTCTCCGCTCGAAATGAGAAAAGCTTAGTTCAAAATGAGAAAACCCGCAATTGCTTATGGAATTATTAGCACATCATCTCAGTAATTAAAACTTTGTGCTTCAAATCCCCCCCCCCCCCCCCCCCCCACCACCACCACAAAGATTGTACGAAGCATCTCTTCGATTTTCTTGTTTTGATCTGAGCATTTCTTGTCTTGAACCGAGGATGTCTCAATTCGATTCGGAAATTGTGTACCAGTAGAGGCACCGGTGTTTTTACAATGGTAATGTTTTCTCCAAGGAGGTTTCAGTCCCATCTCACAATAGAAAAAAACGAGCTTAAGATACCAGGCCGGATTGTCGCTTTCTTTACTTTTATCTACATTGTTCACTGTCGGTACTATCCACTCATTTAACATGTGAGAACATCTCTGGCGGTCTACAAAATCTCCAGCAGAAGTAAGAAAAAGATTACATATATCACACCGGGATATACAAAAGTTTGTCAATAGCTATCGAAGTGCCAACGGGTTGGTCGGGCATATTTCGAAGTCTCTCGTAAAGCATATCATATATCAGCACCGCTTACACCTTTACACTTAACGCATTGTCGACTTATCAAGAGAATTAGGAATTTGATGAAACTGATGTTTGATCCCACCACTTCTATGCCCAAAATACCCAGCAAAACTGATTCCGAAGTGAATTGGAAAAGTGACGGACCATATTAAAAGTTAAGCAATCCTCTATTTGGATGGCGAAGCCAACAGCACTCTTGGTTTCATATTTTCTCATATTTTCTTGGTTCCGTTGTTTCAAATGCGTTAAAACAACTAAACCGTGTGATCGACATCACTAGACTCAACTTCAACAGACCGGTGTGCTGAACAATAACCAGGACGACAAAAGCTGACCCAGTACGGCAAAAACCAGGTTGCTAATCTGCAGATCTCGTCTGGTCGCGGTCGAGCAATCCTCTTATTTTTTTTTACTGCAGACCATTTCCAAAACTTCGGCTTCCCCAACACTCCTCTCAAAATGAAGCTCCAGTTCGTCATCGCTGTCCTCACCACTCTACTGATGCCCATGTAAGTACTTGCTAACACCTGAACCCACATGCCGTCTTTACTGAACTTCTGCCTTCAGTCACGGTGCTCTGAGACAGTGCGCTGGAACAGGCCTTGACAACAGATATGATAGATCTGGCTTCTTGACCGCCGACTTCACCCAGAAGGCATGTGCTGCGTCAGGCGGTTCGATCGTTCCTAAAAAGACGGGCAACCAGAAGTGCTGCAACGTCCCCGATGTTCGCCGAGACGCCTTCAATTACTTTTGCAACGACCTAATTGCTGCTAACAAAAACTTCCATCCCACTGCCCAGCCTTGCTAGATGGAAATATGCGGGTTGGGTGGTTGGCTGCATAGGCGAGAGAGCACTTGTGTCAGTAGCGGATTCCTGTAGATTACTCTTTTTGCGATTTCAAGATCTCCGTTTTGAAATACACCATCGTGGAAGTATCCTGTTAAGGATGCTCCTATTTCCGGGAGCCTGAAGAGTTCACTCGACACACGTCTCAGCTCGAGGACAAAGATAGTTCTCTCGACACACGTCTCAGTTCGAGGACGAAGATAGACCTAGCACTTAGTTGTAGAACTCATTCTCGGTTTTTCCTCGGCCAGCGCAACTTCACAAATTCGCCGAGCAATTTTACAACAAGAAGACTAGTGCATTTATTGCATCCGCTCGAGACTTCGTGATAAGCTATAATGACCATGCTGCGCCCGACGGACACATGGCTCGGTTGCTAACCTATTGGGTGAACCGCAAGCTCGGCATTTTCCGCTCCCGACTGGCGTCTGCCGGGATCAAAGAGGCTCTGAAGGTCAGCGCTGAATTTACAAGGAGCGATGACATGCTATCCGCACTCAAGGACTCTAACTCTTTGTGGAAGAAAAAGACCCAGTCCGATAAATCCCAGTCAGTTGGATGTGCTCGCCCCTCAGATCGCGACCAGAATCGTAAAACTACAAGGAATCCCAACCCAATTTCTGCTGAAGTTTGCGAAAAAGTTCCCCAAGACGCATCTGGTCGCCGGCTTTGCCTCCGGTTTATCTCCAGGCTCGGACGTAGCAGCATGGATTGCTCCCGGGCTCATTTCAAGCCTGATGCTCTTCACGATTTAATCAAAGCAGCCACCACTGAACGTTGGCGCGTTCTGGGCAGTGCGTATCAAGATTTATGAACCTCTGACACGTCTTCTGACCACGTCGCAGACACGCAAACCGCTCAATACCAGTCGGCGTGTGTCTCCCGGTACGATCGATTTATGTCTACACTCGAGCGTGTTCAGCATCAGTGCGCCACCGAAATTTACAACAGCCATGCCGACCTCGCTGTGCGGCTCGGCGTCAAATTGCTAAATCCTACTACAGATTCAACAGACGACATCGATGCGGACGTTGTGTCGTTCTGGGCAACCGTTGCCGAGCACGATAATCTGAGTCTACCCAACGTAGTTCGACTGGTGAAAGGTGAGACGATCGATGATCCTAGACCAAATAAGCATCTCTTCGAGCTCCCTTTACCGTCAAACCCAGTGGTGCGCAACAGCACGGTTCGTTGGAATGAAATCGTCCAACATGGGTTGATACCTCAGTGGATAAGTGGCGCCGCACCTACGCAGTCTATACGCCCGAAGAATCATCGGAGTACCTGCGGCCATATCTCACAAATCCGGCGACACCTTCGAAGAGGCCAAGCGGACGGTAGGTACTTGATCGTCAAATCACATCTTCTTGATGGTTGGCTGGAAGTCTTCATTAGCCCACTCGGCATCGTCGAGAAGCCCGGCGGTGCCGACATCCGTTTAATCAACAACTATTCGTTCCCCCCCCCCCCCCCCCTCCGCGTCGGTCAACGATTACACGGATCGGAGCTAATTTTCTACGATCACGTACAATCCACCGCGTGCCATCGCCTAAAGCGATCTCAACCCAGAACCCGGATAAACGTTATGCTGGGAGACGTCACTGGTGCATTCCGCCACGTACCGATCCACGCAGAACACGTCCACGTCTTTGGGTTCCTCATCGACGACTTACTTGTCCTCGATCTATCCTGCGGATTCGGCTGGTGCGGCTCACCCGCGTTCTATTTGCTCGCTGGTACACATATCAACGGCCAGTACGAGCTTGGGCACGGACTCACCCGTACTCTAGTCGAAAACGTGTGGTGTGACGACCATATTAACGTCGAAGCCGATATCAATACTCGTTGCTTCGACGCTAATCTGGCCCTTCGTAGAGCTATGGCTATCGTTCTCGGACCGTTTGCCATCAACGAACTCAAGTTCACCAAATGGGCAACAACTGGGAAAGCGCTGGAGCTTCAAGTGGGACACCGACCGTGAGTGTGTCTCAATCCCGGCAGAGAAAAGTGAAAAGGCTCTCTACAGAGTTCAATCAGCGCTTCGTGCCAAGAAAGCTACGAACACGAGTCTGCTGCAAGTGCTGGGCAGTCTGCGTCACGTTTCATGTTGCTTCCGCCCTGCTCGCTCATTTTTCCAGCGCCTTCAGACAGCAACTAACTCGTTCCCTCGATTTGGAATTCACCGCCTGGACGGATCTGCACTAAACGATCTCACATGGTATTCCACTGTTCTCCGGTACGCCGACCGATTCAACTCAATACCGATTGCTACGCTCGCAGGTTTGGCAGAACCAAGCATACACGTATATATGGATGCGAGCAACGACGGCTTATGCGTTCTCGAGCCACAACTTCACCGCTACATCCGCCAGAAATTCTTGACAGAAGAAGTATCTAACCTGTCTATCAACATTCGGGAGCTGCGTAGTGCAGTCCTGGCAGCCCTAATATGGGGTCCAGTTTGGGCGTCCTCACCGAAAGACGTTCCAACCCATGTCTGCTTCCACATCGACAACACGACTGCAGTGGCATGGGTGAACAAGCGTTCGTCATCGCATCCACAAGCTCAGTTATACTACCGCCTCTTATCCCTCGCCGAGTTCCAACACCATCTGGTGTGTACGGCTACTCATATCGCAGGAAAGACGAGCACTATGGCTGACGCGGGATCTCGCGTGTGGAGCAATACTCACCCCTTATTAACAACTTGGACTAATCTTTCGGCGTCGTGGCAGCAGGAACCTCTCCAACCTCCTTTCAACAATCTCTCCGACGCGTGGGAGCAATGCTGCGCGGACGCGTTGTGGCGCGCGCTACCAAAACCAAGTACTCTCAGCACTGGAAGCAGTGGTGTCAGCTCGCTCGTCGGATGGGATGGTCACGATGGGTATTGATCAATCGTACGTCACGACCACTGGAGTATTTTGCTACGCACTGTTGAACGAACGGTTGGAACGAGAACCACCAAGGAAACCAACACGCTACGATCCTTATAAAGATTACAGCAATTCGCTGGTTTTACCGGAGATACAAAAACACTATAATGCCTTCGACACCTAGATATCAAGAAAATGTCTACACCTCGCCGCAAAAAGCAGCCGATCACACCGCCATTCTTGCAAATTCTGCGCCGCTCGCTCGATTTCTCGAAACCACGACAGCGTCTGCTTTGGGGTAGCGTCCTACTCGCCTACTTCTTCCTACTCAGAAGATCCGAACTCCTCCAGGTCGACGGAAAATACAGCTTCTACTGCCTCAAACGCAAGAACGTATACTTCTCCGACACAAGAGGACATCGTGTTGATTCAGTACGGGCTACGTCCGTCACTGTCGGCCTAGAAGGGGCGAAGAACGACCAGTTTGGCCGGGGTGCGTGGAGAACCATGCACGCGTCAGGTCAGAGCGCGCTATGCCCAGTGAAGGCACTCCGACACATCATAAGTGCCCGCAAGTCTCTCAAGACTGAAGCCTGTCGTTACCTGTGTGGCAATCTCAGCTCACGATCAGTGGCGAGCGCGATCAAGACCACCGCAAGAAAAACGGGAGTGCAGCCCTCCAACTACGGTACTCACTCACTTAGAATTGGAGAAGCCAAAGCACTCGCAGAAGGCGGTGCTGACGGACGGACCATCAAGCTACTGGGGAGGTGGCTCTCGAATTGCTACGAAGAATATCCCCGGCAAGCTGCTCAAGCATCGACGGGACTATCAAAGCTGATGGTGCGAAGTGCCGAGCCGACGCGTGCGCCACGCAAAAAAATTCTCAAATGGGGCCGCGCGCCACGCCCATCTACTCGGACACTCGCAATAAATGTTCTGTTCCCCACTCTGAAGTGTTACCTGGAAATTGCGACTTACTGGAAATACTTTCTGCACCATGCTTAAGTTGCACACGCTAGCTGCTTAAAAATAATGTTCCGGGAACGCTTGTTGTTATTAACAGGTAAAGTCGCAATTGTTTAGGCGGGGGAAATATGTACAGTATAGGGCTTAATGCTATTATTGAGATTGCTGGTGCAGCTATGATGGGCTAGACTCTCAAAACGTTTTGGGACCGTATTCCTGTTTGCTTCAAAATTCGTATTGGTGTATGTTCTCCACAACACCAATTGGCGCTGTTTTTTAATCACACGGCATTGCGTAGCTGGCTTGACGCTATCTGGCTCAACATTCAGCTAACATTATAATGTAGGCTGAATGTAGAGCAAAAGTAGCTTCTTTTACTTAGACAGATTATCCTGGTGGTGCTACGAGTAGTAGTACGTACAGCCCAATAGGGATTAATCCTGGTAGTGCTACGAGTAGTAGTACGTACAGCCCAATAGGGATTAATTCGAGATTATGTGCCCACACCAATAGTAGGTATCGATTCGATACAAATTTCAAATGATAAGGTTTTATTTTTCTACCAATTTGTATAAACTTCACAGGTTTCAATTCAAGTAGGTTTGGCATGGGTTTAAACTTATAGAACCTTGGTGTACGAAAGAAAATATTGCTTACTTTACAAATGCTTGGAGATGTTTTTTTTTAGAAAATTTACTTTTTTCAGTTTTTCTTACACGGCTAAGTGTTGTGCTAGAATATCACTATTATCTTATTTGTAGATCTTAATAACTATAAAGAGGTCTGTAAACAAAGCTGTCGAGGCCATAATCCGTCCACCTCTAGCCCTTGTTCGGTAGACGCTGCAGTGGGTTTAATGCCTTGCTGCTGCCACTTGACGCAGCATCAATACGCTGAGGATCCTGGACATAGTGATTTTGGAGCTCTCGGTATTTTTCGCGAAGTGATAAGTCCGCTCGTAGGTGTCGTTAGGCCGTATCGGGCCAGCCGCCGTGGGCGTCACTAGTAATGGACTTGACCGGCCCAAAACTTCCACGAGCAGAGCGGAGATAAGTAAATAAGTGGACGATAAGTAGACGAGCAGAAGCGTAGAGTATTATGTAGGTAGAGCAAAGATAACCGCAGCAGCTCACTCAACGCCGCGGCGACGAAATTTAGTGCCCTCGGGCGGTATTCGCCGCAGCTGGTGAGCTCGCTGAGAAATTGTGGTTGTGAGCTTTTGAAAGAAACAATCTTTCCGGTGATAGAAAATGATAACCTCACTCAAATCGTATTACCTTCTTAAACAGATTTACAAATTCTGGATGTGCTGGAGTTTCGTGTGGTAATGTAGCTTATCTGTAAATGATTGTCAGAGCAGATACGGTAAAATTCAACTGATTTACAAGTGATCGAGTCTAGTTTTAAAAATAAGCTGTTAAAATCTGCAAAATGTAAACTCAGGACAGCGAATCCCTCCCGGCTGATTGGAAACGACTACGAATTCGTAAGTTTTCATTATAGGTAATGTTTTAAAGAGAACAACAGATCCCGCTGATGGTAAGGGAGTTGGTGCGAAGCCTTTGACTTTCCAGGGCTACTAGCCCTGCGCAGCAGCACTACCAGCCCAGCCCTTTAGTTGTGTTTGCTTCTTAAAGGAACCTCTAAAAAACCATTTTGCATGTGATATTTCAAAACCACCTGCACTTCAAAAACATTTATACAAACACTACACAACATGTTTAGCTTAGCGTCGTGCTTAATATCACGGACCATTTCTGAGCTCCCATGATAGTAAGGGTCTGTCCAGGTTCCACTATTTACCCGCTTGTACTGCCTATTTGAGCTTGTAAGTAGCTAAAAAATGTTCACTTCTCACACAAAACTCAATGAAAGCTAAACAATATTCGAATTGTAATATTGTTTATGCATGCATGCACATTATCCAAATGCTTTAATCATAACTGATTCAGAATTAGTCATTAGACACTTGATTCTGCATCAGTTATGATTAAAGCATTTGGATTGCTGTTGTTGATGTTGACGATAGTGCTTTTTATTTGATGGTTTAACGATAATCACATGATGGTTAGTCATTAAGGCTCCAAGTTTATTAGCGTATCTTTATGGGGTCCTTAACCAACTATAATTAGCACCTCTCGTGTTTTGTTGTTGTCTTGCCGCTCCATTAAAATATTATCCTACGCCCTTGTCGGCGACACGTCCGCCAGTTAAGTAGTTTCAGAGTTTGCTGTTTAAACAACTCTTAGAAAACAATGGTTTACAGGTTACAGCAGGAACAAATATGGGCTCATCTAAACTATCTGTCTTTATGGATTAAGCGACGGAACGTTACGGTAAAGTATCAAAAGGTACAAAGGCTACGAACGGCTACAACACAAAGACGGAAGGGTCTCTTATCTACTTGGCGGCCCCCTTCTGGTCGTCCTCATCTTCGTCCTTGTCGCTTTCCTCGTAGCCTTCTTCTTGCTCGACGAATGCCTCCTCTTCTTGCTCTTCTTCTTCGTCGTCGGCCTCTGACTCCTCGTCGTCATTATCTGCAGCGTCTTCGTCATCGGCTACGGCTGGCTTCTCTTCCTCCTCACCTTCTTCTTCGAACTCGGACCAATCTTTTCGGTGACGCTCCGTACTGGACGGAGGTCGGGCAGTTAAACCTTGTACGTTCCCGCGGCAATCTGAGCCATGATGTCGTCCGTAGGCAACTGATGTTGTGATTGTTTATGAGCGACATCCACGGATCCTCGTTCTTCTCACCTGCCCAAGTTGCGTTTGGCCTCGTACAGGACTTGGTGTCGCGGCGAAATCGATACAGAGCAGCGATGGACAGCCGATTCATATTTTTTCGCGGCTGGATTTAGAGCGTCCGTAGACTCGAACAAGGAACGCATGTCGGGGTACCCGTAAGTGTCGATACTCGACGGGCCAGCGCGTTTGCAAGCGAGGTATCGTACCGTGCTTTGTTTTGCTGCTTCAGGATCGCTAGGCCCTCAGCAATGGGTCCGTTGTAGGGGCGGCCGTCGCGTGTGGCTTTGCTGGGCTGGCCCCCGAGCCAGTACATCTCGGGGCGTTTATCCAACATATCAAGGAAGTCATCAAAGCCCCACGTCTCGATGCAGAAACTTGTGAAGGCCCAGCGAGCTTGGACGGCGCGCATCTTCAGCTTGCGGCGCTGAGGCCTGGCTGCTGCCGTGGCCAGAAGAGCGTGAAGGGCCCACTCCCAGAAAGCACGGCGATGCGTTATCCGGAAACGCCAGTGTGCGCGATACACATGCCTGAACTTGATGGGATCGTACTAAATGGGGCGTCCAGTCCAAGGAAATACAAGACGCCAGGGCTTCTTACCGAGAGCCTCTGCCTTGGCCAAGATGGTAGCGATTGCCCGGCGAACTGGGGCTGGAGCAGCGGGGCTCACGTCGAGGAGATGGCCAAACGAATTAGACGGAACATGCGATTTCTTGGGCTTGCTAACGGAGTGAGCTTTCTTCACGGACGTCTTAGGAGTGTCGTCGTCATTGCTGGCTTTGCGCTTGCCCCGCGCTGACGACTTGAAGAACCGTCCAAACGACGAACGGACTGGACAAGCTGTGGTTGTGACGGCGTCAGTTGACGATTGGTGGCGATGTTGGGAGTGTTTGTGGAATGGGCGAAACCGGTGAGCTTAGGGATGGAGATCAAAGTGGCGGACGAGATGCGGGTCGTTGGAAGCGCAGTAATGGGGATTGTGATTTGGATCGCTACGATTCCACTTCGGAACGTGTCGTGGGCGTTCCTCGACGGGACAATAGAAAACGTTCCTACCATCTACTTCTTCTGGTACACGTGTTGTGATAGTTACCTTGTGGCGGCAAGAAACGCCCATGCCGCAGCAGTGCCACCTCCGGAGTACGCATGTGCGTTTGTGAAGCTGCTGTTCTTGGTCCCGATCGTTGTGCTACAAGACTACAAGTCACGATTTGGGATTACAGGTCGGACGCTGCTTAAGTGGTGTGAAGCGTTCCACCATTCGTGCTGCCTGTATATTCAGATGCGAGTCAATTGCTATGGGGAACGTCCTACCGATACGCGCGAGCCCCGAGCGAAGCTGTTACGGACAGAGTTGGAGACATTATCGTTGGGACATACTTGCTGACGTCACTACTAGTGTCAATCTTAATCTACTTGCCCGCCTGGTGTATGAGAGCGTCGAAGAAGTGCTGTGTGGCTGGATGGGAATGGAGTGGTTGTTCTGGTGGTTGCCGTCTACCTGGAGTTTGAAATTGGCTGTTGCTACTGGAATTTGGTTGTGTTGGTGGTCAGCCGCTATAGCTACGTGATGCGCTATTACCAAGGGCTCCGGCCAAGCGATGTGGACCAGAATGACAGGGCAGCGAAACGCAAGTGGGAAAGACTGGCTGGTCGCATCGGGCGTCGTAAGGAAAGAGAGCGTGCAAGTGTGGAGCAACTGCGAGGTGCGCAGGCCACTGGAACGTCGTCTGGGGCAAAGGAACGTGGGCCAAACTGCAAGTGGAACGTCACATGGGAACGTTCCTGATCTGGCTGTGGAAGATACTGTGCGACAGGCTCCGAGCGATGCGGCTCGGCGAGGATACCGAGCGTCGGTCGGGGAGAATTGTCACGGTGTACGGTTAGATGGTGGATCAGCGATGCTGGCTGACTGTCTGCAGAAGGTCTACTCGCTCTAGACTCTCCGAACCACGTCCAAAGAAGCGGGACCTACGCCCAGGTGTATGGCGTTCCAGGTGTGAAGTCGACAAGCGGCTGGTCGTGGCGGGAATTGGAGCTGAACAACCACACACGAGGGATCTGCTGAATGGTAAGGCGCTTTTAAAACGCTTAGCGAGCTGACATGAGGAGTTCAGTCGTGGATTTTTCTTCTAGCAAAGAACACAAGAATATATCCACTTTTTCATTACTATCTTAATGGTGTCGTTATTACTACTACCTCCTACGTCGGCCGAAGGTACACGTCTCCGATTAGAGGAAGCCCGCGACAGCAGCAATATTATCTAGCTAGCCGCCTTCTCAGTGGAACTTTTACATAGGTATACTGTAATTTGTTGCTTACTTAAGCATATTATTAAGCAAGTTTACTGGCGTCAATTGCGCCAAGGCGTCGGCGCACCTGAGTTGAACTCTCTACAGCATGGACTCGGGTTGACGCGACGTTGCAACAATACACAGAGTTGATCGCGATTGAAGGCTTCACGAACAATACCGAGAATCTTCACTGGCAAGCTGATGACACCTACTACGTAGTATTTATAGTTATATTTAAAAGAAATAGCGCCTTTTAAAAGAGTTTAATCTGACCTTCCGGCTATTGCAGCCAGCAATTTGCAAGTGTAAGCGTGTCAGCGCGCGCTACAAATGTCAGTCAAAAGAGGTCAAGTTGTGGCGACACCTGCAGAAGAGATATTTCCGTGACCGTCACGTTCCTTATGTAATTCACGCCAGCTGTGGTTAAGTGCATTAGTGTCGCTGCATTTTTAAGCTTGTAGTCTAAGTATAGTCAAGAACTAGATTGACGTGGGAATATTTTGGCA
This sequence comes from Phytophthora betacei, assembly GCA_011320135.1. Lineage (NCBI taxonomy): Eukaryota > Oomycota > Peronosporomycetes > Peronosporales > Peronosporaceae > Phytophthora > Phytophthora betacei. The sequence goes on from JAANHX010000295.1 coordinate 663,160, forward strand.
CATGCGATCGTAGAACAACCAAAACGCGGAAGTCTTAAGGAGAATAAAGCTTCTACACAAATCCAGCGCTTGTTGTTCGCAGTCTACAGTGTAATAAAGGTAGAAGGGCCTTGAAGCTGAAAGAAGCCGAGTTATTTACTGGTCAGCCTCCCTCCCGACACTAAAATAATTCCTTAACTTTCTTGAACTCTGCATACAAAACCATGGACGGCGTTACAACAAAAATGTCACTATTGGTAAAACAATTAACATACATATGTTAAAGAGCAACACAGTCTGTCTTCAAATCTAATCAAATACGGAGGTTTCATAATAACCTTCTCTAAACCCATGTTGAAACAGGTATCATCGTCATACAAATAATTAAATTGCAGAAGTTGACAGGAGTTCTATCAGCCAGCATAAGCGTAAAGCTACCTTCCCTTTCCTTAGCTCCAGCGTTCGTTCTGCATTACACAGGAGGCTTGACCCCCCCCCTTTTTTTAAGTATTCATGTATCACGGTGTTGCCTGAACGACTTTGAAATAAGACACCAAATTAACATCTGCGACACAAGTTGTGACGTTGTTGTTTACGATATAACTGTGGTCCACAACCATATTTTAAAGCAACATGGCCACGGTTTAGTACCGGTTCATGTACTTCGAGAAACTACCCTGTAGCCATGTTGTAACTACCAAAATATTATTTGAAGCTCTCGTACAAAGCAGATATTAAATTACCATCTACGCCTGAAAATGTGAGGTTATTGTTTACGTGAAACTGTACCCCATAATCGTATTCTAAACGACAACGTCACTTAACATCTTCATTGCATAAATACCATGTCTAATATATCGTACATGTTTCTCTAGCAGTAGCATAAATTAGCGGCATCGCTGACACATATACGCTTTGTCGATAAGGAGCAAATTAACTAGTCTTGATGCTAGACTACGACGCTAAAAAATACAAAATAGTAACTTCTACAGCACATATTACGGTAATGTGAAATCTTAAAGTAATCACAAGAAAATCCATCGTAAGGATTAAATATTAAAGCATACAGACACAAAATGGACTAGTTAAGATAATCGTTAAATATCGTAAGTTATTCTTGTCTCATCATGTGATCCATTGAAGGGGCCTACTTCTATCTCATTCTGGGTCTACAGCTGAGCTCGTAACCCCTACTCTTGAAATACTCGCGACATGAAAAAAATGGATGCCGAAGTCTAGCCGTTTGCAAGTCTACGATAAAAAGACCTTTCCCTTGTAATAGGGTATACAATGTCACAATATTACTATTTTGAGGTGTTTAACAATGGGAAAGACGCTATTGTGTAGAATGCCCAAAGCTAGTTGTGTGATTCCTCCTACTTCACAGCTATATCTGCATCACTGTAAGCTCCTGTACCTTTCTTTTCGTAAATCTGCAAAACAAAAACAGTTTTGCAATCTTTTAAGATTACCCACCTAAATAGCATCATTGTGGTGACAGCGCTGCCATTGAGGAGCGTGATCCGACTTGACTTTGGTTCGACTGGCATCAAAGAATACGAAAAATGCCGGGAGGGCCACAATCGCAAGAAAAAAATGAAGCAATGACATTGACGGTAGAGTGCGAGCGCTATTGGCTTTTGTAAATGTACCATATAAATATATATATGGTACATCTGGCTAAGCCACCCCACGGCAGGCATACACTTAGCTGTAAGTGAAATGTTGACTACGGAAGAGTTCATCTGTATTTTCTGAATCTGCGCCAAATTTAATGTCTAGGCCAATGAAAAAATACTTTTCGATTTCTAAAAAGATGGGTGCCTCGCGCGAAAGCCCACATCTCGGTCAACACTTAGACTTCTGAGGAGATTTGATCTAAAATCGAAGCTGAAGTCATAGCATAGACATTTAGAAACTTGGATTTAGACCGATGATGTTTTGCGTCTAAGCCGAGATTATCACCCCAAATCCCCTAAGTAAGGTGTCCACTTAAAGCAGAAGGGGTCGAAAAACAACGTTCATTTAAATTGTAAGAACGTCCATCTTAGATGGCAAGGTCTACATCACTTTGGTTTCATCTTTTATCGTTCCAATGGTCACACTACGTAGACTTGTTTTAATGCGTTGTAGCAACCGAATCGTGTGATCAACATAGTTGGGTTCAATTTGAATACGAGTAGTATCTAGAACGACAATAGATGACTCAGTACGGATCAAGACCAGCTTGCAGATCTGCAAATGTCGTCAGGTCGCGTGTCGTGCAGCCCCTCAAGACTTTTTGCTGCAGTACATTTCCAAAATTTCACTTTCTCCAAAATTCTTCTCAAAATGAAGGCCCAGATGGTTATCGCTATCCTCGCCACCCTACTGATGCCCACGTAACTACTGTAGACACCTGCCCACCTGCCGTCTTTACTGACAGTTTTCATCAATCACGATTCACCTAGACAGTGCACAGGAACAGAACTCGAAACCAAGAATTATTAGGGATCTCGCTTCTTGACCGCCGACCTCACTTAGAAGGCCTGCGTCGCGTCAGGCGGTTCGATCGTGCCTAACAAGAAGGGTAATCAGAAGTGTTGCAACGTACCCGTTGGCCACCAAGAAGCTTTCAATGACGCTTGCAAGGCCCAAAAAGCTGCTAACAGAAACTTCTACCCCACTGCCCAGCCATGCTAAATTGGAACATGCGGGTTGATTAGCTGGCTGGATAGGCGAACACTCTTGTCAGAATAAGAATCCGATAAAATTACTCTTTGGGAAGCGAACTCTTCCTTTTAAATAACTGGCCCTTGTCCTGCTGTACAAACATGTCAATGGAGAACTGCAGGGTTACACGCTAAACATGTCGTAGTTTTAGCTTGGATAAAGGTAGCCAGCGAGACTAAAAAATGTCAACTGGGTTAACGTTCGTGCAACACGAATATTCTCTACATTAACACGGTGTAAGTCGCAGTATTATTGTGGGTGCGCCGCGCATCAGTGTTCTGTTCGGGCAACATTCACGCATTGAATTACTTCGTGGCCGACGCAAGCAACATCGCCGTGGATATCATTCGAAGAAGATATAATAATAGATGCATCACTGTAGTGGACTGGGGGCCTGAAGCGTCATCCAACCACTACAATGGGTGGCAGTGCTGATCTTCGGATTGGCATTGGCAGGGCTGCTGCTGCTGCGAACCACCGATGGATAAGTAGATTTCAGTTTTGCGGTGACACACAGAAGGCTAAAAGCTTCTCTAACGTACTGCTGCAACTTGAACTTCCTCGAGTCAGTGCAACGCGGCAACTGTTGTGCATTTCAAACCAGAGCTGGTCGTCTGGGCAGGAATTTCCTTTTCGTTCGAGTTCGGCTTGCAGCGTCCCATCTGGTACGAGTGGTTAATCGCTCTTGCCAGTTCTTAACCTCCCAAGGCGCTAGCTTCCTCCTATTCCTCGAAATCAATGTTTCAGTATCGTTTACCGCCTCTCATGAAAAGTGGCTTAATTTTCCCAACGTGGTTGAGCTCTGTTTCTTCTCCTTCGTCGGTATTTATATTCTCGGCCATCAGAATGCTCCAGCTGCTGCCACTAGCGGGATTATCCACCAACCGCTTGATCAGCGGGTCCACAACATACTGCGACTTTTGAGGCCTGTCACGATCTAGGCATCTTGTCTTTTTCCGAGGTCGTCCAGGTGGCTTTCGAGCTGGTAGGTTTCGTAGCATAACGTGTAGGCCCAGGGCGTCTACGAGATGTAGACATGCCAAACCGTGAGCGCAGAGCCAGCCGGTTTTGTAGAACTGCTTACAGTCGCACTTGAACGTACGGCGAATCATTTTGATCTCGTCGGTGCTCCAGGAAGGATTGTCCCAATCGTGCTTGAACGGAGTTCGCTCTAAATTTTCCACGACGTGAACCGACAAATAGCGCAGCTGGAAGTTCTCCATCCTCTCGTTTTGCTTGAGCTTACCTCTGAGCGTGGCTTTGTAGGTTTTGGTTCGATACTGTTAAGCTTAAGGCCGTGGAGGTTGTCATCGCGTACGATGTAGTGCTCGGCGTTGAAAAGATATTCTTGGATGCTGTTAACCGCCCGTCTGGACTTTCGACTATGAGTAGTGGTTGCCTTCTTCGCATACAGTCACAGTCATCAGCAAATCTTGTGCGCTCACTGTACCAGACGCATAATGCCTGATAGGCTCAGAGCCGATGTCTATAGCACATTCGACGAAGTTTTAGGCAAAGTTCCAGCCAGAACGTGCCCCCTCGCTGCTCGAAGATGACTTACTGCTCTGGCCTTGATTGTTCGACTATGTGATTCAATCGGATTTTGGTTTGGCAGCGCTCCAGCAGTGTCACTTTTAGAACCACAAATCCCACGGGTCTGTCAGGTATTCGTTTCTTAGCCACCGTGCGTACTCAGCTGCACTAAGCATCTCCCAGTTCTTGACCACTAGCTCGGATAAACCCTCGAACTGGCCAAGCGAGCGGGCTTCGCTGAGGTATTCTAGTTGCGGCTGAATGATTTGTTGGTAGCGCTCACCTGAAAACAAAGTCCCTTTTTGCCTCTGGCATTGCGATACAAATGTGGCCAGCAGCTCAGAAGTTTAATGTCAGGCCAGACTTCGCGAAAGGCACTTGCGATAGCGGCGGACTGATCCATTGATCCGTAGTTAAGCTTTAAAGCTCCGCTAAAAAATAAATCCCATTTGTCCCTGCATACAGAAAACGCCGTGTATACGCGAAGGATGTTTCCGTCCGAGTGAACATGAACGCCATTGGGTAACATTTCTGTTGATACTTGTTCAGAGCCGTGTAGTCCACCCCAACGGTACCGAACGAAACTAGTGTCCATCCGCCAAAATGGATCTTATAAGTACAATCCGTCAAACCAAGCTCTTCCGGGGACCTGTCATTCGAACTTTGGCCTAGTACTTGCCTAGGAGCAGTCCTGAACAATCGCCTGGACGTGAAGATAATCCCGACAGAAACATCTCCATTCTCTAGAGGATCTGTAAAGCAATCCAGTTCAAGTAGCTCGTTCTGAAAGTTAAATGACTGCTGACAAAACCGCAATGCATCCGTGTCCAAATCATACTCGAGGTGCTGGTGAAATCGCTCGAGCGTTGTACACATTCTTGAAGAGGCCCGCTACATCACGTCGATGTATTTCGTGATTGAAAAATATCCACGTCTTTTTAGTCTCTATTATCGATTCTTCATTTGCTTGACACTAGGGAGCATCGCAAGACGATCTGGCGAATTCCTATAACGAACCAGTAGTGTTGTCAGACATTTCGTTGGACCTTGTCCACCCAACAGCAAGTCATCGACCTCCGGTAAAAAATGTTTATGAATGCCGGCTCTCTGGTCTTCCGGAGCGGCAGCTGTACTGATATGAATACCAGTCCGTGATAGAACGTACTTCCCGCATGCATCTTTTCTGATGTCCCCCATAGCAGTACAGCTCACGTACGAAGTACTTTCCAGTACAGTGATGCATCTCCTATTGTGTGCCACGGCAAAACGCGCGTTCTCAATATCATCCAGTAATGTTCGTGCCTGTTTTATCGACGAGAAGCGGACTGGATGCACCACGATAGCAAAATCGCTCTCGTCTTCGTGTTGCAGATCTACAGTATCTCTTTGTCGCTCGGATAAAGCGAGCTCTGTGTTTTCCACGCTGTCGCTATCGTACCCGTAATCCTCGTCGTTCTCTCCGTCGAGGTGCTCACTTTCACCTGGTGAAGACTTCTCGTGACGGTCGAAAATGCTATCAGAAGTTCGTGGATTGCACCCTGTGCGATCTATGCGGACGTCCTCATCGCATATTGATGCAAATTCCTCCCCCGCCGACTTCTCCTCACTATCAGCACTTCTTTGCCGACGCCGCGCTCGTCATGGCTGATAGCGTGTTATTTCTCCAGCGAAGTCATCACTATCGCTCGATGAAGGGGTGATAGAGATCGAAACGGTGGTCCTAAGGCACGGCCACTGTCAAGCCGCTCCATATCAGGCGCTCTCGCAGATGCGATATGTGCGTAGCCAAACGTCGATAACCTTATAGCGACTCCTCGCTATGGTATGTGCTCACTTCAACCTCGATTTGTAGATCCAGTTAGCGGTAGTATTGAGATGCAATTTTTTGGTGGTTGTAGTTGATGGTGGGGTAGATTGCGTTTTGAGAAATGAGGTAAAGCATGTTTGTCGGGATTGAATACTTAACGTTGGACTCTAGACGCCTGCAGCATAGGGCAGTCGCTTTTAGTCGTACAACGTCCAAATGTGAGCCGCCTACGACAGACAAAAAAGTAACAGTTTGGGTCTGAATTAAATTAAGTTTCAATTATTAGTGAAATAAAAAATTAAGAATGTATTCAGTTTTTACGCACGCGGACTCTTTTAGTATTAGTCATTATCTTCCGTCAGGTCCACCGGATTGCTTAAAGATCCGTCCGTTTCGATATCATCGTCTTGACGGACCGTCTGTATCTGAGTTAGCGCCGTCTAATTCGTCGAAATAAGTATCGCTTTCTTCTGATTGGCTGAAAATGCTGTCAAAACGCTCGATGAAATCCGGAGTCGATGTCTCTTCCGTCTCCGAGTCGGATTCGGACTCAGATTCCGAGAAAAAAAGGCATGGGGGATGACGAACGGTGCCCATCTGCATGTCATGACGTGTCGACGGCGAACACGTGCTCTGCGGCTTCTAACTCGGCCGTAAGCCGGTCGATGGCGTGTGCTGCACGGTCCAAAGAGACCCGAAGACGCTTGAACGGGCGCATTGAAGACAAATTAAAAAATGAGTTATGAGGGGAGGCTTAGAAATCTCCGTACGATAGGCTTACGTTTTCGAGATTTAAAATTTTCAAATAGTTATCGCCTGGAATAGGGCGCTACCTACTCTAATACTGAAAATAACGTTAGATTATAATAGACAGTGCAGTACATAGAGCGCTATCTTCTCTATAACAGAAAATACCGTCTGGTTAATGTCGTCAATACATTGCACAGAGCATTACCTGCTCTTTCACTGGAAATAATATCAGCTTATTAAAGTCAACAATTCGAAACCACATGTACCGACCCTATTACTGCAAATATTGTCAGCTCCTTGTTGACAATACAAAACAATAGAGCGCAAATAATTTCATTTCAAAGAAAGCATCGGTCGATAATACAAAGAAGCCCCTTGAATATAATGATCTTCCTAAATATAAAATAGCCTTTTTGCTCATAGAAAAAAGCTTTTCCCCATCAGATTCCGATAAGATTACTCTTTGGGAAGCGAACTCTTCCTTTAAAAAAACTAGAGCTTGTTCTGCTGTACAGTCACGCAACGGATATCTGCAGGGTTGCACGCTAAACATGTCGTACGTTTAGCTGGGATATAGGTAGGACCAGCAAGAATACTATATTTTTGTCAACTGGGTTAACGTTCGTGCAGCACGAAGATTTTCTACATTAACAAGGTGTAACTCGCAGTATTATTGTTATATTCATTAAATGGGCTCAATGTTCTGCTCGGGAAACATTCCTTGAGATTAAAACTACTTCGTAGCAGCCGCAAGAAACATTCATGAGAATATCATTCGTACAGAAGATATCATATTCACATCACCGAAGTGGGCTGGGGGCATGTAGGGTCATCCAGCCACTACAGTGGACGGCAGTGCTGATCTTCGGTTTAGTGGTGCCAGTGCTGCTACTGCCAACTCTTGATGGAGGAGTAGAGGTCAGTATTGCTGGTTAGAGCTTGCAATATAAACAGGGTATGCATGGCTGAGTATACATAATATGTTTACATATAGTACACACAAAGGGTCAGCTAGTCAGTCTAGAATTTAATTAGCGAGAAGCAATACACTTGGCAGAAGCGTTTAGCGAGTGGCAGCTTCACCAGTTGTGTGTCTTCTTTCTTTAAGGCCTACTACAATCACGAAACAACATGATTAAAGTAAATTTGCTGCTCTCTGGTTTTATATCCAGATTTCTAGACGGCGAGTCATTATGACCCAAAACTTTTTTAAGTTCTTATACTCAAAATTCAAACTAACATTATCAGCACAACTATTAAATAAATTTACTTCAGCACTTAATACGCCTGTTATATAAGATCTGGATTGGATTGTCGTACCCAATATAGTGTGTTTTTCCTCTAACCATGCGTATCCTGTCGTTTCAGCTTGTATCAAAAACTGCACCTTTACTTTAGTTAAGAATCGTGGTTATGTGTATTTGAATATTCTCTGTACCAGTGATGTCACCGAGATAAATGTTGCTTGTTGTGGCCTAGGGTAACATCACTGTAGCTTACGACTAACCTAAGTAATTTAATCCGCGTGAGTGTTGTTCGAACAGACCTCACCTTTCACGCAAATGGGACGCCATGAGAACGGTGGAAGTTAGGTAGATTAAATCGACGGACTTAAATAGACTCATTTCTGCATTTGCCTTTTAAAACCAAAGCCAAAACCAACAGGTTAATAGACGCACAAGATTCGGAAGCTCAACGCCTACCCAACGATGTCGGCCAACAAAGCCGAAGTCATCCTGGATAGCGATAACTACTTCTACTGAGAATTTGCCATGCGGATGACGCTGGCAAGGAAGGGTTAGCTTGCCCACGTGCACGCGATCACTCCTGAGGCGGATATGGCTGAGGCATGGGTGCGGAACGACATGAAGGCGATGCGTCTGATTGCGCAAGGGGTTGCTCTCGAGCATCAGACGAAGATGCGGTCTGCGATGACGGTCGTTCAGGCCCCGGGAACAGTGTTGGCTGGTTGTTGGTTGTTGGTTTTTGCTGGTTGTTCAAAAACCATGGTTTAACCAGGTCCAAAAACCAGTTCAACCACTACAACCTGGTTTAAAACTGGTTTTTGTACCGACCAGATTCAAACACTGCCAAAATGTGCACACTTTGTAATGTAGCCTTAAGGTTGAAATCAGTTAAGATTTAGTGCTCGGCAGCGTTGCATCCTCGACTTACTGGTATTGCTACACGACACGAGATCCTCTGCAACACTCTCTTTAATACGAGCAGTATGGGCAACCCCGCCAGTGACGAGCGCCTCGAGTTTGCCAATCTTGGTGTCGATTGCGGAAACAACAGGACTTGGCACGTTTGCAAGCACTGTGACCAGGTATACAGGAATTCAAAGCAGATTGACGGGACGTACAGCCTTCCGGAACCTAAGCGAATAAAGGGACGAATCGAGAATTTCAAAAGCCACCTCAAGCGCTGCCCAGCCTACATTGGCTATGTCCAAGCCAACACGACTTCCAACACGCCTCTCGAATACGTCGGTAGCAGTAACGAAGTTGCTGGGGAAATGAGTGCAAAACGACAACGGACAATCGATGAGTTTTACGTCGGCATCTCACAGGCTGACGAAATGAAGCTTTTGATACGTTATATACTTGAGTTCCAGGCAGACAATAATCTCCCTGATAGTTTCATTGAGCGACAGACCACTGCTCGGATGCTGCGCCATGCGAACAAGATGTCTGGTGGAATTGACCCTCTTCCGAAACGCAAGACGTTCGGGGGACCAATACTAGATGAATATGCTAAGGCTTGTGAAGACCACGAAAGTTCAGCTCTGAGCCGGTGCCAAGCCAAGACAGGAGGCCGCGTGAATTTCTTATCTGATGTCTGGATGAACATCGCACGAGCTCACTTGCTGGGCTGCCAGTTGGCGTTATTTGGAATAGTATTGGCCTACGGACTTTTACCTACTGGTTCCCGTCACGATGGGGTAGCCATAGCTGAACAAATGGAGCAGGTGATGATAAAAATGCAGCAAGAAGGCTGGAAAATTGGGGCGGTGGTTACGGACAATGCGGGACAATGCGGTAGGGCGCGCAGGATCTTAAGCCTTCGCTGGACAGAGGTCGCTTTCGTCATTTGTTTCGCACACGACTTAAATAATCTGGTAAAAGCGGTTCTCAAGTCTGATACGCAGAAGTCACCAAGAAGGCATCGGATGCTGTCAGCGCCCTGAATTCATCTTCGGCCAAGTGGCTCGTCGAAGCCGATGCGTGCATGAGGGAAACCTATGGCTACAGCTTAAAGGTGAAACAGTTGTGTGAGACGAGATGGAATAGCATGCATGGGTGCTTCGCATCTCTGTTGCGAATCCGAAGTGCACTGGAGCTACTGGAGGTCAAGTTCAGAGATGTAGCAGATTTTCCTTCGGTATTACGGGTATTTGGAGAAAAAACGTTCTGGGATTCGGTTGAAGACGCCGAAAACGTTGTCCGCCCTCTTGCGTATGCATCGCTAAAGTTACAGCGCGATGAAAACACAATGGCCGACGTCGTTGTGTGTTACCTCGACATCTTCACTGGGTTTTCAAAGAACCAGTACGGGAGCGAAAACCTTGTTCGAGAAGTTGAGAAAAGATGGCGGCAGTGTGAGCAACCTCTTATGCTTCTTGCGCTCTTCTTACACCCTGCACACAGACAAGCGGCTAAAGCGATTTTAGACAAAACACCACTGACCTCAGTGTGTTCACTTTGCCGCATTGGGATGTATTACTTCAAGCGCTTCAACATTGGCAAGAATATGTCAGGATTGTATGAAGATTTGCACAATTGGATCATGAATGACGATGTCATAGGGCTATCGTTTGTTGACTTCAGCTCAGTTGACGCGTACTGGAACTGTATGCGCTCCGAGATGCCACGCAGCAAGTTGCCAGACCTCGCACTGGTAATTCTATCTATTGCTGTAAATACAGCAACTTGCGAACGTTACTTTAGTGAGCTAGCTCTCATTCACACGGCCAAGAGGAACAGGATGTCGCCAGATAAAGCACGAAAACTTGCTTTAGTTAGGAAGAAGGTACGTGAGTACAACGCCGGCCAAGATGACGCGAAGACATCTAGTAAATATACACGACTAATCGACCCCACAGAACGCACACGCCTCAGATATCGCGATGATCGCTTCGAATGTCTCGAGCCTGAGGTGGATGCTGAAGATGGGAACGTCGTTGGACCTGACACTGCGTTTGAGTACTGGCAGGCAGTACTTTGCGAGCTCGAAGATGACGACGATCCCCCCGTTTTCGATACTACCGCTGCCGCTGACAATACAGGATCTCCGTTAGCTGCAGCAGCCGCGTCATTAGCAGAAGAAAAGCGTTTTGCCGCAGTCCTCGAGACGATCAAAATCCAGTCAGCCGACCCGATTCCAGAGGGAGACCGACGTCCATTTCCGAGACACAATGACAGACTCTTTCCTCAGGAACAAAGGTTTCCAGGATTGCGCGGGCAAAAGGTGACTTTAGCTGAGCTGTCGAAAACACCCAGCACACCGTTGGCTCAACCAGGTAGGTTCGTTATTGCTTTGACGAATTTCAATAAGGTGACACATTCTCTTTTGCACGCACAGTATGGCACTTCGCAAGTCCACAGCCATTTCGGCGCCGTCAGTAAGTGCCCATTATCATCTCAACTGATAAATGCTGCGAGAAGGCGCGCAAGCCACCAGTCACGACGTCTTCCAGCTCATCTGCAAAGCACCGAGCAACCGTCAAACCACCCGAGTATTCGCTGTGAATTGTACTTGCTTCAACTTCTGCTTTGGCCTGAGCTTTTGCAGATAAAGTAGCTGTGCCGCCACTCAAAGTGAGCCACAATAACAATCCTGTCACAAGACTCATTTTTAGCGGACCTGGTAAGAGAACTGTGGTGACGAGTGCGTCCAGTAGCACCAGCAATAGGAGAAGAGGTTGAAAAGTCTCACGTACTTCCCTTTGAGCTTCTGAACTTGGGTTTCCAGCCGGCGATGATCTTCCATTGAACGTGCTGCTCGTTCACTGGAGACAACCGCATGGCGTTTTGCATCGCTGTAGCTATCGACTTTATCAAGTGATGTTCCGATGCACACTTTCTTGTATCTAGCCATTGAGTTCATTTGAAACGATATTCCAGAGCTGACGTCACTGCTGGAAAAGTATTCCACACGATGTTCGTGATGTAGCAACATTTGCTAGAGCAAGAGCTGTAGAAACACTATACGCTCCAAATCTCAGCAGTGCTTGGACGCCATCCGTCCCTGATATCCCTTCGTCATCAGCATCTTCGCGTCGGTCAAATTGCGTTAACAATTGCTGGAACGCACTGTCATGTAACCACAGCAGATGACCACGACAACGTTGAATTTCATCCTGGTGGCTTTCGTCATCAAGTAAACAATCAATATACACCATTTGAGCTTCCTTTACTAAACAATGGTCCTTGTTGACACGATACACCCGATTCGCTCGATACACAAAGCTACACAAGCAACAAAACGGCTGAAGAACATCTTCTTCTACCAGTTTCCTCGCAAGTACCGACGCTTCGCTCTCTGTAAAGTCCGCTGCACTACCATCTCCAAGTAAAATATCCTCAACGTCGCATCCTCTCACAACCGCCGCAGCTGTATCGCTCTCCGTCGCCGCTACCAGCATCTCCACTGCCTGCTGCATATCCAGCAACAATCCTTCGCTAGCACTAGCTTCATCATGTCCTCGGCGGTACGTTTCCTCCCAGTCCTCCGCCGAATCCGTAGCCAAAGTTTAAACCAGGTGTTGATCCTACGTAGCCCCCCCCAAAGAGCAGCATACTGAGCTCCACACGTATGTGTGAGACATCCAACGGCTCATACTGTGCGATGAGAACCAATGCGTTACGATCTTCTGGTTAGCTGCGCGTTGACACTGCTAACTTCAAAGCGGTTCCCACTGATGTCGACGTCGTAATCAATAGCGTCAAGTAGTCGAAGAACCTTTGATCCAAGTCACTCCAGCAAAGGCAAGTTCAGCCTCTTGACCACAAGACGCACGGCACCGTTGGTTGACCCCGAAAGAGTCACGCGACGCGGAGCTGGGGTCTCTCTCTAGCCAACAGAAACCTCTTTGAGCACAAAAATGCAATTAGTCAACCACACAACTCTTACAAAAAACCAAAGAACCATGAAAAACCAGGTGGTAGAACCAAAAGTACAGGTGCTTTGGTTGTTCTGGTTTTTGCAACCACTGGTTTTTCCAACACTGCCGGGAACCCTGGGCGAGTTTCACAACCAGACAATCCTTCCCAACCGGGTGACGACGACTCGACGCTTACACCAACTCAAGATGGACGACGGTGCGACCGTGGCGAAGAACTTGGACTACTTCAACGAGCTATTCGCGGGGTTGCAGACGGTGGGGAACAGCTTGACAATGCTTGGCAGTTAGTAATTTTGCTTAGCAGCTTACTGACCGAGTTTGAGTTGATCTCATCCGTCATAGTAACTCGAAGGCCATCACCCTCATTGAGGTAAAGGGAAAACTGCTCAAGGAGTACTAGCAACATGACAAAAAAAGCGACACGGAGCGCGCGTTGCGGCCACCTCGTACGGAGGTAGGAACAAGAGCGCAAAGATCAAGAAGGGCGGCGGAACCAACGGCCGCAGGTCAACGGCGCAAGGAAGAACAGTGTCCTTAGAGTCAAGTGCTTCAGGTTTGACGAGGTCGGACACATGAAGCGGGGCTACTCGACCAAAGACGACGGCAACGACGAAGACGCAGTCTTTCCCGTTGGAGAAGGTCGGTTAGCCGGATGGCCGATCGACAGCGGTGCCACGTCACACATGACACCGCACCGTGCGGACTTAGCCGAGTACACGGGCGTGGGCTCGAAGATCGAGGTAACCATCGCAGATAGTAAGAAGCTGCACGAGGCCGGAACGGGGACGTGGCATCTGAGGGGCATTGATCGTAAGCGTATCCGGATGGTGGGGATACTCTACATCCGAGGACTCGGTCGACGGCCGTTATCGGCGATACAGTTATCTAAATGTAGGCTCAGTAATAAGTTAGAACGCACACCGTGCACAACCTGGAGCAAGTCAAGTTCGATGGCTTATGGAAAGAAGATCGCTAACGACTACATGCTGGAGTGTAAGCAAGAAATGGCGCAGTTCGTCGAGTACACGAGGACTAAGGAAGAGCGGGAGCTGTGACATGCATCAAACGGGGCATTCCAACGAAGCTGGTATGGTGAGAACTTAGCGAGCAACGATAGGGATGTCCGTGGTCAAGCCGAACATGTCATTATGCGGTGGATGTATGAAGGGCAAGCATATGGTTACACGGTTTCGGTGCCGCTCGTTGAGCAAGATATCACATGTAATATATCTGATGCAAACCGGGTCCTATGAGAACGAAGTCGAAAGGTGTAGCCAAATACGTGCTCAACCTATGAAGTATGATTCCTCCATCGACTTGGTCCTGACTCGTCTACCTCTCCAATCGCATTGTTGTTGCATGGCCTCGAAAAATGGTACCCCAAGGATGCCGTCGAATTCTTCAGGTATCCCATTGACAGCTGCGACACATTCATACGCATCATCTAATCTATCGATCTTGATACTTAGAGGCAACACCTCCTGCTAAGCCTACACAATCTGGTTGTCACCAGCTTGGTACGAGGCAGTGGACGTGGCTCGTAGACTAGAGAGATTTTACGTAGAACATTAAGGTGAACATTATCAAACTTAGCTGCTCCGGTGACGTTATTCTCCACGACAGGACCCGCTTTCACTAAAGTGGTGTCTCGTTTCCCTGCTTCCCTTGCTCATTCTTCCATGAAAAGCCGTTAACGTTAATGTGACCAGGTTTGCTGCAGAAGTGGCAGGTAGGAGTCATTTTGCTCTTGAAATTCGAGCTCAATTTGAAATGCTCTTGCCTCGGAAAGGTTACACCTTGGACGTCTTCTTGTTGGCTTGACCTTGTTGGATGGATGTCTTAGTCTTCTCATGACAAACCTTGCGTTCAATAATGCCCCCCCCCCCCCCCCCCCCCCCCCCGAAGTGAGTTACCTCAGACTTGATTGCCAAGTCCCTGGCGTCACTTAGCGTCTCAGGATTCTCAAGCTTCACGTAGCTCCGGTTCCGAGTCTTGAGGCCGTTTGTGTAAAACAAAACTTGGTAAAGCACGCTCATGCCTTCGGCCCGGAAGATGCGGGCTGAGTATATGCCGTTGTAGCTCTCGATATCCGCCTTTTGCTTCAGACGCTGGGCCTTCTCTCGTAGTGCTGACTGGTAGTTCGACGACGCGAAGTGTCGGAGCACATGCCCACGGAAAATTCCCCCGTGTGCTCCGCTACTCTTGTCATTGAGGCACAAGGCAGGAATCACCCTGAAGCTGGTTTTCCAATCGCCGACCCGGCGATCCCTGGTAGCTGCAGATTTGCGGCTGCGATCGCAATCCCATAAATGCGGCCGCCGTTCTCGATCTGGAACAGCCATTCGCGTACGCCCCCCCCCCCCCCTCTTTCTGGCGATCTTTGGTAGGTTACGATACACTCTTGTGCGTTCCGCCATCGCTTGATTCAGTTGGTTGATCCTGGCGAGCAGCTAATCGTTCGTAGCCATGGGCTCCCGGTTACTGGGACCAACAAGTGCTACCAGTTTATCAAATCAGACGAGCTTGGGGGAGGGCGCGCCAAAATAAAAGTGCCACCCGCGTAGTTCAGACGGATGGAAGCTTCTTGAAGCTTCCACTGCGGCCCTACATATGCCTATGTATTAATTACTATATTATACTTTTCATAGTACTACTAGCCGCTCATATCAATAAATAAATAAATAATATAGACCAATCCGATACAGCTAGTCAACCCACTTTTTTTCTTCTGGACAGTGGGCTAGAAGTATTTTGTTTGCAGTATCTTGTGCGTTGCAAGAATCATTGAACGCTCCTTAGCGACCATCAGAAAAGTTACAGCAGTTCTGGTTTCCCTTCTTGTTGTGAACGATCGAGCCACTTAACGCAGCGCAGGTATTTTGAGTGAAGTCGGTAATCAAGAAGCCAGATTCCTCATATTTGTTGTTTACAGGCTCTGCTCCAGCGCACTGGCTGGGCAAGCTGTGGCCGATGGCAGATGTCAGGATAGGGGCATGTGGTGTAACGGGGTACGTAGCCCTAAGTGTACCCTGGTTACATGAAGTGTGACACGTCACACTTCGGGATATTTGGTACAAAGTACCAAGGTCGTTCAAAGCCAATCATTGGTTAACGACATTGCATTTCTATAGGTGACTTATAATTTGTATTAAACCCAAGCTTTATCTATCTATAAATATACTCAGTTTACATTCTACCTTAATTAGGTCACTTCGCTCTCTTTTGAATAAAGAGAGGACCTGTGAACTGCCGTTCACTGAGAGTTTGTATACTCTCGGAAGATAACTTCCTCTAGCGCAAGGTGATGTGTGACCCCGTCACACTTGGTAGCACTTGTATTCAATCCACGCCACCGCGGGTAGACTACCTGAACCTCTCCGAAGTTCGTTGCCATGGACAGGATCGACTTCTCCCATATGAACGACTCTCAGTTCGAATCGGTTCGGAAGATGGCAGGCATCTTCGGGATGGAGGCCCTGCAGAGCCTGGTGGTGTCAACACCGGCTGAGCAGCCCGAGCGCGTCAATGCGTTCGACGCGTACGAGCAGGGCCTCATCGCGCATGTGCGGGAGAACCTGCAGGCTCCGGCGGCGGAAGCAAATCCGCCTCATTCGAAGCCAATACGGCTGAAGGTTAAGTCGTATGAAGGGAAGGAAGGCGAGAACCTTCACTTCTGGGTCCGAGAAGTAGAGCTCGCGATGGACGCGGCTCTGATCTCGACCGAGGAACTGCGTGCTGCTTTTGCACTCTCCAACCTTAGCGGCCGTGCTAAGAGTTGGGTGTACACACGGGAAGCAACATCCCCTGGATGTTTCACATCCTGGGCTCAGCGGTGCGAACAGCTCCGAGCCGCGTTCCTCCCGGCGAACTACGAGTACCGCCAGCGTTCGCGCTTCCTCTCGTGTAAACAAGGGAGGCGCGAACTGCACGAGTATGTGCAAGAGATACGGGAGCTCACGGCGACCTTAGTGGGAAACCCACTCAACGAACACATCAAGATGACTGTGTTCATGGACGGCCTTCGAGTGGGCCCCGCACGCACTCAGCTGTTCCGGGTGCAGTCAAGCACCCTTGAAGAGGCGATTCAAGTGGCTCTTCAAGAAGAGTACAGCCATCGCCAGGCGCGTACGCCGGCCTCATCATGGCCTGGGAGTTCCTTGTCGGCTCCCGGTCGAACAAGTCCCAACGGACCAGTTCCCATGGAACTCGGGTCCGCCGAACAGCGTGACATCCGCTGCTTCGGCGGCGGGAAGATGGGCCACTTCAAGCGCGACTGTCCCGCGGAAAGAATCCGCAGACGGTCCTTCCCCAAGCCCGTCCTCAAACGTCGCTGGCAGAAGCCAGGATCCCGGGGACAGGGGAACGCCGGGAACCAGTAGGGGCGGGGCGCCCTACTGGGGAAGAACTAAGTCTTCGTGATGGGTGCGCGGGTGGCGCGTACCACGGGGACTTAGCCCCTGAGAGTCTTCGCACACTCGAATCGGCGAAGAGCAGCGGCGGGTTGCTCGTAGTACACGGATGTGTACGGGGATACGATCATCCCTTTAGAATCTTGATCGATTCTGGGGCGTCGAAGAATTTCGCACGCCGCCAGACGGTTGCTCGTAATAGCAACAAGTTGTCCGATGCTTTGAGGGCAACGGGACGGTGTCAGTGCGACTGGCCGACGGGAAGGTCGTCACTGTCCCCAACGTCCAAGTGGATCTAGTCGTCAAGTTTGAAGACTTTGACAGCCTCGAACAGTTCACTGTTCTCGATATGGATCCATATTATATGATCCTGGGCATGCCCTGGCTTGAGAAGCACGAGCCCTGGATCGACTGGCGAGGCAAGGCAATCGGTGCCAGCCGCCCTGCGCGGTCCGACAGAGCATTGATGAGTCATGTTCCCACATCTGTCAGGACCCGGGGCGCCCGCAAGGGCTGTCAGGGTACCAAAGCCTCCGGCAGATGCTTGGGAGTCGTCGACGTATATGACGACTCCGAGGATGTTTTGATGGTGTCCGCGCCCAGAAGAGGCGCCGGCCAAGTGGGTAACTTAGGTCCACAGGCGGGTAACTTAGTTCCGCAGACAGCTGCAGCTGTCATGAACACTGAGAACAGCGTGTTCACAGTTCCACTCACGGTCGCCCAGACCATAACTGAAGAGGAAGACGTCGGATACGCTTCCTGTGTGGGTAACACAGTGCCACACGCGGTCGCCCAGACCTTAACTGAAGAGGAAGGCGTTGAACACGCTTCCTGTGTGGGTACAACAGTACCACACGAGGCCACGAGTGCCTCGGATGTCGTAGCGACGACATCCCTAGACGTGGGCAGCAAAGCTCCCCGTCACGGTCACCGTCGTCAACGCCGCCGCCGCCTCAAGTCGAATCCGAACCTCGTTCAGATCGACGTCGCTACAAGCGACTCGGGGTCCAGTGCCCGGGCTCCTCCGACAAGGCCGGTGGAAGAGTGTTATCACATCTTCGATGGCGAGACCGGTTTAGCCGTCAAGGCATCTGGTGTCCACTTGGAACCGTTGCCAGAGGTTGCAGAGATACTGAATCTCGAGAAAATGACGGTTGAGGCTTTCCTGGCCAACCTCAAGGCTGGAGAGATTGCTGAGCTGGTGCTCATGAGACCTGAGACCACGCGGGAGGAGCTGAACGCCCCCTCTGTCTTTGACGAGAACATCCTGGAAGACCTAAACAAGCAGCGTCAGGCGCGCTTGGGTTCTGAGATTCTTAAGATCCGCAAGGATCCGGTGTATGCGGACGTGGTGAGCAAACACCCACCGACCCAACTCCGACCGGATCGAGGAGTACGGCATGAGATTGATCTCGTGCCTGGCACAAAGTATTGTGTCACGAGGCAATGGCCTCTCCCGTGCGGACAGTGCGAGGTCATTGATGCCTTCTTCGCCGCGAAAGCGAAGGCAGGCATGGTGTGGGAGTCGAAATCCCCGCACTCGACGCCGACTTTCTGCGTTCGGAAGCCGAACGGAAAGTGACGTCTAGTTCATGCTTATAACAAGCTGAACAACGCGACGGTGCCGGCCCAAACACCAATTCCACGAAAGGATGTGTTGTTAAACAACATGGCCGGGAGCGTACTGTACAGTGCGCCGGATTTGGTAGACGGATACTACCAGATCCTGATGCGAGAGAGTAACATCTAGCTCACCGCGGTGAGCACTCCAAGCAGCATGCTTTGGGAGTGGCTCGCCATGCCATAGGGCTTGTCTAACACCCCGGCGACGCTCAATCGTCTGGTGACGCAACTGTTCCGCCGTTTGCGTACCTCCGTACAGACGTACTTCGACGACATATTCGTCCATAGCCGTGCCGATGGAGGCAATACAGCCATGGAGGTGCATCTAGGACACCTCCGTCGAGTGCTGGACGTAATGCGATCGAACAAGCTCTACGCCAACATCGACAAGTGCGTTTTCGCGTCACCAGAGATTAAAGTTCTCGGTTGCTTCGTAAGCAACGTGGGCGTTCGGGCTGACCCAGACAAGGTCAAGGCCATAGCAGCATGGCCAACGCCCTGATCCCAAAAGGATCTTCGAAAGTGGTTGGGCTTGGCCAACTACCTTCACAAGTACAACGCAGGGTACGCGGGCTTCGCTAAGCCCTTGTCGGGCTCCTTCAGAAGGACGTCGACTGGCGCTGGGACCAAGAGCACCAGGATGCTTTTGACAGCATCAAGGCCAGTCTCCAAGAGGCCCCTGTCGTGGCCCTGCCGGACGAGACGAAGCCGATTAGCGTCGTCTGCGATGCCTCCGACAACGCCATCGGGTGTGCATTGCTGCAGGCCGACACGGCTGGACATGAACGAGTCATCTCGTTCCAGTCCAGGCAGCTCAAAGCCGCCGAGCGGAACTACCTTGTCCACGCCAAGGAGCTCATGGCAATGAAATATGCCCTTATGAGGTTTCGTGTTCACCTTCTGGGCTCCAGGCCCTTCGTGATCAACACAGACAACGCGTCCTTGAGGACAGCGCCTAACTCGCCTCACCTCTCCCAAAGGATGGCGAGGTGGCTGGCCTTTTTCGCGGAGTACAGCTTCCGCGTCGAATACAAGCCGGGCAAGCTCAACGTGGTTGCAGACGCCATCTCTCGGCGTCCTGACTATGCGTTGGCCCACATCACACGGGTGACAACGGATCTATTTGTTCGGACACGCATGGCGTAACGGGACGATGAGGCTGTCGCGCCTATCGTCAAGTTCTTCGTGGCAAGAGCGAGCGCGAAGTCCGACTGGCTCTCGTCGCGACAGCGCTCACGGCTCCACCGATATGAGTTGAAGGATGGCCTCCTCTATTACCGGGTGGAGCCCAATGAACCTCCACGGGTGGTCGTACACAACACCGAGGATCTGAAGTTCGATATCCTCGCGGAGGCGCACGACGCGCCCCCCAGCGGCCATTCGGGCCGCGAGAAGATCTTTCTGTCGATCTCTCAGGCCGTCTGGTGGACCCACATGTACAAGTGGGTCGCCCGATACGACAAGCCATGTGAAACATGTCAGCGGCTCAGACCCGCAGGGCACTCTTCGGCTCCACTACAGATCCTGCCCGTACCGGTTGACTGTTGGAAGTCGATGAGTCTTGACTTCAGCTTTGGGCTACCCGCTGACGGACACGGCAACACCGGAATTTTGGTGTTCGTGTGTCGGCTGAGCAAGATGGTACATCTTGCTCCAGTTCCCGTCACTGTAACGGGCGAACAAACCGCAAGGTTGTTCGGCGATGGCGTGTTCCGCTATCACGGTCTCCCGGAGACGATTGTCTCGGACCGAGACCCGCGGTTCACTGCTGCGTTTTGGAAAACGCTGTTCCCTTTACTGGGAACTCGTCTGCAGATGTCCACTGCGGATCATCCGCAGACAGACGGCCAAACAGAACGCGTCAATCGAGTGCTCGAGGACACTCTGCGCAGTGTGTGCGCGGCAGCGCCACGTACGTGGTCGACGCAGCTTCCAGTTGTTGAGTTTGCGCTCAACAACGCGGTGCACGCGTCCACGGGGCTCACGCCGTTCTACTTGAACGGCTTCCGCCACCCCAGAGTGCCTCTCACTCTTCGAGGAGACACTGACTCCTCTATTCTAAGTGGAGGAGAGGCTCGGAAAGCCCTTTCCTCCCAGGTCTCGGATGTGAGACGAGTTTCGCTGCGGAAACAAGTGGAAATTTTTATGGATACCAATCTGAGCGTTGTCAGCCGGGTCCGCGATGCCATGGCAGCGGCCCAAGATAAACAAAAGGAGTACTCGGACAAACAAGGAAGAGGAAACTTAAGTATATTTGAGATTGGTGACTTAGTGTTGCTAGACACGAGGAACCTACCTCTAGACACTGTTAGCTCTGTCGGCAGCAACAAACTGAAGCACCGCTTCATCGGACCTTTTGCAGTCCTGGCCAGACATGGTGCGTCGTACACCATCGACCTGCTAAAGTCAATGACGACGCACCCGACGTTCTATGTTGGACGTCTAAAGCGGTACTTTGATCCGCAGGGGGTTGCTGACTCGCAGACCCACCTTGACCCAGCTCCTCAAAGCGTGGGCGTGCCACAGTCGTCGACAAAGGCGTCGGAGCAGGCACCCAAGCCTCGGTCGGAACGGCAAGGCTGCAGTCAAGACCGTACGCCGGAGGGGCTCCGTACGAACGGACCCCGGAGCCATACGTCGATTACGCTGAGTACGCCGGGTACGCACCATACGCGTACGTCTGGGAGTGTGCCGCAGGCGGCTCCGGACGTGGCAATAAAGCCTCGATCCGTTGGATCATGCGAAAGGCCTCGTCCAGATCGGACGAAGAGGCCCGGCGATCCACCCGCAGGTGCAGGCTCGCGACCTCTCGCTCCACCAGGTCCAGGCGGCCCGCAAGACGAGCGAGCTCGCCCTGATTCCCGGCCTGGGCGGCAGCATTACCGCCAGTCCCAAGGCCAAGTGCAATCTCAAGCACGAGGACACGTTGACGGAGGCGGTCAACCTGAGGGCCCTGTGTCGGACGCGCAGCCGGAGCGCTCGGACGAGAGTGGCGTTCGGGAGGCGCCGAGTACTCGTACTCGTACGAGGGCACCTCCGCCCCTGCTTGACCGGAATGGAGACGTCCACTTCCACGTGGAGCGGATCCTCCAGGAGCATCGGCGTCGCGGTAAGCGACAGCTCCTCGTGAAATGGAGGGGTTATGCCCACTCCGAGAACTCGTGGGAGCCGTTTGAACGGCTCCTGGCTGTCGCAATCTGGGAACAGAAGCGGCGGCAGCTCCATAAGTAGTCCAGGGCTTCTTGCCCGAACGGGGTACGGACGTTGAATACACTCCGTACCCGCGCTCATCGTGAGCGCTGGAAGCCGCGCGCTTCAGGGTGTCCCTTGGCAGCATGCGCTTGCTGACCAAGTGGACAAACCGAACACGAAGATCACGCTGGTACAGGATGCGGGACACCAGCTGATCTTCATGGTGTTCCCGTAACTCCGTGGGTGAGTACTTAAGAGACTCCACCCATGCCCAGAACATGTCTTCACAAGAACCCCAGGTGGGACAGCTCTCGGGCATAACCCAGGGGTATCCCCAAAGAGAATAGAGACCACCCCGGGTCTCGGGCTTCTTACGACAAGTCGTGAAGTCCTTAAGGGGGATACGGTGTGGTGCGAGAAGCACACACCGAGCAGCCTCCAAGTTGTCAACGAACAACTATTCTTTCTGAACAAGGGCTCGTTCGTAGATGCCTCTAGAAGTGTGGCCGCCCACAAGGCCACGAGGAGCGACGAGAAGCTCTAAGAAGAGGTCAACCCCAGAGCTCTCCTCGGGTGGCCAATACCCCCTTGAGCTGATGGCAGCTCCCTGGCTGACGGGTGCCACCACCGAACCTCCACGCACACGCTGGACAGCTTGGAAATCTTCCTACTGCTGCTCGAGGTCATTCGTGACCTCACGGGGCTCAGAGATAGCACTCTCTTCTTCATCTTCTTCCTCCTTCTCCTCCTCTTCATCCGAGGAGTCGAAGATGCCCCGATGGGAGTTCCAAGTCTCCTTCTCCTCGCGAAGTGGAGACTTAGAGGCTGTACGCTTCTTTGAGGGCTTGGCGCCTTCGGCTTTAGAGGCGTTAGCACGCGCAAGACCCTCGGCAAGCGAGAGACGTTTGCGAAAATACTCTTCCTCATTGCCACCAGCTTTGGGAGTGCCCTTAGCCTTGATGGCCGGACTCTCAGAGCGCACATACGTCCTGGGACTGTGATCACCTTGATCACCTTGATCACTAGCGAGCGACTGCACGCTGTCCTCCTTGTGCTCGCTGAGCAGTGGACTGTGCCCTCCCGCAGGAGCATCGTGCGTGCTCTTGGACTTGGCTTCGTCCTCACTGCCAGAGTCGAACTCACGTTCTACGAACCGAGGGTTCGGACGATTCTCTGGAGAGGCTGAGGGCGACGGGCTGTACCGCTTGCTTGCTTGCACACAGCCGCGTCACCCGAGGAACCGATCGCCTCGGAGACCACCTGAGTAGCCTCCTTAAGTGCCGAGCCTTTGTCGTGAGGCTTAGTGCTCTTGGCTTGCGCCTTCCCAGCAGCAGCCTTGGAGCGTGTCTTCGCACCGCTCTTTGCAGTGCCACGAGGCATGGTAAACGGTCGAAGTGGAGACCTAGAAGAAGAGCGCACAGACTCTTGCTCGAGGCTCTAACTGTGAAGTGAGCCTCCGCCGCGCTCGCGCGGCCAAGTCGATGGTTTTCGACTTTGAGAATGAGAGTTTGTGACGAACACCTCTTCATTCTGATTGGTCGGTAAACCAAACCTAAGTGGGGGAGGATGTAACGGGGTACGTAGCCCTAAATGTACCCTGGTTACATGAAGTATGACACGTCACACTTCGGGATATTTGGTACAAAGTACCAAGGTCGTTCAAAGCCAACCATTAGCTAACGACATTGCATTTCTATAGGTGACTTATAATTTGTATTAAACCCAAGCTTTATCTATCTATAAATATACTCAGTTTACATTCTACCTTAATTAGGTCACTTTGCTCTCTTCTGAATAAAGAGAGGACCTGTGAACTGCCGTTCACTGAGAGTTTGTATACTCTCGGAAGATAACTTCCTCTAGCGCAAGGTGCTGTGTGACCCCGTCACATGTGGGCAGGTGTCTACCAAAACTTACTACACATTTACTTAAGGAATTACTGTAATCCAGTAGTAAGGTAGTGGATTGTACCCCGATGTGATTATCGTTTCTATAATGCAGTAGAATTATGCTAGGCTACGCTGTTGGTCCAAGCGCTCGCACTAACAGCTCATTTTAGGAATGTGTAGTTCAAGATAGCTATCAGCAACATTAGCAGCGACAATTTAAAAGAGTAAGGCTGGCGAAGAATCTATTGATTCCACGAAAGTATCTACTTCCTATTATTTCGTCGCTCGTGTTGATTGCGACCTTGAATGAGGTTTCCTTGCGAACTCACTCGGGCCGATTCTCAGCTAATAAACGGATTACCATCTATAATTGTGCATTCGATAAAGATAAAAAATTCTTTCAACCTAGAGAAAACAAAGCAGTCATGCCTCTTTGCATTTTTTTTTCGGGGCACCTAGATGGTTAGTGATACTCTAGAATTAATTCTTGCCTATTTTTTATAAAAACTAAATCTACAATGCTATTGATTGGGTATTTGAGTGAAATCTGTCGGTCTTGGTGCGTTAAGTTCGGTGTGCGAACTTAAAGTGTCGGCGACAGTACTTGTTTTTTTTAGTGGCCTCCGGTATGCGCCGAGTTACCGTATTCATCTGTGATTAACGACAGCCATATTCTTGGAGTGAATGCTGCCTATCGCTAAGCAAAAAATATACATGTACCAACGGTAAATTGATCAGGTTTAATGTTGCACT
Source organism: Phytophthora betacei (assembly GCA_011320135.1). Classification (NCBI taxonomy): domain Eukaryota; phylum Oomycota; class Peronosporomycetes; order Peronosporales; family Peronosporaceae; genus Phytophthora; species Phytophthora betacei. The sequence goes on from JAANHX010000295.1 coordinate 687,934, forward strand.
TTGTAAGCTGTCAAGGGTATGGTAATACCTCCCTGTACTTCGAAGTGCCCTACAAAAACAAATTGAAGCGCCCGTACAAAAGAGACACCAAATTAACATCGTCGCCACAAAATGTGACGCTGTTGTTTACAAGACACTGTCACACCCCATCATCTCGTAAAACGACAGCGTCACAATTCGAAGTATAAATAGTCTGTTGAGTCCAGCGGTAGTGGATCGTACACGAGAGCTTTGCGCATACGTATATGCATACGGTATTATTAAAATAATTATGTCTCACCACATGATTCGTTGAAGGAGACTATTTTTATAATAAAAGCTCCGATTTATATCATAATATTTAAATATATCTTTAACAATTATTGTCTAACCACACAATTCATTCAAGAAGCCTACTTTTAAAATAAAGGTTTTACATATGAGCACTTATGTCTTTGAATACTGTAGTGTCTGCAGGTAAACGAAGACACGCTGGAGAGCTGGCAAAGCTCCGGGTAAGTTGTTGCCGATCGTATTGCTAAGTGAGCTGGTCTGTTAGAAGCTACTCTAACAGTTAGAATAACTTGCTTGGACTGCTTCCATGCAGTTGTGCATTATAAAACCACTTGATGTTCGGTGAGCATCACTTTCTGCGTTATGATCCGCTTGATTGTCACCAACATTGTCGTTATGCGGGAATGGGTAAGCCTGCATTGCGTTATGATATGCCATCATCATTATTGTAAGCAGGCTGGTCGTTATGAACAGTTAGTCTGCTTGGTGTTGCTGCTGCTGCTAGTTGGAGGTGGCTGGCATAGTCTTCGCACTACAAATACCGGCGACAGGAATACAGTACATGTACCCCACTGCACCCCGGGTGGACCATATAGGATTTGCAATAAAATCTGATTTTAGCTCACATTAAGATCACATCCGGAGTTTATCAAAGGTCAGAGGGCGCGAAAACGGGGTGCATGTGTTTTTGCCGAAGTGTAGCACAAGCCTACGATAAAATTTACTCACATCCCTCCCTTGTAATATGGAGTGTCGCCAAAAATACTGTTCTGATTGGACTTGTACCGTACATAGCGGGGGTTTGGCATTCGCCACTATCTTATGGTATTATCTGCCTAAACTATTGGTTTGAAGCATACTCAAGTGCAAGTTTATTTGAGGCTCCATCTTGCAGAAAGCAGACTCAGAAACTCTCACTTTGAAATTTGTCCTTCGATTCATCAGTCCTCCAAATCAACAACGAACATCAGATGCGTTTTTCACCCTTCTTCATCGTGCTTTCTGTTTCTCTGTTGGCTGTTAACGAGGCCCACCCGATAACCGAGGACACCAGTGCAGTGAACGCTTCTTCCAACATCCCAAGCGACCGATTTCTGAGGATCCACCACTATACGGATGAAGTGTCCGACGACTCCGAAGAAAGGGCTCTCACTCCGAAACAAGTGGAGAAGCTCGAGAAGCTGGCTAACAAACTGGGCTTTGATCGCAACAAGGCAATGACCGTAAACGGCTATATCAATAGGATTCCGGCAGACAAGTACGCGAAGTACCAAGAGAAACTCAACAAGTACATTCAGCGAAACAAGGGAAAATAGGTTATGTGCCTGAAAGCTGTGTACGGATAATATCCATACAAAAGTGGCCCAGAGCGTGCGCGCTGTGGTTCTTTACGACTTAGCCACTGGTTGCATTGTATTTTCTCTTATATGAAAGCGATCGGTTTGCTATCATACCGCGATAATGCTGTAATACTATAGCGCCGTTTTTTCTCCTTTATTCTGGCAAATTCATATTCTGTCCCTTAACGTAGTACTCCAACGGCACATAAACTTCTTATTTTTAACGATGGAAATGCGAAAGACAACAGCGTACGCCATGTGAGGGCTGGACGCCATTCTAGCCTCGTGTCATTCTTCTTGGACGCTTTCGTGATGCCGTGATGGTATCGATATAAGCTTAGAGTATATCATGTTAAAAAAGCACCAGATTGCTATTTGATTGTACGATCCAGAACGCTGGTAGCATATTACATAAAATCAGCTTTTAATAGTTATCTGAAATTTATTTCTGAGCTAAGGACGGGTGTATGATTTCCCATGAATTAAAACGCGGTCATTTACTTGTTGTGAAATTTTCACATTCCTGTTCTACAGTGAGTGATGGTTGAGGGCTCGAAAAACAGAGCAAAGAATGCGAAGCAAAGTTAAACTCTGCGATATGCTGAGCTGACGAGCCCAGAGTTCTGCAGTTCGATTTAGCGAGCACGTAGACAACTTGTTCATGGGCCAGGAGCAGCATCCGAGCCCACAACTTCGAGGCGATGTGCCATGTGGGTTTTAGAGTGACCTTGAATTTCTTTGAACGGTACTTGTCAGCTTTTGTCTTCTTCCCGCTTTATTATTCTACCATTTGCTTTTTAAATTCAATAGTTGGCTTCTTCACGCTTATTATCGGCTATTATATTGGCTATAATATTACCGTACTTAGCTGAGGTTGACGGCTCGGCATATGATTTATAAGCTTATTGGTGTTTATTAATGTTGTTGTTGTTAAAGGCAAATGCCGAAGTGAGTAGATTAAAGTCAATTAAATCTGTCCTCTAAACTTCAGTGCTCCTGGCCATCCACCAGATTAACCGGCGTGACGTTCCAAAATGGACCGGTCCCAAACCGGTTAATCTGGTGGATGGCCAGGAGCACTGAGGTTTAGAGGACAGATTTAATTGACTTTAATCTACTCACTTCGGCATTTGTCTTTAACAACAACAACACATAGCCGATTACCCGGTTAGATTTCTGCCTGTATTGTTACTGCTCTCTATGTGTGCGCAGTTGTGGCACTCTGGTCCACAGACAAGTCAGTAGGTTAGTCTTACAAGTTCGGAGGACCACCAGTGGTGGCTAACAGGGCGAGCAGCTTTTTTTTTCACGGCATAGGCTGTGTACATCTAAGGTTTCTACATGCATTTACGAAGAAAAAAAAAGGTGAACAAGGAAATTTGCACCAGCACACTCCAACCCACGGCTACGAAGTATGCCTCAAAATTAAAATATAATGTGTGCATTTATTGTTACATGTAGGAGGAAGAAGACAAAATCGCAACAGTGCTCTCATAGCAGTAAACGCTACTGAGATTTCGGCCTTAATTAAATGTTGACATGCAAAAGAATAAGATCATAAATCGCTATTTTAAAAAAATACTTACCAATGCGTAGTTGTCTAAAATCAATTAGCCAACTGCACTACAAGCCCATCTCGTATCCTAAAAAAAAACTTATTTGCCTAACTTGCCGGTAGACGTGGAAGATATCGTCGACTGGGGTTGGCGTTCCTCAGATCATTCATGTCGAATGAGATTCAGCTAGCAGTAATACGCTCAGCCAATGTTTTTGCCCATTTAACACGCAAATCGGGCGGCAAAAATCACAAAACACTGTGTTTGTGTGGAGACGTTTCGCAATTCAGTCTCGTGATCATACATAAAACGTTCGTGCATTGTATATTTTCAGCAGTGAGTATATCTATTTATCAGTGCCCTGTGATTTGAAGGAAATCTTCCTGATCTTGGTCTTCACTTCGCAGCAAAAATCTATAGCAAATTTTGCATCATAAACCTGAACCCATCTACAGCTGATTTCAGAGTTACTTACTATTACGGGTTATCGTTTAAGAAAACTCCCCATTCACGTTTCAATTAAGTTACATTCTGCTACGCTTGACTACTATTGTGTAGCGTGTTCTAACCGCATTCTTGCGTGTTAGAATCGGTTTCTAGGCTCGCGTAGAACACCCTCAAGTGAGACCACTTCTTTGGCCCTTCTACAACTATCAAGCTTCCGTATATTACCGTCCTACTCTACCACGACACGATGGAGCGACGAGGCATTTCGTATCACTCGACCAGAAAAATTGTGAGCGAACCCTGGCATCGGTGAATACAAGCAAATCCGGTGTGAATCCCTTTTTTAGAAACGGTACGAGGTACGGCCGACAGGCCACTGTCCTGGATTGAGCGTGGTCTTATCAAGAAGTCAATCAGAGGCGATGCGTGATTAGACGAGGAGACTAATAGCACGAATACTATACCACCACAAGCGTCGTTTGACTAGGCGAAAACTTCCGTTGAAGCGGTGCCTAACATGCACATTTAACCGGTTTATGGGGAACGTCGCGCTTTAAGCGTGTCATGCAAAGTCTTCAATGCCCCTACAACACAGACGCACGAAAGCCGAAACAAGTCATACCTGGAAGGTTCATTCGGTTGTTGACACACTTCAATCTACGTTCAGAAGTGGCTGAGAGGTGACTGGCGTACTAGCTTTTGACGAGGCGATGATGTTTTATAGAATCCTAACAACGTCACCAGGCTATTCATGAAGGACAGGTCCCAAAATAGCGGTACGAAACTCGTTATGATATGTTGCGCTAAGGCTGCGTTTTTTATCCGGTACGCGACGTGACGTGTCAGTGCGGACCTCCGACATGGACCCCCCCCCGTTTTGTTGGCTATGTATGACATGTTGTATATAATACATCGGAGTTTTGTTCATGTTGCATATGCCATAGTCTGTATTGCGAAACCAATCAGGACAAAGACGAACTGGGGGTGACCCCAGCAAACCTCGCGGCCAATCCAAGCTTGGGGACAAGCCACGGTTATCTGAAACCTACATGAAGTTCCACCTGCACAGGAAAAAGGCGTTTACCTAACTGTGACAGCGGATCGCTTTCACACGTTGATTCATCTCGGGCTACCACTCCTTCCTCACAATGGGTATACTATCAGAGCCATACGGACGAACATGCAAGGCTGCTGGACAAGGCAGCATCTGAAAGAGCCCATATAGCCCGTGCCAGTGTGTAGTAGGTCGTGGAAGTAAACACACAACTGGGGGAGCTGGCACGCCCTAAAGATTCTGCCGAGTGTATTTCTCTCCACTAAGTAAATTTTAGACTGACTAACTGACTCTTTGTCTGTACTGCCATGTATACATACTATGTATACATGGCAGTACATATCCTGTGTATATTGCCAGCTCGGGCCGGCAATACTGAACTTCACTCATCACTCGATGGTTTACAGCAGCAACCCTGCCACTGCCAATCCGAAGATCAGCACTACCGTTCACCGTAGTGGCTAGATGAGGCTACATGCCCTAAGCCCACTACACATTGCAACAACTGTGGCCAAACACCGCAAGAACATGCACGTGATGCTTTGGTGGGACCGTCGTCCTGGCTATCGACTCTCAACGAGCTATACCTCAACCACATAGTTATTTGCTAAGCTACTTAAACAAGTAGTCTCATGAGGTTGATCTAATGATTGGTATGTTTGCACTAGCGCATAGACCGCCACAAACGCATAGAACGCCACATACCGGGCGGTATGAAGGCCACTGTCCCAGGCCTATCATCTATGCGAGATTACAATCGCTGGATGGGCGGGGTTGGCATACATCATCAAATAAGGTAGCGGTGCTACAGGCTGCAACTCTCAGTGCGCTTTCGCAAGTTTTAACGATCATTTTGCTGGGCCTCCTCGATAAAGCAATTGTGAACGCATTTATCGTGTACTGCGCAGCTAAGAAGTAGAGAGGTGAGAGCCCTGCAAGCCATGCTGATTTTCTAACGGAGGCGTACGAACAACGCTTACTAACATCTGCTTCGGATTTCCTCGAGGTGGTATATTCTACATGCTTCCGATAATACATGTTTAAAATGTTGTCTATTTACTAGCTTTCATGTTCTTTAGCAGACGGTTTCTCCTGCAAAATCTGATACCAATTCTGCAGTATTCCTGTTGAACATGCACTGACACAGTTTCTGGACTGGTCCGTAAGGGCGTTCGTAAATTACCTCAGCATCCATGCAAAGTCTGCTTAATTACGAAAATATAAAAAGCGCAGCGCCACGTGATGATATTCTTTTGTGAGGCATGCAGCAAAGACAACAAGCGCGGGGGGGGGGGGGGGGGGGGGGGGGGGTATATGTTGGCTTCAAAAGTATTAGTTACTCCAAAGCTCGATGATGTTGCGGGACCGGAACCGGCCTACGAAGATTATGAAGATGGGACCGAGGGTTCTAAACATCCGGTGGCGAGTGCAAAGCATTCAGCACTGCTCAAGGCACCTCGCCCACCTATCAACGGTGATACACCAGCCGCCAAGCGCGTTTTCGACAGCGTACAAGCGCTGATGCAGAATGATGAGTGGATGCAGTTGTTCAAGCCCATTCCCAAGAGAAAGGTCGACTGGCCTGCGCTTGCGCAGGAACTTCAATAGCTAGTCAACTCGGTATCGACTAGCCAAGTTGCCGAGGATTCAGTTTTGCTACTGTTTTTGCTGGGCTTCGAGAACGAGACGTACCCATCGATGATGTCGCTCCAAGATTGGAGTCCACATGAAGTTGGAGCTGCTCTCCAGAAATGGCAGAAGAATCTTCGGAAGGCGTTTGGCGCTGTTGGCATCAACGCTGGAAAGCAGCCTGTGAGTGGAACGATCGTTCAAGATGAAGATCCGTCCACGATTCCACTACCGCCGACACCCCAACGACTCGTTCGTACTCCTCCGACCAAGCGTGGAGCTGAGCGTGGTGCCTTTGGCACTACCGAAGCTTCACCGTACTTTCAAGATTCGCACATGGTTACGCCATGTTCGGAGAGCCGTATGCAGCGTGTTTACGCTGGCAACGAGGGTTCGTTCGGTCGCCGAGGAGGTCCGCGAGCTCCCAAAGGTGGTGCCGGACGTCGTCAAGTCGATAGCGATGGTTCGTCCAGTGACGATGACATTTTGGTGCGTACATTCGACGAGGAAGATCCTCAAGTCGAGTTGATGCGTCAGCTGAATGAGCTGGTGACGCTAAACGACGTGGACCCGACACCGAGGATTGAAATGGCATCGCACCGACCGTTGGCTCGCATCACGCCGTTCTCAGGCTCTCGCACCATGAGCGAGAACTGTATGCAGTGGCTCCGTGGGTTCGTCTATGAAATGACTGGAACTCACACAGATGCCGACAAATGGTGCATTCCATTTGAGCTTAGTCTCCGGGACGGAGCCATTCATTGGTTCCGTCAACTTCCGAAGAAGACGAAGCGCAAGTGGAAGCTGCTGAGCGACGCGTTCATCCGCTACTACTACTCACAATTCACGCAGACGGCACTGTGACGTTACTACTCTGCAAAGCGGGAACGAAACGAACATCTGTGCGACTATATAAACAGGCTGAATGGCTACGCTCGGACCGCCCGTCTACACGTCGAGAAGAGTTATCGCGACGCGAAAGAACACGTACAGCAGTTCCTAGCAACATGCGATGATGACAAGCTGGCGAAGAGTCTCTACCACGCTCGAGTCGCCGACATTCACGAGCTCGAAGAGATCATTGAAGACGTTCTCAAGGGCAAGGAGAGAATGGCCAAGCGCGACAGTGAGTATCGATATTCCAAGAATCGCGACGCGCGACGTGACGATGCGTACGCCCGCAACAACCGGCGTGATGACCGTCGCCACGATGACAACCGCTACAAACCAAGGGTGACGCTCATTGAAGCCACCGTGGATGACCTACTAGCTGAATTAGAAGGTCGCGAAGCTGCTCAGGGAGGCACCGAGTATTCAAACGAAGATCAGAACGCTTTCAACGATGTCCAAGACGAGTACAACGACTTTCGGCCCGATAATATGGACGGTGATTTCTCATTGGATGAAAATGACCGATACCTCGCCGCAGCTAACGAAAATGAGCGCCGTGCAGCTGCTGAAGGCACCTACGCACGTTCAGACAACCGCCAACCGCGTGGAAACACGCCTGAACGCGAGAACGGCTTCAATCAAGATCGCCGAGGTGGTGACCGTGGGTTCAATCAGGACCAACGCGGTCGACGTGACTTCAACCGCGCCAACCGACGCCCACAGTACGGACCATGCGCGGTGTGCGGCGGCATGAGTCACTCCGCCCACTAGTGTAACAAGCGATGCAAGTTCTGCAAACAACTCCACGATGCTGGACAATGCGAACTTTTCCGCAACTTCCAATACCTTGCCAAATTCGTGCGCACTAAAGGCACGAAGGAGGAACTCCCGCCAGAGCTCAAGGCCGTCGTTCAAGAACGTCATTTAAACTAGGCAGCCCGCCAACTACAACTGGGTTGGTCCCTATCGGGCTGCCACAGTTAGCCGAGCCTTCAATGAAAGCAGAGTGTATCGTTGCTTTCATGAGGCAGAGTGAATGGCCTGATAATGACGTAACAAGTGTGAACGCGACGGAAAATGAAAAGGAGAGGAGAAGAATCCTCGGTGGAGGTGTTGGAGAGATTGGAGTGTGCTGATGCTGATGAGGGCACCAGCGAGGGTTCGTTCGGCTTGGTTTCGAGTGCAGCGCGAGACGAGCCCAAGGGTCACTCCAAGATGATGAAGTTGAACCCTGGCGAGAGACAGGGGTGGTGGTCGGCCAAGAAATTCGACCGACGGATCAGAATGAGAGCTCTGGTGGAAGGCGCTGTGAACGACCAGCGAACGAGGATCCTCCTCGAAACAGAAGCGAACGTTAGTGACATCACTGACGCCTTTGCCAAGAAGTTGCGACTCCGAGATGTACCCGATCACGGACGCCGCATTGACATTCAAGGAATTAACGAAGGCAAGGTGCCTTCGACGCGACGAGCGTGCGTCAAGATTACGCTCGGATGGGAGATGGTGTACGATTTCGAGAAGTGGGTAATGGCGCATAGTGCAGGCGTCGACGTGGTACTAGGGACCGACTTTATGATCCCAGCTGGGATCCGGTTGGACCTGTTTCACGGCGCGGCGCAATTACCGCACGAAGTTCAAATCCCACTGATCAAGACCAAGAACATGATCGACCGCGAAGCGTACGGCTCCCATGTTAACGCCGGGCCACCCGAGCGTTTGGACATTCAAGCGCACGAGTGGCGAGAATATCGACTAGCGAAGCGTCAAGCTGGACTGGAAGAACATGTACTGTGGGTTCGTCGAGCGGACAAGCTAATCCCGTCAGTAGCGAGGTTTCGACGTGGACGGCCTCAGCACATTCGATTGACCAATGTGTCCGACCAAACTGTGTACCTACCAGCGCACGACTCGATCGCGATGTGGATTCCAGATGGAGATCTGCCGCGAGGTGACGGCTATGTGCGTCTGGATTCCAAGAAGTACCAAGACTGGCAGGTGCTAGCTTACGAAGGTTGCAGAGACCGTGAGTTGTTTCAGCGTGAATGTGAGATCTACGAGCAATGGCTTGCAACTCAGCCTTCGGCAGTTGATCGACCGGACTATCCAGAACCTATTGGAGTGCTAGCACGGCCTCTAGGAGACACGCTAGTGGACGCTAGTAATCGTCTGACGCGTGCAGAGCGCTCGGCACTGATCATGGAGGAACGTGAACGAGTGGAAGCCTGACTGGCGTCTGGGGTGACAGCCAGGGACTCGGCCGACGGTCAGCCTTCCGAAGAACCTTTGGACACTTACACGACAACTTACGGCGGAGGCAATATTGCAAACGAAGCCTCGGTAGCGCGTACACACGAGCTACGGAGCCCGGTGGCGTTCTACATACGCCAACGAGTGTTCGTGTCAAGTCTGGGGTGACCACGAAAGCAACAAGTAACAGCACTGGATTAAATGGAGTCACGAGTCTTGACGAAGTTGTCCCGGCCTTGTGTGCAGCCAAATCTGCGAACGAGACAGCGGTGGTTGATCCAGCGGATGCAGGTATCGCACTGAAGGTGCTGAGTACGGCACAGAGTGTTATTGCGAGATTGGTGCGAATGCCAAACTGTCAAGACAACGGCCGACCGAGGCGCTGAACAAAAGTCAACAGCCCAAATAAATATCGGTTGTCTGCGCATTCAATATTGCGAACAACGACTCGGCAGGTGGCCCAAAGATGGGAAACTAGGATGGGAAGGAGATGGACCCAGTACCGATTGTTAAAATCGAAGCGGATGCCGACGTTGAGTCAAGAGAATAATCCGTGGCAACTTTGGACGAAACGTACATCTCGGTTGCTCGAGTATTACAACCGAAGGAAATGAAGCAACCGAAGATACGAGAAATGACTTCTACGAACACCCGGTTAACAACATTGGCTTAGAAGACTACGCGAAGGAGCTGGAATTCCTGCCGGACCTGACCGAAGAGATCAACACGACTATAGACTACAATGCGTTCAATGTTGCTGATCCTCAGCTGTCGACCGATCGTCGAAAACGTCTGGTTGCGACGCTGAAGAACCACGAGCACATCCTGATTGCTAGTGGTAACGCACTGCCGCCGCCTGCCTACGGCGCGGTATGCGATATCGACACACAGGGGCACGCCCCAATTAAACATCGTGCCCGGCGCGTGCCGCTACGATTTCTCGGCAAACTGTACGAGTTGCTGCGCGCTTTGTTGCGAGCAGGACTGATCGTCTTTTCAGACATTTCATGGGCATCGCCGATCGTGATTGTGATGAAAAGAACGGGCTAGACATCCGGCTCCGCATTGATTACAAGATGGTGAATGCTATCACCGCGATCATGGAGTATGCAATGCCGCTCGTCGACGACCTGTTAACCGATCTCGAGTGCTACCTATGGTGCTGCTCGCTGGATGCAGCAAGCGGCTTCTGGGCGGTCATGATGACCTTGCGAGCACGTTAAGTGTCGGCGTTTGTCTGCGCACTCGGACATTTCGAGTGGTTACGCATGCCCTTCGGGCTAAAGAATGCGCCGATGATCTACCAAAGTATGATTGACAACGCACTCTGGGGGTTCGTTCAACCTAAAGGAGGTTGGTTTGAATACTCGGAGAAGATGCGTTTAGCTGAAGAACATGCCAAGGAACGTCCATGGGCCAAGCCCCGGGGGTTCGTTTCAAACGAAGTTCGCGGCAGACCGCGAAGCACCGGTGGTAGCCGACACTGTATTACAACTCGTCAACAGCCCCGTCGCTAAAATTTCGCCAGAAGGTATCAGGGCAGATCCGAAGAAGCTTGCGGCCATCACCGAGATTTCGTTTCCAACGAGTAAGAAGGGCATGTAGTTGTTTCTTGGAACGGTTAATTACTACAGCCGCTTCATACAAGACTTTGCGGTCTACGGTGCGGCGCTGTACCAGCTTAACCCTTTAACTACTGGTTCATTTACGGGTCCCTATAGACCCATAACAGACGGTAATTTAAGCCGCGTATTGGCTGAAACTCTGTCCAGTTGCGCGACAGGCGATCGTGCGTCGCCGTAGAGGTTCATACAGACCTCTTCCACGAGCTAGCCAGGCCATCAAATTCTGTCCGCTTTGGCCCACAAGCAGCGATATAAGCGTCACAAAGGTTTTCTCCTTTCCTCGACCACGGGAACAATGGACAGCGCTTTGGCAGGAGGTTGGGAAGCACTGGAGCATCAGCAAGCGTACTGCATTGATGACATTGCGGTGGACTCCCTCGTCGGCGCGTGGGAAACGCTAGTGGACGACGAGCTGCACGTCGAGCCCGTCGACATGCAGGACGCCACGAGTGTACTCACGACGAATGGCTACCAGCGGCTTCCTGAATATAGCCTCCAGCCTTCAAACCCAACACATCAACACGTCAGCACCTCCAGCAGATTCCAAGACGGACCTCGCAGTAGCAGCATGCAGTGGCTTCTCCAGTCGACAAGCAACCCCAAAGTCAGCTCACAGCAGGGCGAAACAAGCGGAGAGCAGCAGCAGATACCGGCGGAGACAGACCGTAGCAGTGTGCCAAGCATCTATGAGCCTAGTGGTTATGGCAGAGTCTACATGGATGCACTGAACATGCAGAGTGGGCTCCATGTCGTTGCTTACGCAAAGGTGGCGAAAGCCTACCTCGAAAACGCTGAATTCGGATTGTTTGCCCTATTTGTGACGGCCACGTTTCGCCACAGTCTCCTGAGATGGACATCGGATGCTCTTACTGCTAGAGGCCAGCCCAAACTTACTGAGAGTGAATTCAATGCATATTACGGGCTTGAAATCGCAATGACTATTTGTTCGCTGAGTTATATTGCTGAGTATTGGTCTGACAGTCCTTTTCTTGGTCAAGCTGCCTTTATAGATACTATGCCGAGGACAAGATTTCAGAATATCCGATCCGCGTTACAGTTTCACCCTCCTAACGACCCGACACTCGATAAGCAACATGATCCATCGTGGCACAGCAGGTTGAAACTGGCACACTTTCAAAAACGATTCGCCGAGTTTGCTGTGCCTACCGGAGTGAGCAGCATTGATGAAATGACGGCGGCGACCAAGGCAAGGTCGAAAGCCTGGACTTATATGCCGTCCAAGCCCGACAAGTACGGAGTGCGTTTCTACGCAGTGGTCGGTTGGGACTCGCTTTACGTGCATACGTTCTGGGACAACTCCTCGGGCAATTCACAGACAACTACGCCAGCACAGCGATACGATCAGCAGTTTCCATCACTTCGCACGCCGCTTTTCAACACGCTGCGTCGCGATGAAGTTGCCGTGGGAGTTGATTCAGCGACGGCGTTGTGGCTAGCAATGGTGGGGCATCAGGCAAAGATTTTCCTATCACCAAGTGGTTATCGGCTTACAGTTTCGGACAACTTATATACACGACACACGTTTGCTAAAGCTATCCTTGCGTTCACGGCTGGCGAGATGCACACGATCGGGACCGTCCGGCTCAACCTAATCGACAAGTGGAACAAAACAGCTGTGGAGGCTTCTGTGGAGCGAGTGGCACAAGCAGAAAGAGGAGATTGGGAACTTGTAGCGGCAGTCGATGCAGAGTCTGGCTGGAAGAAAAAAAAAAGCAGCTCATCAGAAAACCCAGAGAAATTTGCCAGAAGCACGCCAAACAAAGTACCAACCAACTTTGCAGTTTGCGGACCGAGCTGGATATGTTGTATACAAAGATCGCAAGTTGGTAGTCTTCTACAGTAACGACCTACGCGCAACACCATCGGCTCGGACACTACCTGGTACTTCTGATGAGGCGATAGCTTGCTGCCGCGGCCTGTATCCCATTCAGCGATGGACCGACGACCGTGTACTGCACCGAAAAATATTCATGGCCCCCACTATCATTGCCGTTTACAATCGGTACATTAACGGCGTTGACCGTGTCGATCAATTGCGCTCAACGAATCCAAACAGACGCCGCGAGAAGAGGCTTAACAAGACGTTATTTACGTGGCTGCTGGATATGGCTACAATCAATGCTTTTGCGCTTTTGAAGCGTACGACAACGACAGCCTTGACACTACGCGAGGTCAAAAGAAGAATTGCGGACACTCTGACGCGCAATGAGAAAGCGCTTCGGCGTCAACAACTTCGACGCAAGAAGAAACGCCAGCACGAAACCGTGGATGATGTTGTGGGAGCGGACGCGTCGTTGTATATTATTACACCTAACTGGACCAAGCACAGCAACGCCAAGCTCACGTGCTATCTGTGCAGTCTTAGAGGGATGTAAAAAAAAGCAAGATATGGATGCACCAAATGTGAACGTGGGTTCACGTAGAGTGTTTTAGCGCATTCCATTACCAAGACGTCTTCAATACGCGTTCGCACGGAGTTCGCGATGCACTGGACGCGGTTTGCAGCGCGATGACCGATGCCCCTATAACATTTACACGGAAACGAACCAATAAGTCAATCACAGGCGTAGAATCACTAACGCTACCTTCAGCTTGATAATATATTTACCTTCTTGGCGTCTGGCCAAACTGTGTGCAATTGCCGTTTGATACACTCGGGAACGCCCTCTTGCATGCTTCCACTTGTCAAGTACGGATACAATAGGCACAGTGCCTGGCGGATAGCACGGTTCCCTCGCCGTCTCCGCGACAGCTTGACTTGGAGGCGACACCCGGCATCTTGAAGCTCGAAGCCGTACCGCTTCCAGTCACACACAGGTGCTCCGCACCAACCGCACAGAATCTCCGCTTCGCCCATGGTGTGGAGAATGAGGTAATGCAAATTTGAGGGGGATTTTGCTGTAAGAGGTTGCGGCTCTTTCCTGCGCTTTCACGATTGGTTAAAAAAAATCAAAATTCCATGCTTTCATTGGTTCTAGTAGAGGACGCTGTGGACCCCTAAAAATGGTCTGGTAGCTAAAGGGTTAAGGATGAAGCCTTTGTCGTTGAAGGTGGCCTTTCTGTGGCACGTCGTTCCTTCGAAAAATTAAAGACGAGTGTTTCACATTCACCCATCCTCAGGCACTTCAATCGGTCGAAGGCGGTTCATGTCATGCTCTTTGCGAATGAATGGGCGTTGAGCACTACGCTAGTGCAAGAACATGAATGCAAGTTACACCCCGTACGGTTCCTCGGTCGTGTGCTCAAGGAGTCCGAGATGAACTACCATCCTGCCGAGAAGGAAGTTTTGGCGTTACTTCTGCTGTTGAAGATCTGTTACGTCCAGCTGGCAGGAAATACGCTACATGTCTATACACGATTCTCTACGTTAGAGTGGGTGCACAAGTCGAAGTATCTCTTCGGACGCGCGGTCCAGTTCGCCGTACTGCTTTCGCAGTGGCATTTGAAGGTGCAGCGCGTGAAGTAGAAAGATGTCGCCTTCGCACAGATACTGCAGTCAAGCATCACGAGCTTCGTCGACCTGGAAGACTCGCTCGCGCCAGTGGCACCTCCAAACAAGGGTTCCCCGACTATTCGAATGGAACCCGCGTTGCTGTACGCCAGGCTTCCCCGTAATTACAGCGGATTCGTCATGTCGTTTGACGGATCAGCGAAGACAGAGAAGTACGGTGGCTACGGGAGTTGTTCATGGGTGCTGTGGAGCCTTCCTGCGTGGAAGATAGTGATTGCTGCAAACGCTTACCTCTCGTCCACCACGTTGAATGAGGCAGAGTATACAGGTATGATAAACGGTGTCAAGGCTGCTATTGCGCACGGTGCCGAGGATTTAGTCATCGTTGGTAGGCTCGCGATTCAACAATCACTAGGGGTGATCGCACGCAGGAAGGAAACTTTGCTAGCGCTGCTGAATACTCACAAGGAACTCGCGGCCAAGCTTCGATCAGTTAAATATCTTCACGTAGTACGAAAATACAACGCTGCCGCGGGTTCGTTAGCCACTGAAGCGCTGGAATCGAAGGTCAGTCGTGTCATCTTGGCTGAAACTCGCAAGTCGGAATTGGCGTCGCTGAATCGTATCCAAGAAATGATCTACGAGCCGGATGAAGACTCGGTAGATGTTTCGTCACGTGGAGCAGAACGTCAAGTACATGTACAGTCAGGCAGCGAGTCTTCAAAGAGGAAAACTTTCGAAAATTTCGTGGTTGATTACAGCTCACCATAGTGTGATTATGGTAATATGGCAGTGACGACTCGGCGACAGACGAAAGCCAAGAAACGCGTCAGGTTTGCAGATGAACACTCGGAGGGGGTCTCAAAGGCGCAAGAACGGCATGAAGAACGACGAGAGACGTCCACCGAAGGTTCAATCGGCGAAGAGTTGCCAGACCATCCTCACAAGACTGTACCAGCGGCATGTCCCGATGCGGAAGATGCTGACCCGGTAGCGATACAGCGGGAACGACGCAGACGGATAATGGTGGCACAAGACGAGGAGCAGAAGTGGTTTAACATCAAGAAGGTGCTTCAGGGCCAAGCAGAAGAGCTGAGTTACAAAGAAGCTCGAGCCGCCTGGAAGTACGCTGACCGGTTTGTGTTATCAGAAGACGGCGTGCTTCACTATCTTGGATTGAATCGTCGGTACGACCACGGTTGGCAAGAAGAGACCAAGCTGCGGCTTGTAGTACCAACAACGATGATTCAAGAGGTCCTACAGAACTGTCACGACTCGCTGGAAGGAGGACATCAAGGTGTGGTGAGAACGTTCCATCGCGTTAAGTCCGATTATTATTGGATCGGCTTGTACGCTGATGTGGAGAAGCATATGAAGTCATGTCCCGATTGCAGCTCGAGTAAAAGCCGTCCGCAGCTTCGTGGATACTCGCCTGGCAATGTACTAGCCGAACGACCGTTCCAGATCGTCTCGATGGAATTTGTGATCCCACTACCGAAATCTCGCAGGGGCAACACGGCGTTGCTCATATTTCAGTGCTCGTTCACGGGATTCGTTATTGCCAGAGCTATGTCGGATACGACTGCACTGAGTGTTGCCCAAGTGTTCGAAGAATGTGTGTACCGACGGTTCGGAGCCCCATCACTGATAAGGCACGACCGCGACCCACGCTTCATGAGCGAAGTGTTCCAAGCATTTGCAGAGATGATGCAGTCAAGATCACGATCGACTTTGAGCTATCGGACACAGGCTAATGGACAGCAGGAACGCTCGGTGAAGTCGGTGATGGGTTCCGTACGGGTGTACGCGGTAGACCCTCTAGAGCAAGATTGGGACGAAATCGCAGAGAAGCTGGTGTTCGCTAATAATACTTCTCAGGACACTTTTAGGAAGGAAACACCGTTCTACCTCGTTCATGGTTGGGATGCGCAGTCAAAGTTGCGAGCGATGTCGCCATCACTCAAACGAGGATTCGGCAAGCAGTCTGACGCGCTAGCGTGGCGGCGTGAGATCAATCAACAACATGAGGTCGCCCTCACTATGGCCAAATATTATCAGGCTGTAGAAATAGAGCGAAGGGCTAAAAAGCATAATGATACCCTAAGTCGACTGGGAAAAGCCGTTGTACCTCAACCAAGTGGAAACGAACACTCGGCGGACCCTCCAGAAGCTTCGGAAGAGATGGAAGATCCTGCAAGAGCCCCACCGAGATCTCTTTTTGAGATTGGAGGCCAGGCGTGGTTGTACATGGAACGCGTCAAACCGGGCTTGACGAAGAAACTAGCTCATCGGTGGCATGGACCTTTCCGGATCAAGCGCAAGGTGGAAGAGTTTGAGTACGAGCTGGAACTGCCAGACCGAAGTGGGTATCGCTTCTACCCAGTGGTGCATGTGTCGAGACTCAAGGCTGTCGACGAATTCAACAGTTGACCGAACCCTCGGTTGGTACTAGACACGACTAATGAAGCAAGACTCGACTTCGATGAGGAACTGTTGCCTGAGGACAGCTGGGAATCAGATCAAATTGCCGGTGAATATGAAGTCGAGGCCATCCTCGACGACAGAACACCACTATCGACGAGCACGGAGCGTGCAGTACGCGAGTTCAAAGTCAAGTGTGTTGGTTATGAAGATCCAACTTGGGAACCAGCATCCAACTTGTCATGTGGAGGGATGCTGTACGACTATTTGCGAGCCAAGAAGAGCGAGCATCGGCTACAGATTGCGCAAGTGGCGGACGAAGACTAGCGTGACTGGATCACGTGTGAGCTGTCCACAGGGCGATGCAGCCTGTGGTAACAGACGAAAAACGTTACTACAACAACAAATTATATATGTATTTGAACAACAACATGAACATGTTTACGCTGTGGAAGTGGATTAAGAAAAAGAAAACATATATGCCGGCCGAGGAGCGAGCACTGAAAACGAAATCTCGCGGGACACCTCAACAGGTCGCTGAGATGCTGGAGAACGTCATGGAACATGCAGCGAGGATTTAAAGCGATTCCAATTGCCTTGCCGCGGTGGTCAAGAGTGCCAACGAAGTCGAGTCACCACTCTCCTTGTCCTCTTCATCAGGAACCTGAGCCTCGGCAGCTGAAGCTGCAGCCGGACCCTGCAAATCTTCGGCATCAGCTTCAACAGGAGCAGCAGCCGGAGCGGGACGTGGAGTAACCGGTGGCGAGTCAAACAACGAACGCCAGGTCGGAATAAACTCACTAGCATCCAGAGACGGATCAACAACCACACTTTGATACACGTCCACGAAACGCGTACCACGAGGATTGAAAAGCTCCGAATCACACTGGCACGGGAAGTAGGTGGTGTTGTACGGGTACTGATGCGGCGCATTCATCCATCCCGTACGCCAGGGTTGACGAGCATCGAGGGCCGGAACTTCGGAAAGCCAGTCGGAAGTCCGAGGTGCGAGCGGCAAGTTCTCGATCGGGTCCCATCATGGCTTCGACGGCTCCAAAAGCAACTCAGGACGAATGAACGGCGCGCCGAAGGTACCAGAGGAAACCGAGTCACGACTCCACGCCATGTACTGTTCACGGTACTTGTTACGAAGCTGATCGGCACGACGGTCGCGCTCACTGAAGAGCTTCTTCAACAGAGCTCTCAGTTCCTTCAAGCGCTTCTTGTCGTGGTCAACCTTTTTGGCTTCTTCAACGAGACCTCGCTCAATGCCAGCCAATGGAAGCCAGTGGAGACGCTCCCACAACGCGAACCCGAGGTCACCTTGCTTACCGCCGTCACCCCGAAGGTTCGCCCAGATCATCTTGAGACGAGTCTCAATCGGAGCATGCTTTGAGATGGGGACGCGTGGATCGAAACCGACGGTGGAAAGCACACGCTTGAAGAGGGTAAAGCTTCCGAAGTTGCTGGTACGGATGATCAGGATGCGAATAGTCAAAGAACGCTTGGAGACCCTCCATCGTCGTAAGGACGGTCACCTCACCAGTTGGTTCGGGGAAAGTCATGCTTAAGCGTCGCACGAAACACTTCTTGGCACCTGCGTCAGTAAATTCCATGTCCAAGTACGGAAGAACCCACGGTGGCAAGGTGGACGAAGCCGGCGCCGTAGGGCGAACCCCAGGCAACACTCGGTGAGGCAACGGCTCAACCGACGGTGCACCACCACGACGCGGCACCGAAGTATAGGTGGCCGTGATCGTGCGCCCAGGTCCAGCATCGAGAGTCCAAGAAGACGGACGAGGAGACACCGGAACAGGAGGTGAAGATGGTGGTGCTTGGCGACTTGCCGGTGACGAAGGAGGCGTACCGCCAACAATGATTGGAGAAGTAACCATCGGCGAAGGATTTGGCCGAGGTGGAGTTGGAGGCCGAGCTGGGTCAAGATTGATCCAGTTACCGTCGGAATCTTCGAATCTTCGTCATCGAGTGTGCTCGAATGATCGGTAGGTGGCGGAACATCACCGCCACCACTGGGGGCATCAGGAGAATCATCCACCGAAAGTTCATTGTCATCCACGTCATCTCCAGGATCGTCATCAGCACTTCCATCTTCATCAATCTCCATCGAAAAGCCGGGCAAAGCCACGCTTGGCACAGCAGATGTCGGAACAGTCGAAGTCGGCTTTGAAGACACGGAGGCTGGTGAAGCAGCTTCAACAGGGGCAAGCCCTGCTGTTGAAACCACTCCCGAGACTTCAACTGTCTTGGACGTCGCAACAGACGACGAAGCAGACTTGCCTTGCGGGGCAGAATGGTCCGATTCTTCACCTTCATCACTTGAGCCGAACATGAGTCGCATTTGCTCGGCCTCACGCAGAGCTTCTTCAGCGGCACGTATGTCGGCTGGAGAAGGAGAGATCGTTGAAGCTGGGGGCTTGGCCACATCGGAAGGACCCTGACGCGGGGGCGAAGGCGCGTCAGTAAGACCGGGAACATCATCGTGATCCCCAGGGTCCACGTCTTTACCCGAAGACTCGGTGGCCGTTTCTTGAACCGATGGGACACTGCTGGGACCAGCATCCACCATGTCCACGTCACTCTAATCGCCGCTGAGGTCGACCACGGCGGGAGTGGAAGAAGACGCTGATGTAGGAGGTGGTGACCATGAGCTTGGAGAAGATGGCACAGACTTGGACCGAGTCTTCATATGACGTCGGGGCGACTTGGCGGGAGAGCGAGGACGAGTCTTCTTGCGCTTCTTCTGGGCTGCTTGCTTCCACGCCTTCGGGCCGAATAGCGACCAACGAGCCGACTTGGGAGTTGAAGTGTCGGCAGGTGGCGCATCCCGAGACCAGCAGCTGCCATCGAAGTGTTGGCCTTGTCCGTCGGGATGGGAGCCTTGTCTTCGTCAGAGTCGTCCGGCTCATCGTCTGAATCCTCGCCACCTGGTCGAAGGCGCTTGTGGGACGTTAGTTGCTGAACACACGGTGGAAAGAGCAACATTAGGAACGTACCATCAACAGCCAGACGAAGTACCTCGGGATCCATCCCGGCCAGACTCACGTGTGCACGGAGGGTGTGATTCACGTGGAGAAGGCGAGTGTTATGGTCCTGCTGGCTCTCGAGGACTTTGAGCGTGTCGTTGTCAACATACTTGCCCTGGGCAAGCTTGACCAGAAGGAGATGAAGCTTCCTGGTCTGCTCGGTATTCGCTCCAATGGAAGACTTGTACACCTCGCGTTCACGAGCCAGCTTCTTGCTTAACGTAGCAATGAAAACGTCCCGAGCTTGGACCTCGCAGTGC
This sequence comes from Phytophthora betacei, assembly GCA_011320135.1. Lineage (NCBI taxonomy): Eukaryota > Oomycota > Peronosporomycetes > Peronosporales > Peronosporaceae > Phytophthora > Phytophthora betacei. The sequence goes on from JAANHX010000295.1 coordinate 708,193, forward strand.
AGACGATTCAAGTTTTCTGAATGTCGCTCCATAGTGGCTTGAACCCCGGCGAGCATGGCGTCGTTCCTGGCGTTCGACTCGCGGAGAATCTTGACGTTCTTGTGAAGGGCTTCGATCTCAGCGTTGGCAGCCTTGAGGAACGCCTCCACGTTCTCACGAGCCATGATTTCGGGTACCACCAAACGTACGGCAGCAGCAGCCTCGGACAGAGCAAACCGCAACTGACGCTCCAAGTTGGCAACTCGTTCGGGTAATGCCGACAGCGCGTCAGGAGGAGGTTGTACTGCAGCAAGGACATCATCGAAACCAACAGTAGTCTTGAGGCGACGTTGAGCGTGGACATCGCCGTGGAGCTGCACTTGGTGACGAGCCATTGCAGTCAAGTACGGAATTATCGAGGTCATTATGTGATCGACCGATGCCTCCGTACTTTCAGCCAGCATGGCGCTCAGCGAATCCTCGGTGGGTGGTGGTGGACCACCAGCAGGCGCAGAAGGAGCAGCAGGAGCCATCTCCGCGGATTCAGCGGCGATAGGGAGTGCCGCAGGAGCTACCGCAGAGGGTGAAGAGTCCGGGGCAGGAAGTGCCGGAGGACCGGCTGATGATGCTGCTGTCGGGGGAAGTGTAGCAGACTGAGGGGCCTTCGAACCCTCGCTCTTGCCCTCCTAAGAAACAAGACGAGACGTGCATGGTGATGAGCAAGGCGCCGATGATTCAAGAGAAGGATGAGCTGACGTACCTCCAGCTGTTCACGTTCGCGACGTCGGAGGATTGAGACGCTGAAACGCGTCGGACACGGCTCGATCCAAACGCTTGGACATACGGTGACTGGATGGTGAATTGGAGAATGCAGAAATGTACCAGTACCGTGGCTTCCATTGCGACAGGGGCAGCTGTGGTGTAGTGATTTCTCCGTAGTTGCGGATTATCACCCGTCGACAAAGACGTGACACCGCCTAAGATGTTCAAGCGACAAACCCTCGGTCATGTGATGTACGGAGACGCCAAGGTGCAAGGGACTCGACGACGTCACTTCCGAGCTCTCAACGGATATTGGATACGGTTCATATGTCACTGAATCCAGGCTGTCCTTATTAATAATAATGGACTGGCCGGATTCGCATTCAGCGGACCATCTACGGTACGAGCCCTCGGTGGCGGTTGGGATGAGTTCGCGGAAGACTCAGCGACCCTTGGAAGCCACGTACACCGTCTGGGGCAGGGCGCGGGCCGTTAAAGATGCTCATGCGACGGTGCAGATGACGCTTGGCATGCAAGAAGATCCATAATGGATCATTGTTCACTTGATATTTGTATACTTGATTAGGACTTCTTATTAGGAATAGACCTGAAAGGGTAAGCTTAAATACAGAACAGAATTTCCACTTAAGCACACAGAGCGACGTCCGGTTTCAAGGTAAGCGTCTGGTCAAGCTTGTTTGAGTGTGTTATGCCTGTCGGTGAACTCGAAGCTCTGTAGCGAGGGTTCATCCGGCAAGGCCAAGAGACTTTGTGTATTGGCCGATTACTATCAGGAGGTTTTTACGTGACGGCTTATTGTTGCCTATTTGCATGACTGGGAGTGCTTTAATTGCCTCCCTTTTATTCTTCCAACCGAGTGTTGAACACTCGGTGGCCTCGTAAAAGGCTTACCCGTGCCTGATACCCTTCCGCTGTTGGGACCACAAGGATTCATAACACCTGCTAGCTTTGCTCATGCTAGTAGCGTGTTCTTATTTTTACTGGTTGGCCTATATAAGTAGTTTACAAGGTCCAGTTTGTCCCGGTGCAAGGGCAGAACTGGGGTTTTCAGGTCCGCCCGAACGATCGTTTACTATCCTAGTAGACGTATTGTTGAGGGAACGTCCTAACTACATTTGTAGCTAGCGTTCACGTGGGAATTCCAACACCACACTCTTCACTGACCCGGGCACTAAAGTTAACTATGTAGTAGGTCGTGGAAGTAAACACACAACTGGGGGAGGGGGGGCTCTCACTAAAGCTGCTGCCTAGTGTATTGCTCTCCACTAAGCAAATTCTAGACTGACTAACTGACTCTTTGTCTGTACTCTATGTATACATACTATGTATAGTTGGAACTAGATACCCTGTATGTATTGCCAGCTCGGGCTGGCAATACTGAACTTCACTCATCACTCGATGGTTTACAGCAGCAACCCTGCCACTGCCAATCTGAAGATCAGCACTACCGTTCACCGTAGTGGCTAGATGAGACTACATGCCCTAAGCCCACTACCCATTGCAACAACTGTGGCCAAACGCCGCAAGAACATGCACGTGATGCTTTGGTGGTACCGTCGTCCAGGCTATCGACTCTCAACGAGCTATACCTGAACCACATAGTTATTTGTTAAGCTACTTAAACAAGTAGTCTCATGAGGTTGATCTAATGATTGGTATGTTTGCACTAGCGCATAGAGCGCCACATACGCATAGAACGCCACATACCGGGCGGTAAGAAGACCACTGTCCCAGGCCTATCAGCTATGCGAGATTACAATCGCTGGATGGGCGGGGTTGGCATACATGATCAAATAAGGTGGCGGTGCTACAGACTGCAACTCTCAGTGCGCTTTCGCAAGTTTTAACGATCATTTTGCTGGGCCTCCTCGATAACGCAATTGTGAACGCATTTATCGTGTACTGCGCAGCTAAGAAGAAGAGAGGTAAGAGCCCTGCAAGCCATGCTGATTTTTTAACTGAGGCGTACAAACAACGCTTACTAACATCTGCTTCGGATTTCCGCGAGGTGGTATATTCTACATGCTTCCGATAATACATGTTTAAAATGTTGTCTATTTACTAGCTTTCATGTTCTTTAGCAGACGGTTTCTCCTGCAAAATCTGATACCAATTCTGCAGTATTCCTGTTGAACATGCACTGACACAGTTTCTGGACTGGTCCGTAAGGGCGTTCGTAAATTACCTCAGCATCCATGCAAAGTCTGCTTTATTATGAAAACTATAAAAAGCGCAGCGCCACGTGATGATATTCTTTTGTGAGGCATGCAGCAAAGACAACAAGCGGGGGAGGGGGTATATGTTGGCTTCAAAAGTTTCAGCTACTCCAAACCTGTAACAACATAAACTCCAATATAACGCCAAGGGTCATATTCAGGATATATCTCACAACAAACCAATGCATTTCGTAAATTAGGCTCACTAAGTTTCGTAATTTACGTCTGGACCAATCTCTTTTCTTGCATGGTTTGGTTTTGCTCAGAGTGTGCGAACGCTCGCGAGACAGTTACGAAACTATTACTAGGCTATCGGAAAGTGACGACGGATGCGGGTGGTCTCTCTCTTTCCATCTGGTGCGCTCGATATAACCTGTCGTAGCTCAATTTATTGGCCTCCTTAGCTAGAACAATTTGACTTTTTTATGGACCTCGATAAATAAAACGATATTTTTATATTTTAAGTCAACGATTAAACTAAGTGAAAATGACTAAAGCATTGCGAAGCACAATACATATATATATATATATATACATATTCTACCTTGTAAGTGCACACGTAGTGCTGATGCTTGCGCTACATTTTACCAGGGAGCGCCTCATAAATGGAAAACTACATACTACGAGTACATTAAAAAAAAAAAAATTTAAAAATAGATATTCGGACCAAAGTTACCATAGACATTGGGTGCCGCCAGTACAATACAACGTTTGTTTTACACGCAGCAACAAGTTCTAAACTTCGATCGCAGCTAACACGGGTCTTCAAACCTTAGCGGGACTTGCATATACCCATTATGTTAGGAAGGCAAACACTATGGTAGAGCCAATAAGATTGCGAGAAGCCTCATAATTGCATTTGCTTAATGACATCTAAAATATAATTTTGCATGTGATATTAAACATCACATGCGAAATGATATTTTAGAGGTTCTTTCAAGAAGCAAACACAATAAACCGTCTAGGTAAAAGAAACTACTAATGCTCTACATTCAGCCTACATTATTATGATTGCTGAATGTTAAGCCATATAGCATCAAGCGCCTTACGCAAGGCCGTGTGATCAATGGCTGTTCGTACGTTAAGGTATTCCCAGTAATATCGAATTTCGAAGATTACAGCTAAGAGGTAAATCATCGGTGATACGTTTCGTACCATACCAAAAATATACAATGACAATTGGTGTTTTGGAGAACATACACCAGTACACACCTACACTGCTCGGACCAAACAGGAATTCGATCCCAAAACGTTTGAACGAGTCTAGCTCATCATAGCTGCACCAGCACTCTCATTGATATCATTAAGCCCTATAATGTACATGTATAGCCTCCCCCGCCTGAATAATTGCGACTTTACATGTTATAAACAGCAAGCGTTCGTAAAACATTTTTTTTTCAGCAGCTAGCGTGCGTAACTTAAGCATGGTGCAGAAATTGAAAAGTGGTATTTCCAAGCGTGAGTCGCAAGGTGGTGTATTTCAAAGCGGAGATCATGAAATCGCAAAAAGTGTAATCTACTAGAATCCGCTACTGACACGAGTACTCTCTCGCCTATGCAGCCAGCTACCCAACCCGCATCTTTCCATCTAGCAAGGCTGGGCAGTGGGATGGAAGTTTTTGTTAGCAGCAATTTGGTCTTTGCAAGAGTTATTGAAAGCGTCTCGGCGGACATCGGGGACGTTGCAGCACTTCTGGTTGCCCTTCCTATTAGGATCGATCGAACCGCCTGACGCGAGACAGGCTTTCTGAGTGAAGTCGGCGGTCAAGAAGCCAGACCCCTCATATTTGCTGTCAAGGCCAATTCCAGCGCACTGTCTAAGAGCACCGTGACTGAAGGCAGAGGTCAGTAAAGACGGCATAAGGATCCACGTGTCTACCAGTACTTACATGGGCATGAGAAGAGTGGCGAGGACAGCGATAACGATCAGGACCTTCATTTTGAGTAGAGTGTTCGGGAAGCCGAAGTTTTGGAAATGGTCTGCAGTAGAGGATTGCTTGACCGCGACTAGACGTGATCAACCCGGTTTTTGCCGAGATGAGTCAGCTATTGTTGTCCTACCGTTCTGTTTAAGTTGAATCCAGTGATGTCGATCACACGGTTTAGTTGCTCCAATGCATTTGAAACGACGGAAACTAGAAAAGATGAACCCAAAATTGAGACATCCTCGGTATTAAGACAAGAAAATCCAAGAGATGCCCAGTAGAAACGTTTTGGGGGCTGACATTTGTGATGATAATTCCACAAGCGATTTGTGGTTTTTAATCTTGTTCTCTCGTTTAGAGCGGAGAGTTTCTCAATTTTAGTGATGTAGTCGTAGAAAACTAAACGTAGATTCTTGCTGGACCAAAAATATAAAAATATTTAAAAAATATTTTTTCTAGTACTGTACAGTATGAGTCTTGTACGCATACCCACAACCACAACCTCCGACCTCAACGTACAGTGTAACGCAAAAAATCCGCTCTTTCTGTATGGCTGTGCGCATGAGCAAAGCATTCCTGCACGATCTACTCTGTACAGGTACCGAGGAGATGCTCTACTGGTACTACACCTATTCTTCATGTGACGTTGTTGTGTGTGACATGATTATGGCAAAAAACGCGAGTTTCGAATACTAGTGTCTACTAGTGTACACACTGTCCAGCACGATTTTACCAGTTCACGTAAAAAATGAGAATTTCTCCATTCGAAACTAAGAAAAAACTTAACACGTAATGGTGAGATCGTGCTCGATAGCGTATACACTCGTAAACACGAGTTTACGAAATTCACATTCATGCCATAATCATGTCAGACACATCACCGTCGCATGATAAATACGGCTCCAGAAAGTGTGTTGGGCCGTACTGTCTATACACTAATCAAACTGCAAATCTCCTCACTGAAACATACGACAGACTGCCCGGGTCGACTCGATGCATTCGACGTCGCTGATGATGCACGCCGACGATTTACTGAAATCAACCGCCTTTTTATTAGATGATTGGTCAAATTGACGTAGGATTACGAACCAGAGACTTCAGCCTCAACGCCTCATCTAAGAAACATTGTAGACTCAATAAGGCTTCCAACGAAATCCTCTCACGCATCTCGACCAAGAAAGACATTCTATCCAAGATATCTCATCTGAACGGCCTCCCGGAGCACTACTTCCTTCCTACGACAGCTATCTACTCCGTTCAGCTACACTCATTTCGAGAACTTTACAAACTTCTGGAAATGTGATGTTGAAGCGTCGGAGCACTCTCAAAGCGAACGTAGTTCGCGATACTTTGTTCCTGGCTCAAAACGCGATCGTATCCTGAATAATTCTAGTATCTTACTTCAAACGAAATCTGCCGCGACCTTCATTCGTCTGCATCGGATACTTATAAAATTTCTGGCGGTGAGCTTATCACCTGGTCTCCTAAACAAAAGCAATATTCTGCGTTAACATATGCAGTCACGCGTTCGCAATTTGTTTTAGTGTTTTTGATATATCTTCAAGTCCATATCGCCACAGATAATTAAATGCTCGTCAATATATGTACTGTTGGTGCCATAGCGTTTTCTTCATGGAATTTCTTCATAAGCACTTGAATCTTTTTTTTTCGGTTGCGAGCAATCTTCGCTGCATTTCTGTGTGAAACACTGGAAGCGCCTTCCACTGCCAACAGCCACACCAATGGCTTAGCCCGGGTGCGCTTCGGTCTCGGTCTGTAGTCGCTATCGAGTGAGGAACACGACGTGCCTTTACCCACCTCAATTGCTACTTATCGTCGCATTCAACAACTAGAAAGACTGTGAAGATTCAAGCAGGTGATCGACCTGGTTACGAGAAACAGTTGAAGCTTGACGTGAAGCGTGTAGACGTTGCCATCAACCGAGTTCTCTCGCAGTCAATGGAGTCAAAGACCAACGTTAATAACTCGCAGCGTCTTCCTGACTTGATGTCACTTTTCCTTGCCCAAGAAACTAGCGAGTGTCGAGACGAACAAGACGGCTCTACCACTCACAGTGTCAAGACTTCGCCCCCGGTACTGACCACAGGAAGCGCATTCACCCTTCTGGGGTCGTTCATTCAAAAACAATTATACGACTAAACGTAGACCCGCAATTTTTGCGTTTGATAATTTTGATGGGATCATAGCAACGATATGTCGATGTTTTTTTGAGAAATAATTTAAAAACATAGTTTTCAATCTTCCGCTTCTGTTTAATCTAAAAATAAATTAGCATCTGTTTCCCTATGTGCAAATCCTACCACCATAAATTGGCAAGTCTGAACGTCTGTGCTTAGAGTGCCGTAACATTTTAAACCATAATGGGAAACCCTTCAAGATTGTTTTTTTATACAATCGGGTACTAACTCAAAACCTTTGGATTTCGAAAATGATTGTGCAGCTGCTTACATAAATTACTATTAGGATTTGATCAGAACAAACACCTATCCGATTGTGCACTTCTCCGATTATCTGTCTGGACCCCCAACATGCTGTGATTCATAATGCGTGCCGTCAGTGATGGAGGTGCCCAGACGCGTACAATGCGCACTTAAGACGAGTTTTACAGAGTATTTTGGCGTGAGATTGGTTGATCCCCAAGCTTTGGTGCTTCTTATTGGACGAGGGCGGAGCTGTTGAAGTTGCCGATGGTTTGTGCATTTACCGTCTGTACTCTACAATCGTACACTTGAAGGTAGAAGCTGGGACTTTGCACAATGCATCACAAGGGCATGTAGAACAGATGTTGTAGCACACAATTCCCTAGCTTACTTTCGTATGTCCATTCTACTACGAACTCGGCTACCGAGCTTCATTCGCATACTCCCAATTGCTTAGCTCAAGATATTGGTTCTGGACATGGAGGTTATTCGTGAATCTCGAGATGAGACACGAAACCTTGATTGAACAGGCATCGGCTCCTGAAAAGGCGTTCGCGACGAAGACGAAGAACTTCAGCAACAATCACAGCTTCGGTAACAAGTGCTTTCTACGGCAGTAAGGCGGATTACGAGGAGTTTGAGTACTGCAAGAAGAAATCCCGACGAGGGACGTGGTGGATATGTAGCTCAGACCCGGACGTCCGATTGCGTTTCTATTGATGTGAGTGCAATGAACAAGTCTGAAGGGATCGTCGACGATGCTGCAAGCTCGTGCATGATCGGTGATATATCGGAGCACAGGTCGTGCCCTCGTTTGCTTGGTGTCCCCGCACCTTGTTGCAGAGTATCACCTGCTCGTTCTTGCCATCGGATCACTTTGCGCAATAGAACATGAACGTTCCACCCCTCTTCTTGTCTGCCGGTTTGTAGTAGGAGCAGACATTGCATTGCCTTCGGTGCAAACGATGGACACCATTGTTTAGACGGGTGTCGGTAGTTTCGACGAGGGAATGGTCACCTTGGATAGCGATAGGTTTCTCACGCACTACAGCCGGATGCTCCATCGAAGTCCCTGCCTCCATAAAGGTTGACTCCGTCTCCGGAATTAGCTGTCTGTGTAGAGCTATCAAGAACGCGTAGTGTGACATCTTCTGCTTGCGTTCCTTCTCCCAGACGTGTGCGTGTACATTTTAGGCGCTCACTACCGCCATGCCGATCACTCCAAGTAACAGGCTTTTGTAGAATTTCTGTCATATGTTGTTCGGGACAGCATTATATATTTTTCATAAACTGACATGAACAGCACGCCACTTACCGTGTCGCCAACTGCATAGTCTACGACTGGAGTCGCAACTGGTCGTAGTGATCGACGCCACCCATGTAGCGTTGATATTCATCAACCAAACCAGGCCTCGGCATCGTTAACACCGCTCCAATCTTCTCCCCCCGTTGCACCGTTGCCGATGCCGCGGTCACTTGAGACGACAGGAAATGCACCGCCCAGTTGTTAACCCAGCCGACAGCAGCAAGTTCCGTATTAATCTTCGCTACGGCCATCGTAATAGATCCTCGCTTGTACGTGACTGGTCGTTTCGTGAACGGATACTGAAAGCCTTTGCACCAGCCGTTTCGATTTGTAAGGATTATGCCTACGTAGTTAAATTCATGGTAAGGAGCTTCTGTGCCAGGGGAATCGAAGTGTAGAAGCGATCAGCAATTACCACAAGGCGTCCCGAATATGGAAGTCCCCGGAATACACACGCCACATTTCGTACAACCGCAGCTGGCCCGCGCTTTGTATTCATTGACTATGCACCCTCGACGTCGTATTTTCTGCCAATATCAACTTCCACTCTAACACGTTGCCGTACCCATGACACGTCAGCAGAACCTCGAAAATAAAAGATGACAGCATCATCTTACTTTTTGCAGTATCCTGATTCCGCGCAGCATGTCATCACACAATTGGTTCCCCATTGATGAGGTTTATCATTCAGGTATTGACGAATCGGATTCTGACGGTTCCTTGAAGGCAGCATACCTTCGTCAATAGCCACACGAGAGCCGAGAACGTAGCCTTCTTTGAATGTCTTATCCACCGTTGGCAAGAATGGTCTAATTTTTCATGCACGATCACGAGCTGCTGCAGCGTCCTAATTGTCCGAGAAATGGAGAAATCTCGTAATGTCTCAAAACCGATCTCGTGACATCATTTTGCCGAACGTTTCAGCGGGAATCAGGCCGTAGAGCAGTGCATTTCAAAACTCTTACGAGGGTCCAAAGTGTGCGCCAATATCAAGCCAATCCATTGAACAATTTCATGCTGGCAATCCTCTCAAATCGCCCCAGCTTTCTACGCAACTTGTCCATATTCTATTGTGGTCGATGGGTCACTTGTGTCTCTTTTGCGGCAGCCTTTTCCAGGCGAGCGTCAACGTCTGCTTCCAGTAGCGATGTGTCTCGCGCGCAACGTGCCTCCAGAATGCCCTCGGCGGGAAGTAGAAGAACAGGAAAGGGGTGATTTCGCCGACGCTAATATATATTTGGCGGTCCGCAGTAACCTTTGTACATTTTGTCAACTTCCGGGCCGTCGACAATGTCCGCAATCTCGTTTTCAGGGTACACGGTCCAGCCTCGACCCGCGATATCATCTAATTGGCTGTCGTATAAGACTTCGAATGACCCTGTCAGCTAACCAGATTAATAAGTTGCCTTTGTCATCACGACACACAACGTCTTTCAGCATACTTTCCACCGCGATATGTAGCCTTTCCCACTCGACCTCGTTCAACAAACCGGCGATCCGGCTTGATTCGGCGACAGCCAATTCATCAACAAGGACTTCGACTTCATCGTCTGTGTCCAGCATATCTCCAACGCCGACTAAGTCTTCGCTCTCTCCATCCGACTCGATGCGCTTCTCGACATCTTCTCGACATCGCTGAGGACGAGGTTAAGATCACTTGGCTCTGCATCGGCAAATCCAAATGACTCGAAATGGGTCTCTACAGCAGCTTGATGACGAAGCGAAACGTCGTCGGTGTCCTCTCCACCCTCATAATCCTCTCAATAATCACGCTCGGATACTAACGGATGCGCCCGAATAAAAGCCCCCTACCGAATAGTATCCTGTGGGGTGCTACATGCCTGCACTATTAAATACAAGCCCCTCCTGAATAGAGTCCTTATAAAACTACCAAATCTGCTATTACAAACTTGCTGACCATCCATTCTACAGAGAGAAGCACTTTCCCGTCATTTCCAATAATGCCTCATCAAAGGCAGTCAGTTAGCATTGGGCGTAAGCAAGAGGTGATCAAGTGGATTTAAGATGTCGTTTCAAGGACCTACTGTACATGGAAATTAACGCTTGGAAAGAGTCAGACCGAGTCAAATACACTCGCTTTGGTAACCCACGTATGCCAAGTGTTGACACCGTTTGCGATTGGGGCCTCCGCGCGTGGCGAGACACGGATGAGGCAACAATCATGCGGAGCTTTGAAATAGCAGGCTTCTCGAGAGACCCCTCGTCGTGGTTTATATCCAAGCACGATGTGTAAGGCGCAAAATTTCGTGAAAAGTGGTCGAAGGAACCGCATATGGACGAAGACGTCGATCTGTTAAATCTTTCAGAGTTAGATGATGCGTTAGACGATATTATCCTGGTACACGAATCATTTCAGCAAGGAATAAAGTCCTTACCCGTTTAAAGTCCTCTCTGTCACTTTCGGGCGGCACTATTAAATATAGTCCGGACTCTAATAGGGCGCGTCCGTTAAATGCTGCGCAACCTCTTCGTGTTCATCATCCCCTTCAGATTCAACCGTGTTTGAATCGCCTTCGTATTCACTTTCCGAGCCATCACCGGAGTGACCGTCAACGTCGTTTGGGGAGTCAATTCGGTCTGCTGATTAAAAACACACCCGCGTCAACATAACGTTTCAAGCCAGAGTAAATATATCAGTGTATGCCTTCCGTGTTAGCATTAGAATGGTGCTCTTGCTCGGCTGGAGGTTGATTCGGAGCCGCTACCTGTCTACCGTCCCTGTCTAAGCATTCACTAAGTTATAACCAACAGTAGACACCACCCAAAAAAATACGAACATACCTTGACCATAGGCATCACCTCAGATGTTTGTGAGCGACGACAACTGGCGGCGTCGCTCTGTGGCTTCCTTGGCTTCTTGCTTCTTGCATCTTCGTTTTCTTCTTCTTTTAGTATAAGATATGCAAACGACTTATTATGTTAGCCCCCATCCAGGTACTCGCTGTCGCCTGTTCAGCTTTTGCTAACAAGAGAGCTGTCACGTAGGTACCGGTATTATCACTTGCACAGACAGACTATTTTCCACTCAAAACGCGTCATAATTCCTTGAATCTATCATTCAGTTAGCGGTAATTTAAGCCTTTTATCTACTTCTAGTGCTTGAACCTCGTCTCTCCACTTCCTCTCAGCTCACATGTGCATTGGTAGCTCCATCCCTGTAAGCAAAACGTCACGTGGCTCCTCAATAAACTTCCTTACATCACTCACGGGGATGAAAGCCACATGACCCGCCAGAGCCTGTCGCATCTGCCACGCGGCATGGGTGTCTCTATCGTGTTTCGGAGGTTCATATCTTCGCTCTCCTTGTCTGCAGACTTACGAGACTCCACCGTCTTTGAACGCTTCTTCTGTGACTGTTTCCTGTCTGTAGGATCTTGTCTCTTGCCCGAGGTACTTAGGGCACTCGACACCACAGATGGTAAAGGCGCTGGACCGAAAACACTCAAAATGTCATCATAAAGTACGAAACATGTTAGCATTTTTCCTTGATAAAACCCGCCCTACGGACCCTGCGGGTTCCTACAGGCTTTGCGTGTTAAAGGTACGTAGAAATACATACCATGCTTAACACTTTAACTACTGAGCAATTGGTACGGGTCCAATGGGGCCTCTACCACAAATCAATACAAATCGGCATATATTTCAATCATAATTTTCTAACATTTGTTAGAAAATTATGAGGTAGAAGTATTAGCACCTGGAGAAACTCACGAGTCAGACCAGGTCCATATGGACCCCTACAGTATTACGTCAACTTTTGCAAATCATTTGACCCAATTGCGGATTTGCTATTTTATGGTAGAGGTCAACCGGACCTCTGCGAATGACAAACCCGCCCAGTTGCTAAAGGGTTAAGTAAACAATAATTAATTTAAGTTTATTTATGTACAGAGGCCTCCGAGAAGACGGCTAGCTAGATAACCTTGTTGTTTGTGGCACGCCAAGGTATCCCCGTTTGAGTAATATTTGCCACGGTCTTGGTGTGTTAAGTTCGGTATGCGAACTAAAAGTATCGGCGACAGTAGTTGGATTTTTCTTAAGGTTCGTCAACATACATTGTAATCATAGGCAAAGCGGTCGTCATCAGAGCACAGAAACCAGAAGTTTAAACTTCTCTTTAAGGTATGATACCGTAAATCGTGTCAAACACGTCGTAAACTGTAGAAACTAAACAAACCATATATATATATATATATATATATATATATATATATATATATACGGTTTGTTATCAGTAGGGCCTTAACCGGCCTGCTAAAACCTGGTCTAAACATAGTTTTACTAAGAGGATTCGGTTCTTAGGTCATGCTGGGCCATGACTGACCAGACTAGATACTGCGATCCAGCGACCAGAAACCAGCTACCCTGAGCAGCATCGACCGACGGGAGGCCAAGAAGTAGCATGCAGCTTTCGGAGCGCCGTACGCCTCGCCTGCGAGAGCTCCTTAAATTTGTGCCCTTGAACTAAGCGAAGTACCAGTTGGTTGTGGTAGACCGACCGAATGCTGCCACCATAGGCCTTCAGGTCCTTAGCAAAAAACTTGAAGTCCTGAATTCAACTTGAATGTGACCCCTGGCTGACATGACCGTGCAGTTTGATAGAGTGATTGGTTTGCGAGCAGCTCACAAGCCCGGTCTCCACGAAGAGCCGCTACTTGTTCAGAATCACGACCTTCTCCGTAGGAATCGTAAAATTGTGTGTGATACCCACGCATGGTCGTATACTGACCCAGTTGCATCTAACCTTCTTCGAAGCCGAGTCCACTCCCAGAGGTTCCACATTATGTTTAAAATGCCCGCGATTTGGAGCCAGCTATCTGCGTACCGAGGTCCTTATCTGAGCTTGGCACCACGTTTTCTTTTGTTCTGCGTGTCGCTGTCGGTGGCTGAAGTGTTTAGCCACAAAATGATTTCCATTCAGCACTGCGCGAATGTTGTTGGTTACCCTGCTGCCATCTTGGTACTGCTGAGCGTCCAGAATGTTCTTGTCATTACGCTTCTCTCGGGGCGACTCTCTGTTACCTCGCCTGCGTAATCAAGACTTCGAAATGAAAATTGCTTTAAAAAGTTGTTAATTTCTTAATTCCGCTATGATTTAAATAAATCACGGCAAATACGTGCTGGTCGTTACTAATAGTAAAGCCCTTGTGCCATCGGAAAGGGCCAATCGACTTTACCCTTTTGGCCGAAATCATTGGCCTTTGCCAACACTGTTGGAAGCATGTTTATTTAATTCAAGAGCATTGAAAAGAATTTTCGATCCTTAAGAAGCTCGTGTACTACGTCAGCAAAGAGAAACAAGACTACGTGTGACCGGAGATTAAGATCAAGGAGATGCAAAGCAATCGGGATCGACGTGTGGCGGTAGTGAGGGGACGATTAGTGCGAAGGAGACATGGCATGTGTGTAGAAAGATAATGGATTGTTGGATTTCGCTTTTGGAATCAACAATGCCTGTCAATTTCTTTGTTTTTATGCAATTAACTTTTGATTCATCATCCCTTTTGTTCTTTTCCAGCGCGAACACGGGATGCAGCGACTATGAAGGTGCTAAAGACAGAGCGAACGATAATGACAAGCAGAGTGCAGCGATCTCCACTACTGTGTTGCGTCCTGGCGCGACTTCATCCGAGATGATGGTATCTGTCAAAATGGTCGTATATGCTGTGTACTATCATATTATCAATTCGTACCACGCATAGACAAAAAAGCGTAAAGAATGCTTGCATCTACACTGCCATTATGCCAAAAAGCTCCTTAATAAAAGCCTTGTGGGCTCTAAATCCATACAGCTTTACTTATTGAGGGAAGTTTGGAATATTATCCGCAGGAAATTCGTGAATGACCGATGCAGCGATTTCCTCAAACTCGTTAGCGCTCTCAAACGCTTGATTAGAAGGACAGGTACTGTTTGAACTCCTTTCGGCTTCGGCGAAGCCGGTATCCCGCTCCTCACCTTGAAACACTTCGTCTAAGTACTCACCCCAAAGCAACAGAGTGGCCACATTACTTACGCCATCTCCTGGATCTTCTTCATCGCTATCGTCTGCAAGCTGATCAGCGTCTAGATTTCTTTGTGGGTACGGCGTGAACATTGTGCTGTGTGCATCACGAAGCATCTCACGCTCCAGCGGCGAAATCAATAGCTTTTTCTTGAGATCTCGAACAGCGTTCTTCAAGGATTGCTGGCAAACATGCTGCGCAGTAGTACGAACGTCGAGCGCCTTAGTTGATTTCATTCGATTGCGCAACGCACTGTGAATCCACCCAAGCTCACTAAACAGGCGTTTGCACGTCGCAGTATTACCGGCTACCGATAAGACAGCAATCGCAAGCTTCGGTACCAGACTACTCGGTTTTTCTTGAACCAAATATTGCCAATACTCCCACGGCTCACCCTCAATCTCGTTCGGCTTTGCTCTGGTAAATAGTCCTTGCATCCATTTGAACATGTCGCTCTGATGAAACCAATGTCTGCAGTAGCAAAAAGGCTACGATAGATATATACTGCTATCTTGGGCATCCCACCAACCCTAGATACCGCTGTAGTTTGCATTTTTCGTGCATGTTTAGCATACGTAGGGTGAAGTGCATACCCCAGTAAAAATAGCGACTGCTCACACTGTGACCAACGATGTTCAACGCACTTGACGAGCGCTTCTCCACGCACATTGTCCTGAATAAATCCTCGCTAGATCCCACCGTAGGACAGCACCACATCACCTACCGTATTCACTTCACGTTGAAGCATGTACGATGCGTATGACAGTGGCGCAATGACGCTTCCGCGGTTTTTAGATTACTCCGAAACGCAGTGTTACCCACAACGTGATGCCACGAAGGGAAGGCGTCGTCCGTCTTGTACTGGCGGTACAGCATTTGTAACGCGGACTGTACGCGGAGCAAAGAGGCAAAACGACCTTGCATGGAGTTCCATCGTAACACAAAGTGAACGTAGACACAGTGATCGGCCGTAGTACTGCGTCATGCGCCTCCGGGCGCGCTTAAGCCACTTAGCAGATGATGTATTAATGCAATTTAAAGCAGCTGTAGCCTGCCCCGCTACATCACGAAATGTAGATTGCAAAATAGCCTTGATGAGATTATTGACATCATGTGCACTACAGAACATGAAGATCATCTTCGGCCATCGTAGTGCAAATATTCGACGAGCTCTCGCACACTGACCGGCATTGTTCGTGATACTAGCACCGGTGTCCCAACTCTCATTGAGCGCTTGCTTCATGATATTCTCCAGTTCCTCTGCGATGGCCAGGCCATCGTGACGATCACCCGCTGTTGGTAGAGCGTAGGCTAGTGCTACACCGAATAGAGTTAGCTGAGCTCCCAGAAGATGTTCTTTAGCGATATTCATCCATACATCAGACGAGAGGTTGACACGGCCTCCCGTATTCGTTTGCATGGTTCCCAGAGTTTCAGTAGCTTTCTCGATTCAGCGCTTCGCGTGTTCTTGTAGTAATCGGCCGACGTGATGGAAGCATAGCTGCCACACCAGGACATAATATCTCAAAAAAGCGTAAAACAGATTCTTGTTCGATGAATCGATCAGGAAGCTGATTGTCAGCGTGTATTTCGACTAACGCACGCTTGGGTTGCTTAATGTCACCTCTCAAAACTGACGTTTCCGCTTCTTTTTAGCTGAAGCTGGATTTGAACTGATCAATGGAGAGCTCCTTTTAAAACGCTGTCGGGAGCGATTCGTAGCACTTTGTGGGGAACGCGTTTTTGAGATTCGCGGGGGCGCTGCTCGAGCATCAAACTACGTCGGGCTTGTGACCCATGTGAAGAACGGAGGCCTGCCCGATCAGAGCAAACAGCAGCGCTCTGATTGCGTGTTCTGCTGGAACCCGATTGCTCGCCGGATGAAATTATAGCTGGCTGAGTATGTGTAGGAGTCGATTCTGCTGAAATGGGCGACGTCGGCTGTAGCCGTGTAGCAGCACAATAGTCGCATTTGGACAGATGACTTCAGTAGTTCTGAGGCCTCGCCACAATTGCGATTGGTGCGACGTTTGTGGTATCGTTGTCGAAGGCAACTCTGCAGTAACTGCACTCACAATACTTGTAGCCACCTTTAGCCTGCCCCAGCTCGACCAGTATGACAAATGGAGCGCTTTCAGGACAAGCAGAACGCCATCCCGGGCGATGGCTGGGCATCGACCTCAGCTTTAAAACACTGAACCTGTTGATGGAGTTTCGGCCGTCCAATCGGCCGACCCGGCCATGACCGTTTGGCCGAAACCTAGTGCCGAAACCACGTTTCGGCCATTCATTGGCCAAAAAGTAAAGTCCCTCCTGCTAACATTGCTTTAAACCAATATTTTAGGTAGAGTACACAGTACCTTAAGATGGATGAGAATGCTAATCCCCCGCCATATTTGGTACAAGTCCAAGCAAAACAGACATTGTATTCCATATTACTAGGGAGAGGTGAGATAGAATTTTGTCGTAGGCTTGTAGATAGACTTCGTCATCCATTATTTTATTTCTGTCGCAGGTATTCCAAAACGGAAGGACCCGTCTGTAGACCGAGAATGAGATATATATTTTCTTAAAAGTATCCTTATTCAATGAAACATGTGGTGAAACAAGAATAGTTTCTGATGTACTTAAAGATAATGTTTGCAAATACATGTATTTGCTGAGCCCGAATAATTTAATATTTACTAAAGGATGCACTTCTTGTACTCTCATATTACCAATATACTCACTGTAATAACATAAAAAATAAATAATTTTAGCGTCGAAGTCTAGCCTTATAATGTATTTTTTTTCTTTATTATTGAGGTCGGCAAATCGTTTATGTCTCATCTATGGTGCTAAATTGGCTATAAAACAAAACTCACGTTCGTGCCTATTCAAACATTTAAACTTGATTTTTTTTGTTCATACCAATATATAGTACAAGTATGAGCCTCGTGAGCGCGCCGGTACACACAGCCACATCATGAAAAAAAAGAAACGAAAGTTCTATCAGGCTGTGATAAAACAGCTTGAAAGCGCTCGTGCAAATAGTAGAGGTGTAAACGTATGCTAGAAAAGCGAACTTAACCGATACCATTACTGCGCTGTTGATTTCGCGCTCAACTATCAACCAACGGACTACAAACTTTCTAAGCAGCTGTTCTGAAAATCCTTGCCAAAATGATAATCATTTATCGAAACGGGGGGGGGTCTAAACTACAGTGTATTTAGAATAACCATGACTTCTTTGGTGTTTGCATTTCGTCACTCAAATACGTTTCTTACATATCTCCGATCAACGTGTTCCAGGCGACATGACGGTGATAGTGGAACGTCGTCATGAGAGCTGCCTGAGTTAATTGATGAATGAACATACATGTACATGAAGAGCGTAGTATTCTATGCTTACCAGCTTTAATACTGCAAGTGCATAAACGCATAGACAGTCGCATCAGAAAAAAAACATTTGAAATAAAGTATGAAGCCATTCACAATCCGTATCAATCCGTTCGCTGTTTGTTGCAAACAGACGAGGAAAGTATCGGCTCCGTTCGGTTGGTAAAACATCTAGCAAAGAGACACCAAAGTCGCATCTGCGCCACAAATTGTGACGTTGTTGTTTACGAGAAACTGTCACCCACCATCATCTCGTAAACGACAGCGCCACACTTCATAGTATAAGTCTGTTGAGTCCAGCGGTAGTAGATCGTGCACGCGCTTACGTACTGTATGCGCACGGTATTAATACAAGAGCTTTGCGTATATCCATACGGTATGATGGTGGGTGACAATTAGTGTTGGTTAAAACCACTACCGAGTTAATACCTTTTACCGTTAATCAACCCCCTAATACCAGTTAGTACCGTTAATAACTTTGTGTACTACTAATGTGTCAGAATGTTCTGAAATCTGACGTGGCGGCCAAAATGTTTTGGTCGCGTTGTTGCTGTCTTGCGTGGTGGTCTGCTCGAGCAACACGCTTTGTTGGCCCCCCCTGGTCCTCCACATAGATGTATCTACGGTCCTCCATCCTCGAGAAGCCGTACTCCGTCCTCCTCACTACCATTTCATAATTTTATTTGCTGTAAAGAGCATTGTGAGACCGACGATAGCGAACCATGGACCACGACACAGACGCAAGAGAGCCTAATGACGCCAGTACTCTGCCCCGAATCAGTGAACAAGGACGTCCACAGGATAGTGTTTGGAGCGAGTTTGATGTGGTTGTTCCAAGGTGGTCGACACCGAAGAAACAACATCCTGACGTCCAGTGTAAATACTGCGCGAAAACTATTCGTCATGCCCAACCGAAAAAGAATCTTCGCCCTCACATTCGTCGCTGCCATAAGGCTCCTAACAACGTTCGTTCCCGATATCCGCCAACTCCAGCCAAGCGATCCCGAGATGGCGAGAGTGAAACCCGTCAACACAAGCGAGCTCGAAGTGAAGGCGAAGAAACGCGAGCGGTAGTACCTCGACTCTACACGAAGAGTGAGATCAGGGCTTTTCATCACGAGGTCGCCTCTGCCTTTTATTCGTCTGCAATTCCCTTCCGTGTGGTCAAAAACCCGAAGATGCGGCATATTTTGACAAAGTATTGCCCCGGGATGCCGCTACCATCGCGTCAGGATCTCGCTAGCGCGCTACTGGATGATGCTTATCGCGAAGAACGAGCCAATGTCGAGCTGGTGCTACGAAGTCAAACATACGTTACTGTGGTTACCGACGGTTGGTCGGACCCAAATAGCGAGAGCATCATCAATTTCATGATCACATCGCCGTTTATGCGTCCAATATTTTGGTGCTCCATTCGAACGGGCGAAGACCGGCACACCGGGATGTATATGGCATCTGCATTGGCAAAAGTAATCAAAGAAGTCGAAGAAATAGTTGGAAAGGGGGCTGTCGCTGCGGTCGTCACGGATAATGCTGCCAACATGCGTAAGTCATGGGAAATACTCGTGAAAAGAATTCCATCTCTGACGTGCAATGGATGCTCGGCTCACACGCTCAACTTGCTGCTGAAGGATATGTTCGGTATTGAGCTCATGAGAGACGTCCTCAACAAAGCGGTTGCCATTACCAAATTTGTCCGGAAACGACCAGCTCTTCTCTATTACTTTAGGTCGAAGCAGCGACAGAGAATCGGCTCGCGCCAGCATCGACGATCATTGATACTTCCTGTTTCCACACGCTGGTACTCTAGTACCAATTGCATCTCTAGTGTCGTGAAGAATGAAGAAGTGCTACGTGCTGTCTTTCGAAACGACAGTCTCCTGGATCGCTACGGAAATGCTGCAGCGAAGCTACAACATGTACAGGAAATACTGGCGGACAGCCACTTTTGGACTAGAGCTCGTACCGTATTACGACTGGTTGAACCAGTAACTAAGGCTCTAGGGGCTCTCGAGAAGGATGGTTGCTGTCTATCTATGGTTTATCATTATTTTCGCGGCTTGCAATACAACAGCATCTACGCCATGGCGACAGATGACGTA
Source organism: Phytophthora betacei (assembly GCA_011320135.1). NCBI lineage: Eukaryota > Oomycota > Peronosporomycetes > Peronosporales > Peronosporaceae > Phytophthora > Phytophthora betacei. The sequence continues at coordinate 728,347 of JAANHX010000295.1, forward strand.
GCTGAAGGCGTTCTCACTACTATTCGCGGACAAATTCGGTCTCGATGGAGAATGCTACAGCGGGAGTCGGTTTTGGTAGCGTTTTTGTTGGATCCGTCGAAGCATATAGCTGAATTTGAGGATTCAGACTTAATCAAGGCCGTTAAGGCATGTGTCGCACTCGCTTTGCGTGTCGGATTACCTTCGGGTGTGAGTGCTCAGGCGTTTCGGCAGGCGGTTCTACGATTTGTACGGATGAAGGAGAGTTGGAGTCCTGAGGAGCACGCCGAAAATGCTGTGGATGCGCCTTTGGATTGGTGGCTTCTTTACCGGAAGAAGCTCTTCGTATTGTACACGCTTGCTACCCGTGTGCTTAGCATTCCGACGTCCTCTGCAGCAAGCGAACGCTCCTGGAGTGTTCACTCTTTTATTCACAGCAAACGACGGAACCGGTTAAAACCCGAGCGAGTCGAGAAACTGGCGTTTGTGTATTCAAATTCGGGAGACAAGGATGCCACAAGCTGTATTCACTATATGGAAGTTGAGCAAGATGCGAGTGATAGCGAAGTAAGTGACGATGCGAGCGAAAGTGGCGACGAGTCACCTTCAGCAGCACACAGGAGCCGTATGAATGGTGCCCGCGTCGTCGCGAGACACGATGTCAATACTTCGCCACCTACTAGATTTTTCGATCAAGATGCACCAAGAAGTATTAGGACGCCAACGCCTCATGTACGGCGAACGTCTACAACAACATCCCGTCGTACAAGACGAAGCCTTTGCAGCTCAAGCTCACACGGACACCAATCGACTACTACATCATCCCGTCGTACACGACGAAGCCCTCGCAGCTCAAGTCCACGCGGGCCACAACCATCCACAAGTGAGCCACAACCAGCAAGACGCACGTTGTTCGCAGCGTCAAGCAGTCCTTTTCCCCCAAGGTTTTCTCCAAGCAACTATCACCCGCGAGCTGATTCAACCACGCCGTCAGAGCGCAGTGGAAATATGTCCACGCCCGCAGACGAATACCAAATAATGCGTCCACATCAACGAAGTGAACTAATTTCTGAGCATTTGTCTCAACATCTCACTACAAGGGTCAATGCCACTCCACGCGAAGAAATTAGTCAATCAGCAGCCAGCCTCGTGGATCAGCAGCGTTTACACCAGGCAGATTGAGGATTCTTCTCCTGAAGCGGTTTTAGCCGTCTTGGGTCGCGTTTGGATGGCTAAACTAAAAAGGAACTATGGGAGCTTGAGTCCAACATCTGATCATTGCCTCTTGTTAGTCCTCATTTATTCGTCACTTGATCTTTCAGGTTTGTAGGTAGCTCACAGCGTCTTGCTCCAGCTGCAAATGCGAAACTGCTTAGTACTACGATAATTTTGTTATTGATCTGCTCTTTGGCTACTGTAGGGATGAGTATTGTTGCCGACTTCAGCTGTAACGGGGTACGTAGCACTAAGTGTACCCTGGTTACATGAAGTGTGACACTTCACACTTCAGGAGTATGACATGTCATACTCCGGGATAAGTGGTACAAGGTACCAAGGTCATTCAAAACCAACCATTGGTTTTATGACATTGCATTTCTATAGGTAACTGATAGTTTGTATTAACCTCAAACTTAACCTACCTATAAATATACTCAGTTTACAATCTACCTTATTTAGGTCACTTCGCTCTCTTTAATTAAAGAGGGGACCTGTGAACTGCCGTTCACTGAGAGTTTGTATACTCTCGGAAGATAACTTCCTCTAGCGCAAGGTGCTGTGTGACCCCGTCACACTTGGTAGCACTTGTAGTCAATCCACGCCATCGCGGGTAGACTACCTGAACCTCCGAAGTTCGTTGCCATGGATAGGAACGACTTCTCCCATATGAACGACTCTCAGTTCGAGTCGGTTCGGAAGATGGCAGGCATCTTCGGGATGGAGGCCCTGCAGAGCCTGGTGGTATCAACACCGGCTGAGCAGCTCGAGCGCGTCAATGCATTCGACGCGTACGAGCAGGGCCTCATCGCGCATGTGCGGGAGAACCTGCAGGCTCCGGCGGCGGAAGCAAACCCGCCTCACCCGAAGCCAATACGGCTGAAGGTAAAGCCGTATGAAGGGAAGGAAGGCGAGAACCTTCACTTCTGGGTCCGAGAAGTAGAGCTCGCGATGGACGCGGCTCTGATCTCGACCGAGCAACTGCGTGTTGCTTTTGCACTCTCCAACCTTAGCGGTCGTGCTAAGAGTTGGGTGTACACTCGGGAAGCGACATCCCCTGGATGTTTCACATCCTGGGCTCAGCTGTGCCAACAGCTCCGAGCCGCGTTCCTCCCGGCGAACTACGAGTACCGCCAGCGTTCGCGCTTCCTCGCGTGTAAACAAGGAAGACGCGAACTGCACGAGTATGTGCAAGAGATACGGGAGCTCACGGCGTCCCTAGTGGGAAACCCACTCAATGAACACATCAAGATGACTGTGTTCATGGACGGCCTTCGAGTGGGCCCCGCACGCACTCAGCTGTTCCGGGTGCAGGCAAGCACCCTTGAAGAGGCGATTCAAGTGGCTCTTCAAGAAGAGTACAGCCATCGCCAGGCGCGTACGCCGGCCTCAGCGTGGCCTGGGAGTTCCTTGTCGGCTCCCGGTTGAACAAGCCCCAACGGACCAGTTCCCATGGAACTCGGGTCCGCCGAACAGCGTGACATCCGCTGCTTCGGCTGTGGGAAGATGGGCCACTTCAAGCGCGACTGTCCCGCGGAAAGACTCCGCAGACGGTCCTTCCCCAAGCCCGTCCTCAAGGGTCGCTGGCAGAAGCCAGGATCCCGGGGACAGGGGAACGCAGGGAACCAGTAGGGGCGGGGCGCCCTACTGGGGAAGAACTAAGTCTTCGTGATGGGTGCGCGGGTGGCGCGTACCACGGGGACTTAGCCCCTGAGAGTCTTCGCACTCTCGAATCGGCGAAGAGCAGCGGCGGGTTGCTCGTAGTACACGGATGTGTACGGGGGTACGATCACCCCTTTAGAATCTTGATTGACTCTGGGGCGTCGAAGAATTTCGCACGCCGCCAGACGGTTGCTCGTAACAGCAACAAGTTGTCCGAAGCTTTGCGAGAAAGCAAGGGCAACGGGACGGTGTCAGTGCGACTGGCCGACGGGAAGGTCGTCACTGTCCCCAACGTCCAAGTGGATCTGGCTGTCAAGTTTGAAGACTTTGACAGCCTCGAACAGTTCACTGTTCTCGATATGGATCCATATGATATGATCCTGGGCATGCCCTGGCTTGAGAAGCACGAGCCCTGGATCGACTGGCGAGGCAAGGCAATCGGTGCCAGCCGCCCTGCGCAGTCCGACAGAGCATTGGTGAGTCATGTTCCCACCTCTGTCAGGACCCGGGGCGCCCGCGAGGGCTGCCAGGGTACCAAAGCATCCGGCAGATGCTTGGGAGTCGTCGACGTATATGACGACTCCGAGGATGTTTTGATGGTGGCCGCGCCCAGAAGAGGCGCCGGCCAAGTGGGTAACTTAGGTCCACAGGCGGGTAACTTAGTTCCGCAGACAGCTGCAGCTGTCATGAACACTGAGAACAGCGTGTTCAGAGTGGGTAACAGAGTTCCACTCACGGTCGCCCAGACCATAACTGAAGAGGAAGACGTCGGATACGCTTCCTGTGTGAGTAACACAGTGCCACACGCGGTCGCCCAGACCTTAACTGAAGAGGAAGGCGTTGAACACGCTTCCTGTGTGGGTAACACAGTGCCACACGCGGTCGCCCAGACCTTAACTGAAGAGGAAGGCGTTGAACACGCTTCCTGTGTGGGTACAACAGTACCACACGAGGCCACGAGTGCCTCGGATGTCGTAGCGACGACATCCCTAGACGTGGGCAGCAAAGCTCCCCGTCACAGAAGCCGTCGGCAAAGACGCCGCCGCCGCCTCAAGTCGGATCCGAACTTCGTTCCGATCGACGTCGCTTCAAGCGACTCGGAGTCCAGGGCCCGGGCTCCTCCGACAAGGCCGGTGGAAGAGTGTTATCACATCTTCGATAGCGAGACGGGTTTACCCGTCAAGGCATCTGGTGTCCACTTGGAACCGTTGCCAGAGGTTGCAGAGATACTGAACCTCGAGGAAATGACGGCTGAGTCTTTCCTGGCCAACCTCAAGGCTGGAGAGATCGCTGAGATGGTACTCATGAGACCTGAGACCACTCAGGAGGAGCTGAACTCCTCCTCTGTCTTGGACGAGAACGTCCTGGAAGACATGAACAAGCAGCGTCAGGCGCGCTTGGGTTCTGAGATTCTCAAGAACCCCAAGGATCCGGTGTATCCTTTGGTGACGGAGTATGCGGACGTGGTGAATAAACACCCACCGACCCAACTCCCACCGGATCGAGGCGTACGGCACGAGATTGATCTCGTGCCCGGCACAAAGTATTGTGTCACGAGGCAATGGCCTCTCCCGCGCGAACAGTGCGAGGTCATTGATGCCTTCTTCGCCGCGAAAGCGAAGGCAGGCATGGTGCGGGAGTCGAAATCCCCGCACTCGACGCCGACTTTCTGCGTTCGTAAGCCGAACGGAAAGCGGCGTCTGGTTCACGCTTATAACAAGCTGAACAACGCAACGGTGCCGGCCCAAACACCGATCCCACGAAAGGATGTGTTGTTGAACAACATGGCCGGGAGCGTACTGTACAGTGCGCTGGATTTGGTAGACGGATACTACCAAATCCTGATGCGAGAGAGTGACATCCCGCTCACCGCGGTAAGCACTCCAAGCGGCATGCTTTGGGAGTGGCTCGTCATGCCGCAGGGCTTGTCTAACGCCCCGGCGACGTTCAATCGCCTGGTGACGCAATTGTTCCGCCCTTTGCGTACCTTCGTACAGACGTACTTCGACGACATTTTCGTCCATAGCCGTGCCGAGGGAGGCAAGACGGCCATGGAGGTGCATCTAGGACACCTCCGTCGAGTGTTGGACGTGATGCGAGCGAACAAGCTCTACGCCAACATCGACAAGTGCGTTTTCGCGTCACCAGAGATCAAAGTTCTCGGTTGCTTCGTAAGCAACGTGGGCGTTCGGGCTGACCCAGACAAGGTCAAGGCCATAGCAGCATGGCCGACGCCCCGATCCCAGAAGGATCTTCGAAAGTGGTTGGGTTTGGCCAACTACCTTCACAAGTACAGCGCTGGGTACGCGGGCTTCGCTAAGCCCTTGTCGAGCCTCCTTCAGAAGGACGTCGACTGGCGCTGGGAGCAAGAGCACCAGGATGCTTTTGACAGCATCAAGGCCAGTCTCCAAGAGGCCCCTGTCCTGGCTCTGCCGGACGAGACGAAGCCGTTTAGCGTCGTCTGCGATGCCTCCGATTACGCCATCGGGTGTGCATTGCTGCAGGACGACACGGCTGGACAGGAACGAGTCATCTCATTCCAGTCCAGGCAGCTCAAAGCCGCCGAGCGGAACTACCCTGTCCATGACAAGGAGCTCCTGGCAATGAAATATGCCCTTGTGAAGTTCCGTGTTCACCTTCTGGGCTCTACGCCCTTTGTGATCTACACAGACCACGCGTCCTTGAGGACGGCGACTAACTCGCCTCACCTCTCCCAACGGATGGCGAGGTGGCTGTCCTTCTTCGCGGAATATAACTTCCGCGTCGAGTACAAGCCGGGCAAGCTCAACGTGCTTGCGGACGCCCTCTCTAGGCGTCCCGACTATGAGTTGGCCCACATCACGCGGGTGACAACGGATCTATATGATCGGATACGCATGGCGTATCGGGACGATGAGGCTGTCGCGCCTATCGTCAAGTTCCTTAAGGCCGGAACGAGCGCGAAGTCCGACTGGCTCTCGTCGCGACAGCGCTCACGGCTCCACCGATATGAGTTGAAGGAGGGCCTCCTCTATTATCGGGTGGAGCCCACTGATCCTCCACGGGTGGTCGTACCCAACGACGAGGATCTGAAGTTCGACATCCTCGCGGAGGCGCATGACGCGCCCTCCAGCGGCCACTTGGGCCGCGAGAAGACCTTTCTGTCGGTCTCACAGTCCTTCTGGTGGACCCACATGTACAAGTGGGTCGCCCGGTACGTCAAGACATGTGAAACATGTCAGCGGGTTAAACCCGCAGGGCACTCTTCGGCTCCACTACAGAGCCTGCCCGTACCGGCTGATTGTTGGAAGTCGATGAGTCTTGACTTCATCTTTGGGTTTCCCGCCGACGGCCACGGCAACACCGGAATTTTGGTGTTCGTGTGTCGGCTGAGCAAGATGGTACATCTTGCTCCAGTTCCCGTCACTGTGACGGGCGAACAAACCGCAAGGTTGTTCGTCGATGGCGTGTTCCGCTATCACGGTCTCCCGGAGACGATTGTCTCGGACCGAGACCCGCGGTTCACTGCTGCGTTTTGGAAAACGCTGTTCCCTTTACTGGGAACTCGTCTGCAGATGTCCACTGCGGATCATCCGCAGACAGACGGCCAAACAGAGCGCGTCAATCGAGTGCTCGAGGACACTCTGCGCAGTGTGTGTGCGGCAGCGCCACGTACGTGGTCGACGCAGCTTCCAGTTGTTGAGTTTGCGCTCAACAACGCGGTGCACGCGTCCACGGGGTTCACGCCGTTCTACTTGAACGGCTTCCGCCACCCCAGAGTGCCTCTCACGCTTCGAGGAAACACTGACTCCTCTATTCTAAGTGGGGGAGAGGCTCGGAAAGCCCTTTCCTCCCAGGTCTCGGATGTGAGGCCAGTTTCGCTGCGGAAACAGGTGGAATCCTTTATGGATACCAAGCTGAACATTGTCAGCAGGGTCCGCGATGCCATGGCAGCGGCCCAAGATAAACAAAAGGAGTACTCGGACAAACAAGGAAGAGGAAACTTAAGTATATTTGAGATTGGTGACTTAGTGTTACTAGACACGAGGAACCTACCTCTAGACACTGTTAGCTCTGTCGGCAGCAACAAGCTGAAGCACCGCTTCATCGGACCTTTTGCAGTCCTGGCCAGACATGGTGCGTCGTACACCATCGACCTTCCAAAGTCAATGACGACGCACCCGACGTTCTATGTCGGACGTCTTAAGCGGTACTTTGACCCGCAGGGGGTTGCTGACTCGCAGACCCCCCTTGACCCAGCTCCTCGAAGCGAGGGCCGGTCACAGTCGTCGACGAGGGCGTCGGAGCAGGCACCCAAGCCTCGGTCGGGACGGCAAGGCTGCGGTCAAGACCGTACGCCGGAGGGGCTCCATACGAACGGACCCCGGCGCCATACGCCGAGTACGCTGAGTACGCCGGGTACGCACCATACGCGTACGTCTGGGAGTGTGCCGCAGGCGGCTCCGGACGTGGCAACAAAGCCTCGATCCGTCGGATCATGCGAAAGGCCTCGTCCAGATCGGACGAAGAGGCCCGGCGGTCCACCCGCAGGTGCAGGCTCGCGACCTCTCGCTCCACCAGGTCCAGGCGACCCGCAAGACGAGCGAGCTCGCCCTGATTCCCGGCCTGGGCGGCAGCATTACCGCCAGTCCCAAGGCCAAGTGCAATCTCAAGCACGAGGAGACGTTGACGGAGGCGGTCAACCTCAGGGTCCCGTGTCGGACCCGCAGTCGGAGCACTCGAACGAGAGTGGCTCTCGGGAGGCGCCGAGTACTCGTACTCGTACGAGGGCACCTCCGCCCCTGCTTGACCGGAATGGAGAAGTCCACTTCCACGTGGAGCGGATCCTCCAGGAGCAACGGTGTCGCGGGAAGCGACAGCTCCTCGTGAAGTGGAGGGGTTATGCCCACTCCGAGAACTCGTGGGAGCCGATTGAACGGCTCCTGATTGACTGCCCGAAGGCTGTCGCAATCTGGGAACAGAAGCGGCGGCAGCTTCATAAGTAGTCCGGGGCTTCTTGCCCGAACGGGGTACGGATGATGAATACATACCGTACCCGCGCTCATCGTGAGCGCTAGAAGCCGCGCGCTTCAGGATGTCCCTTGGCAGCATACGCTTGCTGATCAAGTGGGCAAACCTCACACGAAGATCACGCTGGTCCAGGATGTGGGACAGCTGCTGATCTTCATGGAGTTCCCATAACTCCGTGGGCGAGTACTTGAGAGTCTCCACCCACGCCCAGAACATGTCCTCACAAGAACTCCATGTGGGACAGTTCTCGGGCATAACCCAGGGGTATCCCCAAACAGGATAGAGACCACCCCGGGTCTCGGGCTTCTTACGACAAGTCGTGAAGTCCTTAAGGGGAATGCGGTGTGGCGCGAGAAGCACACACCGAGCAGCCTCCACGTTGTCGACGAACAACTGTTCTTTCTGAACAAGGGCTCGTTCATAGATGCCCCTAGAAGTGTGGCCGCCCACAAGGCCACGAGGAGCGACGAGAAGCTCTAAGAAGAGGTCAGCCCCAGAGCTCTCCTCGGGAGGCCAATACCCTCTTGAGTTGATGGCAGCTCCCTGGCTGACGGGTGCCGCCACCGAACCCCCACGCACACGCTGGGCAGCTTGGAAATCCTCCTGCTGCTGGTCGAGGTCATTCGAGACCTCCCGGGGCTCAACAATGGCACCCTCCTCTTCCTCTTCTTCCTCCTTCTCCTCCTCTTCATCCGAGGAGCCGAAGAGACTCTGATAGGAGCGTCGAGTCTCCTTCTCCTCGCGGAGTGGAGACTTAGAGGCGGTACGCTTCTTTGAGGGCTTGGCGCCTTCGGCTTTAGAGGCCTTAGCGCGCGCAAGACCCTCGGCAAGCGAGAGACGTTTGCGAGGACTCCCTTCCTCATCGCCACCGGCTTTGGGAGTGCCCTTAGCCTTAACGGCCGGACTCTCAGAGCGCACAGAGGTCCTGGGACTGTGATCACCGTGATCACTAGCGGACGACTGCACGCTGTCTTCTTTGTGCTCACTGGGCACTGGGCTGTGCCCTCCCACAGAGCCCGCAGGAGCATCATGAGTGCTCTCGGACTCGGCATCGTCCTCACTGCCCGAGTTGAACTCACGTTCTACGAACCGAGGGTTCGGACGATTGTCTGAAGACGAGGGCGACGGACTGCGGCGCCTGCTTGCGCGCTTGTCCGCAGCCGCGTCACCCGAGGATCCGATCGCCTCGGAGGCCACCTGAGTAGCCTCCTTAAGTGCAGAGCCTTTGCCGTGAGGCTTAGTGCTCTTGGCCTGCGCCTTACCGGCTGCAGCCTTGGAGCGTGTCTTAGCACCGCTCTTAGCAGTGCCACGAGGCATGTTAACGGTCGAAGTGGAGACCTTGACGAAGAGCGCACAGGTTGCTGCTCGAGGCTCTAACTGTAAAGTGAGCCTCCGCCGCGCTCGCGCGGCCGAGTCGATGGTTTTCGACTTTGAGAATGAGAGTTTGTGACGAACATCTCTTCATTCTGATTGGTCGGTAAACCGAACCTAAGTGGGGGAGGATGTAACGGGGTACGTAGCACTAAGTGTACCCTGGTTACATGAAGTGTGACACTTCACACTTCAGGAGTATGACATGTCATACTCCGGGATAAGTGGTACAAGGTACCAAGGTCATTCAAAACCAACCATTGGTTTTATGACATTGCATTTCTATAGGTAACTGATAGTTTGTATTAACCTCAAACTTAACCTACCTATAAATATACTCAGTTTACAATCTACCTTATTTAGGTCACTTCGCTCTCTTTAATTAAAGAGGGGACCTGTGAACTGCCGTTCACTGAGAGTTTGTATACTCTCGGAAGATAACTTCCTCTAGCGCAAGGTGCTGTGTGACCCCGTCACATCAGCACTTATAGTGTTGGCGGTCTCGCTAAGCAATGTCTCTATCTGCTACTTGGATAGCATCAGGTTAGTAAAGCTCGTGCGCATCATAGATCTTTGTTCGTACAGTATGGATCGTACTACATTCATACACGAGGCATATTTTCGATGGAGTGACGACGGGTCTTCTTGCCGCCCGCTTGTATCACCAAGAAATACCACATCGTGATGCCGCGCCATAGTGATTACTTTTTCCATTAAGACATTCCTTTATCTTTTTTTTCGGGAGATTCTTGCCGGCCTAAGCATATCAAGAGCCGGTTGCCTATCTTAAATCCTGCACCACAGCGTGGCAGCCCCGGTGGGGCCCCCACCCAAGAGCGATAATATGGGTCCAGCTCCTACAGCAAGCTGACTGGGTCGCACCCGCGACTTTTTATGATATTAGGTACACGATGCAGCTACCGCTGACGCTGTTCCAGGGGACATCCATTTCGGGCTGCTTCAGGCTTCCACGGGGTCGCATTCTAGCCGCCGCATTGCTCAGGCTGACGTGGCGCCTCGCAAGTGTAAAGATAAAAATGTGAGTTGCCAACAAAATTTAATATGTGCAAAAAACGACCCAAATAGTTAATACCATTCTCTATTAACTGTATAAACTACCGCGGTAAGTTATTACCCGTTTATTAACTTGGTAAAAAACAACACTAGTGACAATTTCTCGTAAACAACAGGGTCACTTTTACGGAGATGATGGTGGGTAACAGTTTCTCGTAAACAACAGCGTCAGATTTTGTGTTAATTTGGTTTCTCTTTGCACGAGCGCTTCCGATTTTTTTTTTGTAGTTACGAGCTGGCTATGGAACAATACTTCGAAGTACAGGGAGGGATTACCATATTCTAGTCGTAAATTATAGGATCGCCTTGGAGGCTCGTTGCACTTGTGATTACTAACACCCATCTGATTAGGAAAATTTAATTTATTGGTGATGATGGCTAAACAGAAGTCCCCTCAATAACCGTCACGTGGACTTTTATACCCCTTTAAATCGTATCATAAATATTGGAGGTACAGTTGAAAAATGACAAGAATACTTTGATTTACCTTTATACATTTATTATACGTTTATTAAGACAGATTTCTATGTGTTCAACAGTGCGGATATGTGGTATTAGATGCTGGTACAAAGCTCGTCTGACTTTGAGATACGCATCGTTTACCCACACTCCGGACTTCGTCGCCGGCAAAGTATAAGATTGTAGCAAATTTCTTGGTATATCTACTCTAGGCTACGCGCAGACCTCCGCGATTGCAAACAGCCCTCTTTGACCAGAACTTCTCCAATCAAACTTAATTAGAAGCAGAAAGAATGTACCGGAAATCGTTTTATGTCATCATCGCATCGCCTTAAAAATACCTATGCGCGGAGCGCTTGGTTCTATGGTGCTTCTCATCTCCCTTGTGGGGCCTACATACGAGATGGTTCTTGTATTACAAGAGAGGAATACAAAGATTGATTTCATACAAAGAGAACATACACGTTGTACGTAAATTTTGACCGAACAAGCTCTGAATTTGACGGAGATAGCGTATGGCTGTATTGCATATGAATATTGGACAATCACGAAGGGGAAAGGCTCCTTCGCAAGTTTTGGACGGCGAAAAAAAAAACTGCTTTTAAGGACTGCACAACAAAGCTCCTTTATATACTACTGGGTTTTCAAACTTCGAAACTGACCCGAACCGCTCGGTTGGACTCGCACATATCTAATATTCTCACACGCACACATATTTTAAATTGCATAGTCTCCTCAAGCTTTGCAATCATTAACACACAATATTTGAATTTAATTATGTCTCCTTACCAATCCATTGTTCTCGAGTTTGGAATGCTGAGTCATTATAATAACATGTAAATCAATGTAAATTCACAACAACAAAACAAACAGCACGGCTGCTCTAGTATATCATGTCACATGATTTCATGTGGACTTGCCAAAAAGATGATTTGTCAAACCCTTTTCGTATAAGACGCGCCAAGGAATTTGATAGAGCAGATGGCTTATTATGGATGGTGTTTTATAAGAGAGTGATTTTCTGTGAGTCAGATGAAAAATCACTTTTGAAAATGCCGGCCAATCAATGTTATTAACTATAATGCTAATAGAGTTTGATTTTTGGCGAACTGTCGCGGTCTTCCTCTAATCGGGGTCGTGAGTATCTTGGACCGACGTAGGAGGTATTAGTATTACCGACACTACTGGGATAGTAATGTAGAAGTTGATATATTTTTGTGTTGTTTGTTAGAAGGAAATCCACGACTGACCTCCTCATTTCACCTCGCTAAAAGCTTTCAGAGCTCCTTACCTTTCCGCAGATCCCTCGTGTGTGGCGGTCCAGCTCCAGTTCCCGCCACGACCAGCTGCTTCACGACCTCACACTTGGAACGTCACTGTCTTGGCCGCAGGTCCCGCTTGCTCGGACGTGGTCCGGAGAGTCTGGGTGAGTAGACCTTCTGCAGGCAGTCAGTCAGCATCGATAATCCACTGTCTAACTGTACACCGTGACAATTCTCCCCGACGGACGCTCGGTGACCTCGCCGAGCCACATCGCCCGGAGCCTGTCGCACGGTGTCTTCCACGGTCAGATCTGGAACGTTCCCACGTGACGTTCCATTTGCATTCGGACTCTCGTTCCTTACTCCAGACGACGTTCCTTCGACCTGCATGCCTCGCAGTCGCTCCACGCTAGCTCGCTCTCTTTCCTCACGACGCTCTATACGACCAGCCAGTCCTTCCCACTTGTGTCTCGCCGCCTTATCATTCTGGTACACAGCGCTCATAATATCGCATCACGTAACTGTAGCAACCGACAACTAACACAGCCAAATTCCAGTAGCAACAGCCAATTTCAATTTCCAGGTAGACGTCCACGATCAACACAACCAGCGTCACGCCCATCCAGCACACAGTATTCCTTCGACGCTCTCGTACACCAGGCGGGGCAGGTACATTAGGATTGACAGTAGTAATGACGTCAGCAAATAGCTCCCAACGATAAAGTCTCCAACTCTATCCATACCAGCTACCACAGCTTCGCAAGTGGCGCGAGCGTACCGGCAGGACGTTCCCCGTAGCAAAAGACTCGCATCTGGAACGTACAGGTAGCACGAATGGTGGAACGCCTCACACCACGTAAGGCACATACGACCTGTGATCCCGATTCGGGATTCGTAGTCCTGTAGCACCGAGATAGGAACTAATAACAGTAGCTTCAATAGCACGCATGCGTACTCCGGTGGTGGCACAGCTGCGGCATGGGCATTTCGAGCAGCCACGAGGTAGCGATCGCAGCAAGTGTACCAGAAGAAGTAGATGGCACGCACGTTCTCGATCATCCCGTCAAGGAACGCCCACTACACGTTCCGAAGAGGCGTCGTTGCAATCCGGATCACAATCCCCATCACAGCGCTGCTGACGACCCTCATCTCGTCCGCCACTTCGAGCTCCATCGCCCAGTTCGCCAGTTCCGCCCGTTTCGCAAACGCTCCCAACATCGCCATCGATTGTCAGTAACATCGTCACAACAGCAGCTCCTCCAGACCGTTAGCCGTTAGGAAGGTTCTTCAACCGACACCTTGTCCGCCCAAGTCACCAAGCATCATTGCGTCCCTCAGTCAACGCCACGTCCCAATTGTCGAACCTTCTCGCGTGCCCCTTGGCAGCCATCAAGTAAATAGTCTTGAGTCCTTTCAGTTTTCGAGTTTCGCTCATTTCGCATTCTTCTCTGCCATGTCCGCGCGACTTTCCGCCGCCGAGCTGAGGCGCTTCCGGGCGTTTTTTAACGCCGCCCTCGACCATGAATAGAAGGGACACCAGGGGACACTGCGCGGGCCTTCAAGCAGCTGTTTTGGACCAAACTGCGCGCGCGTCTGGGCGCTAACAGCATGTCGTCGGGTCTTCAGTTCTTGGACCAGCTCGCCAAGGACATCCTGAATGGTCGGACCGACGCTTCGCTCCAAAGAACCGTCGTGGCCCTCCCCGCGCCGTCAGACTCCGCTCCCTCTTCAGGCTCCGCTACGGCGTCGACAACGTCGTCGAGCAAGCAGTCGAAGTCGCCCTCCAAGAAGACATTCAAGTCGCCTAAGTCGCCAGCGCGAGGCAAGCGTATGTTCAGCGGTGACGACTCTACTTCCAAGTCGTCCGCGACAAAGGCTCGCGTCGTCAGCAAGGCAAAGAAGTCGCATGTTCCATCCAACGTGTTTGGTCATCTTCTCGACGTGAGCCGCGCTGCTCCAGCCCCCGTATGTCGTGCAATTGCTACTATCTTGGCGAAGGCAGATGCCCTTGGTATGAAGCCCTGGCGCCACGCGTACCCTTGAACCGGACGTCCCATGTGGTACGATCCAATCAAGTTCATTCAAGTATACCGCGCGCTGGCGTTTCTGGATAACCCATCGCCGTGCTTTCTGGGAGTGGGCCCTACACGCTCCTCTTGCCACGGCAGCGGCCATGACTCAGCGTCGTAAGCTGAAGATGCGCGCCGTTCAAGACCGCTGGGCCTTCATTGAGACATGGGGCTTTTATGCCTTCCTCGAGATGTTAAAGAAGCGCCGTGAGATGTATTGGCTCGGGGGCCAGCCCGGCAGAGCCACACGGGAAGGCCGCCCCTACAACGAACCCATTACCGAGGACCTAGCGACCCTGAAGCAGAAAGACAAAGAACGTGATGACGCCACGCTCGAGAACGCGCAGGACCCTTCGGCTATCGACACTTATGGGTACCCCAGCATGCGCGTTTTGTTTGGGTCTACGGACGCGCTAAATCCAGCCGCAGACGAGAAGAGCCGGCTCTCCCTCGCTGCCCTGGCTCGGGTTCGTCGCGACACCATGTCAAGCACGAAACCAAACAAAACTTGGGCTGGTGAGAAGAACGAGGAACCGTGCCAGACGCTCATATCCAACCCCGCCGTCAAGCTGGCTCAAGACGACATCATGGTCCAGATCACCGCGGGAACGTACGAAGTCCCAGCTGTCCGTCCACCGTCCAGTACGGAACGTCGCCGCGACGAGTGGTCCGAGTTCAAAGATGAAGGCGAGGACGACGAGAAGGAAGCTGCGGTCGAAGGCGTCGACGCTTCTGGTAACGACGACGAGGAGTCAGAAGCCGATGACGACGAAGACGAGCAGAAAAAGGAGGAATTCGTCGAGCATGAGGACGGCGACGAGGAAAGCGATAAGGACGAAGATGAGGACGACCAGAAGAAGGCCGCTAAGTAGCCCCGATATCCTTCCGGCTTGTAGCCGTTCGTAGCTCTGGTTCCTTTTTAATCGTAACGTTCCATCGTTTCTCGTCGTCGGGCCTTGTTCCTTTTCCATCGGCTCTTCGTTTCTATCATAACGAATCTCTCATAAAAACGCTTTTTCGCGTTCCAAACCAACGCATCCGAACTCCCTCGGACTCCATACTACCGCTTCATAAAATTCCTCACTTTCCAGACTGATGCTTCACAAACTCCTTCACGTCCCAAACTGATGCTTCCCAATCTTCTTCACGTTCCAAACTGATGCTTCACAAACTCCTCCACGTTCCACCCGACTCACTCAGTTTTCGTATGCTCGTGACGTTCTCAAAATATCGAACTCCGTAAAACCCAAAGAACAACCCGTGGTCGCTCCAAAAAAAAAGGAACACGTCGCTCAGTGTTCTGAGACTCAGCGAGCCCCAAACACTCTCGTACAGTCCCAGTGCGGCACGCATTCTAACCGGTTCCCGTTGCCAGCTAGAACAACACCTCAGCATCGTCAACATCAGCATTGGCCTCGACCAATGCTGACGTTCCGACGCAACTCAGGCAGACCTCTCTTCTTCCGATCTGCGTCCCCAAAGGCACGTATCATCGTTCCAAACTCCGGTGCCAACGCCCCTCGAGACAACCAGAACGTATCATACGCGGCGTTGAGTACGAGATACTGCAACTCACGCTTTTCGACTCTCTTCGCGATCACGTCCACTATCGGCGACGACACTCCCAAGAACGCAGTTTCTTCTTCGCCAATCGAGAGACGTTCCACAAATCTCGTCGACGGCAAGTCCTCGACGTCCAATGGACCCGTACCGTCCTCATCCTCTTCTTCTTCGACTCTATCAGGCTTCTCGTCTGCGTAGGGTCGACTCCAGCGTCCTTGAAATCGCTTCAGACGGTTAACGTTCACCGTGACGACCTTGTTCGGGTGCGTCGGAATCGCGATCCTGTAGGCGTTCTCCCCGACTTGGCCAACAACACGGTAGGGACCGTGCCAGGAGCACGCCAGCTTCTTCGTCCTGCGTTCCCCCACTCGGGCTCTAAAGTACTGGTACACCCAGACAGCGTCTCCTTCTGCATATGTAACCTTCACTTGGTTGTCCAACCTCTGCTCTTGTCGATCCTGAGCCTTGAGTAGTTGTCGTTCCACAAGACGACGCGAGTCACGCAACGTGCGATACAATTTCCGGCGGTACGTCGCAACTTTGTTACTCTTCCAGTCCCTTCCCGTGTTTAGGAACGCCAAGTCGATAGATAGCACAGGATCACGTCCGTACAGACTAAAAAACGGGGTGTTACCAAGGCCTTCGTGATATGCCGTCCGGTACGCAAATAGGCCCCTAGGCAGGTACACGTCCCAATCCGTCTGCGTCTCGTTCACGAACATACGTAGCATCTCCATCAGCCGTTGAAACGTTCCACCAACCCTTGTGTGGGCTCTTCTCACGTTTAGAAAATAGACCTCGGGCTCCTCTTCTCCTATTTTGGGATCTCCGTCCTCGATAGTCGCACCGAAAGTCACCCTCTTCCTGGAACTTGTCCCAACGGTCGCAGCCACTATTTTCGACGTCTTGTCTCGTCTGTCGCACAACTTGTCGCGAATAAGGAAGCTTCTGTGCCGAAATAGTCTCGTGCCCAGGCCAACGCTCGATTTTGGAACGTCTCAGTCAGCGTTCCACCCACTTTAACGAAGGGTTCTCGGAACGAGTCCTCGTCCAATAAAACTCTGTTCTCTTTGTCGCGCAAGGGTGGGATGTCGTCTTCTGCATCACCGTTTTCCTCGCTCTCAGAAACGTCGGATTGACGATCCTTCGTAGCGTTCTGCTCTTGTGTGAGGAGTTCGTACACTCGGTTACGAATTAGGGAACGCCATCGAAATGTTAACGTTCCCTTCTCCTCCGCAGGGAGTTCCAAGATTGACACGACGTCATCTTCGAGTCCAACACAAACGTTCTGCAGCGCGTCCTCAGACATCTCCGTACCACCCTTACGCTCGTCCTCGTCCGTCGTAACGGAACCAACGACCGTCGTCGACTTCTCTTTCGCTCCTCCAACATCCTTGATATCTCGATTGGCACGCTTTGCTTCAGGCCACGTCCCTAGCGTGTGAGCATACCAGTCCAGCCAATACTCTGGCATTCCGAGATCTCCCGAGGAGACCTCCCGGATACGTTCCACCACGCCTTCCGGTATTCCGAGCTCGGCACTCATTTCTGCGAGTGTCGGCTACCTTTGTTCATCCGCGTTCCGCTTGGCACGTAGCAGAACCTCTCCTTCGTTCATCGGGAACAATCGTTCTTCCAGTTCCTTCTCGTACTCCTCGGGTTCATTCTTCACTAACTGGTCACCAGCGTGCTCGAGCATATCCAGCTCCTCGTCGGAAAACAGGCGTTCGTAGTCCTGCGTCGAATCCTTCCCCTTAGTACGTTCTTCGTCGTCCTCGGCCTTCTGAGCTTCTGTCCTTTCTTGACCTGTGCTCACTTGTCCAATGACAGCCGAGAACTGACTTGACCCGGCGCCAGATGCGTCCTCCGTGATCGTTTTGAGTGCTCCTTCGTACCGCGTTGATGGGTGGACAGCGTCTACACCTCCTCACTCTCTTGGCACTTCTCTTCGGCGTCCAACGTAGTTTCGGTGCGTTCCTTTGCTCCCTTGGTGACGTCTTCCACCAACTTGGAACGTTCCGTTGTTCCGTTTTCCCAGTTTAGCGTCGCAGAGGAACGGTCCGTTGTTACATCAGCGGCCACTCTGTCTCGTGCGGGCCTCTCCGTAGAGCCCTTAATCTTCTCGTTTCGTTCTAGCCCAGCCCGTTCAGTCGGACTGCTCTCTCTGTTCGTTCCACGCATAGTTTCCACACTTTCCGGCTTTACGCTCGTGACAGGAACGTCACGTGCGCCTTCATCGTTCATCACACTTCTCCCGGGAGCCCTCTGATGTCCACCCGGCAAGTCCTGTCGCGGTGAACCCGCATCTCGCTTTGTGTCGCCAACCAGGCAAGAGGAAGGAGCGACACTTCCTTCCCCTTCCTCCTTCCCCCTTGATTGTTGGGACGTACCAGCGGGTGCAGTCACGTTCCCGGCGGCCACGCTCTGCATCATCCCTCGCAAAGTATCGAGGCTTGGGCATCTCGCCACCAGGTGACCTGCCTTACCACATAGCAGACACTTCGCTTGGCGACGCTCTCCGTTCCTGTAATTCCCTTGGGGTCTTGGCCAGCTGCACTCCATCGAGTAGTATCCAAGTTCGTTACACCGATTGCAGCGGCCTTGTCCACGGGGACACGTCTCACGTCCACATCCAACAAGACCACAGCGTCCGCAAACCACTTCTCCTTCTGTGGTACGCGTGTCAGGTCCTAGTCGGATGCGAAGAGGTCCGAGCGGTGCGCCTGACATGTTCCCATTCGGAGTTGGAGCGCTAGTACTTGGAACGTTCGTAGGAGCCACGGCGCCAACGAACCCTTGTGACGTTCCAGGATTCCGCTGCTGCTTCAGCATTAACAGGTTCATTTGTTGAAGCTGCTGGAGCATTTGCGACTCCGTGGACGTCACCGCGTTCGCGTTCCTCACAGTCGTTCCACAATTCGCAAACTCGTCCTCTTCTTCCACGGGGAGGTGCCGATTGTTATACTACACTAAAGCGCACACTTCCGCGATTGACGCAGCAAAGTTCGCGTTCAAAACGGCCCGCATCTGCTTGTTTCTTAACCCGTCGAGGAAGAATTCGTACTGCATACGAGGCTCGTGATAGTTTAGGTACTCGCACATCGTAAGGATCCTGTCGCCCCACCATTCCGCAGATTCGCCGTAGCTCCTCTTAGCGGCCTTGAGTCGGCTCCACAACTGAGCTGGCGTCTGAAAGATCAAGCGGTTGTGGAATCTCACGCGCAGGGTTTCAAAATCGTTGATCCTCGCATTGTACCACCAATCCTGACCCAACTTGCCCTTCAGACACTGCTCGAAGGCTGTCAACCGCATTTGGTCGTCCATACCGAGCGTACACTTCTCGAAGGAACGCCAGAGCGCGGCCGCCCTTTTGTACGTGGCCGTCTCTGAGTAAAATGGAACGATAACTTTCACAGCGTTCCACAATTCCGTCGGGATACCAATAATCGGAACGTCCCGCTGAGCGCCTCTCCCTGACCCGTGCGAGCCATTGCGGACTCCTTGGTCGTAGTACGGACTCGTCACTTGCCTATGCGGAGGTACTGCGTTAGGTGCGTACCTTCCTCCTTGAGCACCCACGTTCCCTTCTTGTCCTAGCGCTCCTGATCGTCCCTGGAACGTCGCAACATTCATAGGAGACGTTCTCTGGAACGGCAATCCGTACGTTCCGCTTCTGGGGCTGACAGGTGTCTGCCGTGCAGACGCTGCAGACCACGCGGGTATCGTTCCCGCAGTAGCCCACCCAGGTGTCGACGTCATTGGCGGTGGGAAGGGAGGGTAGATCGCACTCCTTTGGGGCGTTCCACCACCTCCACCGTTCCACGTGGAGCCAGCCGTTGGAATTGACACACCTCCATACGAAGGAATAGCAGCCATCTGCATTCGGCTAGGTGTCGAAACCGGCGTTTGCGTCCTCATTCTCGGGGTCATAGGTTCTTGGTACCCCATCATTGAAGACGTCACTGGTCGGGTCAGCGTCGGCACGGTACGTGGCACGTGTCCTGTAGCTTGAGGTCTTGGAGACGGCACCGGCTTTTTATTCGTCACTCCAGTCCTCTGTAGCAATTGAGCGAGACCGTCCATGATGAAAGTCTGTAAGGCTGGGTCCGTCGTCGGCATTCCACTTCCTCTCGGTGTTCTCATCGATTGAACAGGCGTCGCTCCTCGACTTCCACTAGGCTCGTACGCTCGCGTAGGTGTTCCAGCAACAACAGGTGCCGTCCCTGGGGCACGTCGGCTTCCTTGTTGGCCCGGTACGTTGTTGTTAAGTTGTTCGTACACTGAAGTGACCATGGGCACGTCCCTTCTAGAGTCGTCCATCGGTTGCAAGGAGGGACGAGTCGGATCCAAGGCAAACCCCACCTCGCGGCGACGTCCCGAGGCCATCACCGAAACGTCCAAGAGCGTACCCGTCGTCGTCCTTGCAGGCGTCGTTCCTTCGCTGGGCGCCGGTTGGCGTGCCCACTGCTCAAGGACTGTGTTGGACATCTGTCCACCCTGAGGCGTTCCAGACACAGACTTAACGGTCCTTCTCGTTCCCGGAGACGGAGACGCCACGTCGAACATGTCCTCGCCTTCCACGTGGACCGCTCGTGTCTCGTGCCTTCCCGTCTCGGGATCAGCTCGCTGTGGCGTGCCACATTCCCCGCCATCTCCCTGACGTTCCCTTCCTTGAAGTCTCTGCGGCGTGCCACTGTCCGCAGCTCTCTCGGCGCGCGCTTTCTCTTTCTCCTCGAGGATCTCCACGGGCTCCGTTTCCAACGGAGGAGCCCATCCCCCTACCCCTTCACAGGCTCCAAGCCCCTCGCCGGACCATCCTTGAGCACTCATCATTTTCCCACTTCTCTCTCTTTCTTCCTTGACATTCCGTTGCAAGGTTTCTTCTCACGCTTGTACTCCTACGAAATTCGGCTAGAAGATACCCTGCTTCTCCACCAAATTGTGGCGGTCTTCCTCTAATCGGAGTCGTGGGTATCTTGGGCCGACGTAGGAGGTGTTAATATTGGCGACACTACTGGGATAGTGATGTAGAAGTTGATATATTCTTGTGTTGTTTGTTAGAAGGAAATCCACGACTGACCTCCTCATTTCACCTCGCTAAAAGCTTTCAGAGCTCCTTACCTTTCCGCAGATCCCTCGTGTGTGGCGGTCCAGCTCCAGTTCCCGCCACGACCAGCTGCTTCACGACCTCACACTTGGAACGTCACTGTCTTGGCCGCAGGTCCCGCTTGCTCGGACGTGGTCCGGGGAGTCTGGGGTGAGTAGACCTTCTGCAGGCAGTCAGACAGCATCGTTAATCCACCGTCTAACTGTACACCGTGACAGAACGGAGACGAGATTGGCCAACAAGAGAAATGACAAGAGACAGTTTGCCGAGTCTCGTGTCTCCGGTTAAGAACCGCTCTGTAGTAGAAGACTCAAGGTACGTGTACCTTTTCTTCGGACACAAGAGTCCAGACGAGTAAATTTACAACGATGCTAGTATGCCTTCTCGCCAGCTATTTCATTTCATTGGAGGAAGAACTTGTTCTAGCCAGCCATTTATCGAAGTCTATACGTGCTTATAAAATAATTATGGGCGACGGTAGCACTGCAATTTTGGCAACACATTGTAGAGGAAATCATGAAAGAAAGTGCAAATCTCAAAAGTATTCCCACATGTGACACCTCTGATACTGCCTATTTTGTCACCAGAGTACCTGGAGCTATTTAAAAGTGATACAGTGCGACGATGGTCACGACGTGAACGAGAAATGGGATGGTGCGCCTGCAAGAACAATACAATACTGTGGTGAAGCAAATTTCAGCCGTTGGGTGCATTGCTGCTTCACTTGAGGTCGGTGACCAAGTTTTAATAAACGCATAAAACCAACCTACCCATGCAGTGTCTGCAGTCTTCAAGACGAAGTTGAGACCTAGGTTCATAGGACCGTTCAAGGTCGTGGTCAGGAAGGGCCTAGCGTATACGCTCAACCTTCCGAAGAAGATGCGCACACATCCGGTCTTCTATGTTGGCTTGCTTAAGCCATATCAAGACCCTGCTCAGGTGAGCGCGGAGGCGTTGGCACCAACGGTGGCTGGACCACGGACAGCTGCAGGGCAGCAGGTGGTAGAGCCACGGGAGGCTGAGCGACAGCAAGTGGTGGGCCCACACATGGCTGATCAACAGCATGTGGCAGAGCCACAGGTCGCGGAGCGAAGTGCTCGAGGTGCAGGAGCAAGGCAAGCTGAACGTTCAGCCGAGCGACTGGACGCTCAAGGTCCGAGACGTGGTTGTGAGACAACCGTGGTGGCTCTAACCTATTCACAAGTTGGATCGTCTCTTCGAAATCGACCAATGGGCGATGAACGTGAAAGTTCGCGTCGTGGACGTCGGCGACGTATGGACGCAGACGCCGTTCCGGCAGGTGCTGACTCTCCCCGCGAGAGCCCAGCTGAGGCAACGCCTCCTCCCGCTCTGCTCGATGAGCATGGAGATCTATTCTTTCACGTGGAACGCCTTGTGGCGCGGCGTAGACGCCAGGGTCGTACCCAGTACTTGGTGAAATAGAGGGGTTACCCTCACTCAGAGAACTCAAGGGAGTTTGAGGGAATCCTCCGGCAAGATTGCCCTGACGTCGTTGACGCTTACGACCGGGCACATCACGTGCCAAAGCACCACCCTGGCGTGCGACAGCGTCGCCAGGCGCTGGGCGCCTTCCACAAGAGTCGGGAGCGATCAGGTCAGTAGCTGAGCTCAGGCTCTTTCCAGTGGCTGCAGCAGCCAGCTCGTACGTATGAGCGGTGCTCGCAGCGGGATCAGGAGGTGGACGGACCTCGTGGTGTTAGGGACATAATCCCGAAAGAAGCAGGTGCTTCGTGCTCTGCTGAACAAGGTTCAGGCACAAGCGTCTCGATAGACGCTTTGTTGTTTTGAAACAACTTGCTCGATGAGCATGATCCAAATGTGGATGCGCTGTAACAGCGAAAGTAGTGTCCTGGACGGGGATCGATCCACTGGCCTTTGGCTTTCTAGGCGGGAGATCTACCATTGCCGTATAAGGGCGATGCCTCCAAGAATGGACTACTCATGGTATTAGAGGGCTGCGGCCGGGTGGATTTGAACCACCGACCTGTGGCTTCCAAAGCCAACGCTCGACCACTGAGCTAAAAGGATGTTGTCCCTAAGCTTGTCCAAGCGTGGACAATCGTTCGTGGAACGAGAGGGCGACGCCCTGGTGGGATCGTTCCACCGACCCATCGCTTGTGAATCGAGTGTTCAACCGCTGAGCTGTTGTCGACGACTCGGATGAGTCAAGAGCATAGCTCTAAGCGGTTTGTAACGCTTGGAGTAGGCGCGGAGCGCAAGCGTAGGTCTCAGACCGCTTGAGAGCAAGATGCGCGCTACGCTTGGAACATTGGGCCGTGGGTCGACGACGAGAAGTTGAGCATCAACGATGCGTAGGCATTTGTGAGCTCACGGAGCTGTACAACGCTGGTGTGAGGTGTAGTAACCTCCACCGTCTTAACAAGACGTGACCTCGCTGAGGAAAGTTTCGAGAACGGAATGTTCTCATCTTAGTGGGGTGGGGGGGGTGGGGGGGGCTGTAACGAGGTTACATGGTGTGGAACACACAGGGGTACGAAGTATCCGGAGAGCTAACAAACTCTCAGTACATAAGTTGGAGAGTTAACAAGGTCTCTCAGTACGTTAGCTGAAAGCCACACGTTATGCATTTGCTTAGGTTTAACTATGCTAGATTGTTAAACAGATACATTTATCCCTAGGCGGCTTGGCCGCAATAATAGTAAATAAAACAATTCTGGTTTTGAAGCTTAAAAGTTAAGGTATTAACTTTGAGCCCTGGTCTTGGGCTGTAAGTGTCCTTTTGATAAGGAACTTTGTATTAGTGACTCTTTGAGTCGAACGTCTTCCTCTGACGCTAAAGCTACGGCAGCCCCGCTGCAGCAAGTGTGTAAAGGACGTACGGGCATTGCGCTGCCTCGTGTGCGAGCGCTGCTGACAGCAACACATCTATTGAACATTCTTCGGGGAGAAGCTTTGCTGCACATGGTGACAACACTACACATGCTACCTACCAAGATGTTGGGAATGACTTCGTCGCACGAGAAGCTGTATGGACGGAAGCCGCCCCTAAGTATGCTGCGAGCCTGGGGTTGTATTGCGCATGTGCGAGTACCACCTGAGTCAAGACAGAGAAAGGAGAAGCTTGAACCACGGGCACAAATGTGTCTATTGCTCGGTTACAGCGACTCCACGAAGGGCCACAAGTTTCTAGACCTATTGATCTGTCAGGTGAAGACTGCGCAGAGTGAGAATTGCCGCTTTCACGAGGAGCTCACAGTAGATGGAGCCTACGTGAAGCAGCTACTGGAGAATGTGTACCTGGACACGCTGCACGTGTTGCCGGAGAAGCCACCAGTGGTGAGAATTAAGACGAGTTTAGAGACCTACGCTACTGAGAATAGTGGTCCTGTGACGATGAGCAAGGCAGGCGAACTTCTTGAAGTTGCAGGGGCTGTGGACGGAGAACAAGCTTCCAGTGGGACTACAGAGCATGCTGACTCGTCAAGCGTCGAACAGCGGGGTGTGGAGAAGTCTGCTGACCCTCAGGTTGCACCTGAGAAGGGACCTGAACCGGTGTAGGTGACAAAGGGACGCAAGCGCAAGGCGCGGAAGAAACCCGTGAAGGAAGACACTGGATTTGCAATCCAAGAACCTCTAGTCGAGTCATGTCTGAAGCGACCGAGAAGGGCGCAGAAGGCAAGCGTACGATTGAGCGACTACGTGGTGGGCCAAGTGATAGAGCATGGCATGGACGTGGACATTCCTACAGCCTACAAGCAGGCACGAAAGAGTAAGATCTGGACCCAGTGGCGGGCCGCAAAGCTGGCAGAGCTGGCGTCGCGGAAGAAGCACAAGCCCTGGTGATCTGTACCGCAGAGAAAGGCGAAAGGTGTCAAGGTGATAACATGTCGATGGGTCTTCGCGGTGAAACGAGATGAGCGTGGACTTGTCAAGCGGTTCAGAGCTCGTCTCGTCATCCACGGATTCAAGCAACAGTTCGGCATCAACGACAGTGAAACATATGCACCTGTGATTCGCTTTGAGACTATTCGTGCGGCCATCTACTTTGCTGTGCAGCGAGGATGGGAGATACTCCAGTACGACGTGAAGACTGCGTTCCTGTACGGAGATCTCGACGAGATGATGGGATACATGGAGCAGTCTTCTGGGTTCCAAATTGATGAACCAAGCGCTGTATGCGAGCTATTGAAGAGCCTCTATGGATTGAAGCAGGCGCCTAATGTTTGGAGCCGGACGTTACATGCAAAGTTGGTTACATTGGGCTTTGAGCGTACGGACTCAGACTATGAGTTGTATGCGTTGAAGGGAGAGGGTGAAGTTAAGCTGCTATTGACTGTCTACGTGAATGACCTACTACTAATGGGACCCCGAGACCTGTGCGTCAAGATTGCAGCTGCACTGCAAGAAACATTCGAGTTTACTACGATGGGTACTGTCAAGTACTTGCTTGGTGTCGAGATCCTGATCGACAGACGAAGCCAACAGATTGTATACTGTCAGAAACAATATGTGCTGGACGTTTTCACATGTCGGATTGCAACGGATGTACTACTCCTGAGGCTACTGTACTGTCTAATGCTACTGTACCTGCGACAAAGGACTATCTTCCGTACCGTGAGCTAGTGGATGCACTTCAGTATCTAGTGAACGCGTCGTGATCTGACATTGCGCATGCAACGAGATATCTTCGTAAGTTCCAGGCGTCTTACGTCCACACACACTACGCACAAGCTAAGCGGGTACTTTAATATCTAAAGGCTACGTGTGACCACAGTTTGGAGATGGACGTACCTGAGGAAACTACCGCAAATGTACGCTGCTACTCAGATACCGACTATGCGAATGATCATGTAGACATAAGAAGCATCAGTGGCTATGTGAACACGCTTGACGGTAACGTGATATCGTATCCATCAAGAAAGCAGGAGATTGACTTCCTGAGTACGTGCGAAGCGGAGTATGTGGCGATGGCTGAAGCCACCAAGGACGTACTGTGGATTGCGGGCCTGTGTGAGACACTGGCCTGGAAACATCCAGTACCATTACTTTTGGGTGATAACGAGGGAGCAATCTTGTTAACCACCAAGCCTGGAAAACACAGAAGTCTAAGCACATAGGCAACTAGTATCATATGCTGAGACGAAACGTGGAGCTGAAACTGCTCACCACGCAGCACATTGGGACCGAGCAAATGATTGCGGACATCATGACCAAGCCACTTGCGGTGGTGAAGTTCACTCGCTTCCGTCAAGCAATGAAGGTGTTGCCAGTGGTTTCCTCGGATGATACTACTACCTCTACGGAGCCTGCGGCTTCTACTACGGCTGCTATTGCTGCGGCTACTGCGGATACTGCATCTGCTGCGACGACTGCTATTGCTGCAATACGAACGGACTAGTCAGAGATTGAACTCTGTCAGATTGCAAATGACTAGGACAAATGCGAGAAGAGTGAGCGATTGCGTTGGACAAGCGTGACAGCTACAGGGTGTTTGAGTGCGATGGTGTGCTGGGAAAGCCAAGAAGGTTGCACCTGTCTGGCATAGTTCTACTACGATACTACATGTGCTACATCTGTGTTGATAACAGACGCTCCGACTTCAGATGTGAAGGCAATTGTTATGGATGAGGACGGTGTTGATTGTGGCATGCTGTTTGCTGTACGGACTACTGTGCTGCTGGACTACGACTTTAAACTATGGGGCAGCGACTTCAACCTGTGAAGTATTGTGTGTGATCGCGTCAATCAAGGCGCTGTATTGCCTAGATCAAGTGGGGGTGAGAGATGCCAGCCCCTGTGTGAAGAGGCCAGCACCAGCAGTACGTACAAGTGGACTGTCAGTGCCCGGCATCGACACTGACAGCCGATCCTACATCCTATACTACGATGTTGCTGCAGCCTGCGGCTGTGCACTTACCGACGTGCCACGTGCGGATGCGTGCGGCTATACCAAGTTTACTAAGATCGATGGACAAGAGCGACCGTGCCGCCGTGCTGGTCACGACGACACTGACTTAGGTAAAGTGTGGTTTATATTAGTTTATGTATCGAATAGAACTTGCGGAGAGGCGTACTGGCTTGCGTGAGGCTTGCTCTCTCTCTCACACACACACACATCTCAATTTGCAGTTCAGCGAACCCCAGAGAGAAGAGCAAGCCCACACCAGTACTGCAGCTCTGTCGTGGCCTTTTGTCCGACACTCACTGAGTTTACGTACCTCTTTTGATTGCTTTACTACTTAAGTGTAAGTCTATACTAATGGCACCTACACTAAGAAGTGATCTACGCTTAGAGAGCAGTCCAGTGACGCGCCCTGCGTCACCTCAACAATGCGACGTTCTCTTGCGACGCGGTGAAAGTAGAACATGTCCTGTCATGCTTCGTGTCCTCATCGTTTCCACTATATTTTTGGGCTTTCAGACCGATCCAGCGACGTCATCTTTAGAAAAACATCCGATTATAGAGTGCTACAAACTTGCAGGCTAACAAAACGTTGTAATACTACCTTCGTATACCTTCGTATTCACGCATAATTCGGCTGTGACGGGGTCACACAGCACCTTGCGCTAGAGGAAGTTAGCTTCCGAGAGTATACAAACTCTCAGTGATCGGCGGTTCACAGGTCCCCTCTTTATTCAAAAGAGAGCGAAGTGACCTAATTAAGGTAGAATGTAAACTGAGTATATTTATAGGTAGATAAAGCTTGGGTTTAAAACAAACTATAAGTCACCTATAGAAATGCAATGTCATTAACCAATGGTTGGCTTTGGCCGACCTTGGTACTTTGTACCAAATATCCCGAAGTATGACTTGCCATACTTTTGAAGTGTGACGTGTCACACTTCATTTAACCAGGGTACACTTAGGGATACGTACCCCGTTACATCCTTCCCCACGTAGGTTCGGTTTATCGACCAATCAGAATGAAGAGGTGTTCGTCACAAACTTTCATTCTCAAAGTCGAAACCCATCGACTTGGCCGCGCGAGCGCGGCGGAGGCTCACTTCACAGTTAGAGCCTCGAGTAGCCGCTTGTGCGCTCTTCTTCTAGGTCTCCACTTCGACCGTTTACCATGCCTCGTGACACTGCAAATAGCGGTGCGAAGACACGATCCAAGGCTGTTGCCAGGAAGGCGCAAGCCAAGAGCACTAAGCCTCGCGGCAAAGGCTCGGCACTTCAGGAGGCTACTCAGGTGGCCTCCGAGGTGATCGTTTCCTCGGGTGACGCGGCTGGGGACAAGCAAGCAAGCGCCGCAGTCCGTCGTCCTCGGCCTCAGACAATCGTCCGAACCCTCGGTTCATAGAACGTGAGTTCGATTCTGGCAGTGAGGACGAAGCCGAGTCCGAGAGCACGCACGATGCTCCTGCGGGCTCTGCTGAAGGGCATAGCCAAGTGCCTAGTGAGCACAAGGACGACAGCGTGCAGTCGCTCGCTAGTGATCAAGGTGATCACAGTTCCAGGACGTCTGTGCGCTCTGAGAGTCCGGCCGTCAAGGCTAAGGGCACTCCCAAAGCTGGTGGTGATGAGGAAAAGAATCCTCGCAAACGTCTCTCGCTTGCCGAAGGTCTTGCGCGTGCTAAGGCCTCTAAAGTCGAAGGCGCCAAGCCCTCAAAGAAGCGTTCAGCCTCTAAGTCTCCACTCCGCGAGGAGAAGGAGACTCGGCACTCCCATCGGGGCATCTTCGATTCCTCGGATGAAGAGGAGGAGAAGGAGGAAGAAGAGGAGGAGGAGGAGGGTGCTATCTCTGAGCCCCGAGAGGTTACAAATGACCTCGACCAGCAGCAGGAGGACTTCCAAGCTGGCCAACGAGTGCGTGGGGGCTCGGTGGTGGCACCCGTCAGCCAGGGAGCTGCCATCAACTCAAGCGGGTATTGGCCTCCCGAGGAGAGCTCTGGGGCTGACCTCTTCCTACAGCTTCTCGTCGCTCCTTGTGGCCTTGTGGGCGGCCACACTTCTAGGGGCATTCACGAACGTGCCCTTGTTCAGAAGGAACAGTTGTTCGTTGACAACTTGGAGGCTGCTCGGTGTGTGTTTCTCGCGCCATACCGCATCCCCTTTAAGAACTTCACGACTTGTCGTAAGAAGCCCGAGAACCGGGGTGGCCTCTATCCTCTTTGGGGATACCTCTGGGTTATGCCCGAGAACTGCCCCACGTGGAGTTCTTGTGAGGACATGTTCTGGGCATGGGTGGAGTCTCTTAAGTACTCACCCACGGAGTTACGGGAACTCCATGAAGATCACCTGCTGTCCCGCATTCTGGACCAGCGTGATCTTCGTGTGAGGTTTGCCCACTTGGTCAGCAAGCGCATGCTGCCAAGGGACATCCTGAAGCGCGCGGGTATGGGGTGTATTCATCATCCGTACCCCGTTCGGGCAAGAAGCCCCGGACTACTTATAAAGCTGCCGCCACTTCTGTTCCCTCTCGGAGTGGACGTAACCCCTCCATTTCACGAGGAGCTGTCGCTTACCGCGACGCCGTTGCTCCTGGAGAATCCGTTCCACGTGGAAGTGGACTTCTCCATTCCGGTCAAGCAGGGGCGGAGGTGCCCTCGTACGAGTACGAGTACTCGGCGCCTCCCGAGAGCCACTCTCGTCCGAGTGCTCCGACTGCGGGTCCGACACAGGACCCTGAGGTTGACCGCCTCCGTCAACGTGTCCACGTGCTTGAGATTGCACTTGGCCTTGGGACTGGCGGTGATGCTGCCGCCCAGGCCGGGAATCAGGGCGAGCTCGCTCGTCTTGCGGGCCGCCTGGACCTGTTGGAGCGAGAGGTCGCGAGCCTGCATCTGCGGGTGGATCGTCGGGCCTCTTCGTCCGATCTAGATGAGACCTTTCGCATGATCCGACGGATCGAGGCTCTGCTGCCACGTCCGGAGCCGCCTGCGGCACACTCCCAGACGTACGCGTTTGGTGCGTACCCAGCGTACTCAGCGTACTCGACGTATGGCTCCGGGGCCCGTTCGTACGGATCCCCTCCGGCGTACGGTCTTAACCGCAGCCTTGCCGTTCCGACCGAGGCTTGGGTGCCTGCTCTGACGCCCTCGATGACGTCTGTGACCGGCCCTCGCTTGGAGGAGCTGGGTCAAGGTGGGTCTGTGAGTCAGCAACCCCTGAGGATCAAAGTACCGCTTAAGACGTCCAACATAGAACGTCGGGTGCGTCGTCATTGACTTTGGCAGGTCGATGGTGTATGACGCACCATGTCTGGCCAGGACTGCAAATGGTCCGATGAAGCGGTGCTTCAGCTTGTTGCTGCCGACAGAGCTGACAGTGTCAAGAGGTAGGTTCCTCGTGTCTAGTAACACTAAGTCCCCCACTTTAAATACACTTAAGTTTCCTCTTCCATGTTTGTCGGAGTACTCCTTTTGTTTATCTTGGGCCGCTGCCATGGCATCGCGGACCCTGCTGACAGCGCTCAGCTTGGTATCCATAAAGGATTCCACTTGTTTTCGCAGCGAAACTGGTCTCACATCCGAGACCTGAGAGGAAAAGCTTTCCGAGCCTCTCCCCCACTTAGAATAGAGGAGTCAGTGTCTCCTCGAAGAGTGAGAGGCACGCTAAGGTGACGGAAGCCGTTCAAGTAGAACGGCGTGAATCCCGTGGACGCGTGCACCGCGTTGTTGAGCGCAAACTCAACAACAGGAAGCTGTGTCGACCACGTACGCGGTGCTGTCGCGCACACACTGCGCAGAGTGTTCTCGAGCACTCGATTGACGCGCTCTGTTTGGCCGTCTGTCTGCGGATGGTCCGCAGTGGACATCTGCAGACGAGTTCCCAGTAAAGGGAACAGCGTTTTCCAAAACGCAGCCGTGAACCGCGGGTCTCGGTTCGAGACAATCGTCTCCGGGAGACCTTGATAGCGGAGCACGCCATCAACGAACAACCTGACGGTTTGTTCGCCCTAAACAGTGACGGGAACTGGAGCAAGATGTACCATCTTGCTCAGCCGACACACGAACACCAAACTTCATGTGTTGCCGTGTCCGTCGGCGGAAAGCCCAAAGATGAAGTCTAGACTCATCGACTTCCAACAGTCAGCCGGTACGGGCAGGCTCTGTAGTGGAGCCGAGGAGTGCCCTGCGGGTTTGACCCGCTGACATGTTTCACATGTCTTAACGTATCGGGCGACCCACTCGTACATGTGGGTCCACCAGAAGGCCTGAGAGACCGACAGAAAGGTCTTCTCGCGGCCCAAGTGGCCGCTGGAGGGCGCATCGTGCGCCTCCGCGAGGATATCGAACTTCAGATCCTCGTCGTTGGGTACGACCACCCGTGGAGGTTCATTGGGCTCCACCCGGTAATAGAGGAGGCCATCCTTAAACTCATATCGGTGGATCCGTGAGCGCTGTCGCGACGAGAGCCAGTCGGACTTCGCGCTCGTTCCTGTCATGAGGAACTTGACGATAGGCGCGACAGCCTCATCGTCCCGATACGCCATGCGTATCCGATCATATAGATCCGTTGTCACCCGTGTGATGTGGGCCAGCTCGTAGTCAGGACGCCGAGAGGGGGCGTCCGCAAGCACGTTGAGCTTGCCCGGCTTGTATTCGACGCGGAAGTTGTACTCCACGAAGAAGGATAGCCACCTCGCCATCCTTTGGGAGAGGTGAGGCGAGTTAGTCGCCGTCCTCAAGGATGCGTGGTCTGTGTAGATCACGAAGGGCCTCGAGCCCAGAAGGTGAACACGAAACGTCACAAGGGCATATTGCATTGCCAGGAGCTCCTTGTCGTGGACAGGGTAGTTCCGCTCGGCGGCTTTGAGCTGCCTGGACTGGAGCGAGATGACTCGTTCATGTCCAGCCGTGTCGGCCTGCAGCAATGCACACCTGATGGCGTAATCAGAGGCATCGCAGACGACGCTAAACGGCTTCGTCTCGTCCGGCAGGGCCAGGACAGGGGCCTCTTGGAGACTGGCCTTGATGCTGTCAAAAGCATCCTGGTGCTCTTGGTTCCAGCGCCAGTCGACGTCCTTCGGAAGGAGGCCGGCAAGGGCTTAGCAAAGCCCGCATACCCCGCGCTGTACATGTGAAGGTAGTTGGCCAAGCCCAACCACTTTCGAAGATCCTTTTGGGATCGGGGCGTCGGCCATGCTGCTGTGACCTTGACCTTGTCTGGGTCAGCCCGAACGCCCACGTTGTTTACGAAGCAACCGAGAACTTTAATCTCTGGTGACGCGAAAACGCACTTGTCGATGTTGGCGTAGAGCTGGCTCGCTCGCATTACGTCCAACACTCGACGGAGGTGTCCTAGATGCACCTTCATGGCTGTATTGCCTCCATCGGCACGGCTATGGACGAATATGTCGTCGAAGTACGTCTGTACGGAGGTACGCAAACGGCGGAACAGTTGCGTCACCAGACGATTGAGCGTCGCCGGGGTGTTAGACAAGCCCTATGGCATGGCGAGCCACTCCCAAAGCATGCTGCTTGGAGTGCTCACCGCGGTGAGCTAGATGTTACTCTCTCGCATCAGGATCTGGTAGTATCCGTCTACCAAATCCGGCGCACTGTACAGTACGCTCCCGGCCATGTTGTTTAACAACACATCCTTTCGTGGAATTGGTGTTTGGGCCGGCACCGTCGCGTTGTTCAGCTTGTTATAAGCATGAACTAGACGTCACTTTCCGTTCGGCTTCCGAACGCAGAAAGTCGGCGTCGAGTGCGGGGATTTCGACTTCCACACCATGCCTGCCTTCGCTTTCGCGGCGAAGAAGGCATCAATGACCTCGCACTGTCCGCACGGGAGAGGCCATTGCCTCGTGACACAATACTTTGTGCCAGGCACGAGATCAATCTCATGCCGTACTCCTCGATCCGGTCGGAGTTGGGTCGGTGGGTGTTTGCTCACCACGTCCGCATACACCGGATCCTTGCGGATCTTAAGAATCTCAGAACCCAAGCGCGCCTGACGCTGCTTGTTTAGGTCTTCCAGGATGCTCTCGTCAAAGACAGAGGAGGTGTTCAGCTCCTCACGAGTGGTCTCAGGTCGCATGAGCACCATCTCAGCAATCTCTCCAGCCTTGAGGTTGGCCAGGAAAGACTCGACCGTCATTTCCTCGAGGTTCAGAATCTCTGCAACCTCTGGCAACGGTTCCAAGTGGACACCAGATGCCTTGACGGGTAAACCGGTCTCGCCGTCGAAGATGTGATAACACTCTTCCACCGGCCTTGTCGGAGGAGCCCGGGCCCTGGACTCCGAGTCGCTTGAAGCGACGTCGATCTGAACGAGGGTTTGGATCCGACTTGAGGCGGCGGCGGCGTCGTTGACGACGGCGACCGTGACGTGGAGCTTTGCTGCCCACGTCTGGGGATGTCGGCGCTGCGACATCCGAGGCGCTCGTGGCCTCGTGTGGTACTATGGTACCCACACAGGAAGCGTGTTCGACCCCTTCCTCTTCAGTTAAGATCTGGGCGACCGCGTGTAACAATGTGTTACCCACACAGGAAGCGTATCCGACGACTTCCTCTTCAGTTAAGGTCTGGGCGACCGTGTGTGGAACTCTGTTACCCACTCTGAACACGCTGTTCTCGGTATTCGTGACAGCTGCAGCTGTCTGCGGAACTAAGTTACCCGCTTGTGGACCTAAGTTACCCACTTGGCCAGCGCCTCCTCTGGGCGCTGCCACCATCAAAACATCCCCGGAGTCGTCATATACGTCGACGACTCCCAAGCATCTGTCGAATGCTTTGGTACCCTGGCAGCCCTTGTGGGCGCCCCGGGTCCTGACAGAGGTGGGAACATGACTCACCAATGCTCTGTCGGACTGCGCAGGGCGGCTGGCACCGATTGCCTTGCCTCGCCAGTCGATCCAGGGCTCAAGCCAGGGCATGCCCAGGATCATATCATATGGATCCATATCGAGAACAGTGAACTGTTCGAGGCTGTCAAAGTCTTCAAACTTGATGGCCAGATCCACTTGGACATTGGGGACAGTGACGACCTTTCCGTCGGTCAGTCGCACTGACACCGTCCCGTTGCCCTTGCTTTCTCTCAAAGCATCGGACAACTTGTTGCTATTACGAGCAACCGTCTGGCGGCGTGCGAAATTCTTCGACGCCCCAGAATCGATCAAGATTCTAAAGGGATGATCGTTTCCCCGTACACATCCGTGTACTACGAGCAACCCCCCGCTGCTCTTCGCCGATTCGAGAGTGCGAAGACTCTCAGGGGCTAAGTCCCCGTGGTACGCGCCACCCGCGCACTCATCACGAAGACTAAGTTCTTCCCCAGTAGGGCCCCGCGCCTACTGGTTTCCGGCGTTCCCCTGTCCCCGAGATCCTGGCTTCTGCCAGCAACCCTTGAGGACGGGCTTGGGAAAGGACCGTCTGCGAAGTATTTCCGCGGGACATTCGCACTTGAAGTGGCCCATCTTCCCACAGCCGAAGCAGTGGATGTCACGCTGTTCGGCGGACCCGAGTTCCATGGGAACTGGTCCGTTGGGGCCTGTTCGACCGAGGGCCGACAAGGAACGCCCAAGCCACGCTGAGGCCGGCGTACGTGCCTGGCGATGGCTGTACTTTTCTTGAAGAGCCACTTGGGTCGTCTTTTCATGGGTGTTTGACTGCACCCGGAACAGTTGAGTGCGCGCGGGGCCCACTCGAAGGCCGTCCATGAACGCAGTCATCTTGATGTGTTCGTTGAGTGGGTTTCCCACTAAGAACGCCGTGAGCTCCCGTATCTCTTGCACGTACTCGTGCAGTTCACGCCTCCCTTGTTTGCACGAGAGAAAGCGCGAACGCTGGCGGTACTCGTAGTTCGCCGGGAGGAACGCGGCTCGGAGCTGTTCACACAGCTGAGCCCAGGATGTGAAACATCCAGGGGATGTTGCTTCTCGTGTGTACACCCAACGCTTAGCACGGCCGCTATAGTTGGAGAGTGCAAAAGAAACACGAAGTTGCTCGGTTGAGATCAGAGTGGCGTCCATCACGAGCTCTACGTCTCGGACCCAGAAGTGAAGGTTCTCGCCTTCCTTCCCTTCATACGGCTTGACCTTCAGCCGTATTGGCTTCGGGTGAGGCGGATTTGCTTCCGCCGCCGGAGCCTGCAGATTCTCCCGCACCTGCGCGATGAGGCCCTGCTCGTACGCGTCGAACACATTGACGCGTTCGAGCTGCTCGGTCGGTGTTGACACCGTCATACTCTGCAGGGCCTCCATACAGAAGATGCCTGCCATCTTCCGAACCGACTCGAATTGAGAGTCGTTCATATGGGAGAAGTCGTTCATGTCCATGGCAACGAACTTCGGAGAGGTTCAGGTAGTCTACCCGCGGTGGCGTGGATTGACTACTACCGTCTTCCCCCGCACACTACGCCTATGCGCTATAGCGTAGTCTTTAACATACGATATAATTATTCGTTTTGAACGCCTAGGCGTTATGCGACGAAAATAATATGAATGTTTGAACAAATCAATCAGGGGCTACTTTGTTTAGTGGTGTAGGTTCGACCCTCCTATGCTACTGACCGAGGTTCGAGCCCGCCTTCGTGCAGCTCACAACATAAATGTGCGTATAGTAAGGGTCAGTTGTTTTCTTTCATTTGGGGACTGCATTAAAAATACGGAGGTTTTATTATTTTTATGAAGAAAATATTTGCACAAAATATATATGTTTCTTTATATTTTTTCACCATACAAAAGATTAAACAATGCACCCATCCACCTCAACTGCGAAGTACGATCCGCTACGAGCTAATTGCACCGTCTTCATCGGGTTCTCTACTTCGTAAGTAAATGTTGAGACCACCTTGCAGTCCTTGTCTACTGTAGTCACCTCAACGTTCCAGTTGTGAAGTTTTGAAGCGGCATAAATCTCCAACTCTCCTGGATATGTGTCTCCGTTTTTAATATCCTCCATATACTGCGCGTCAATGAGACCGTCGAGATCGTCCAGGGTTTTCATGTAGTTCTCCAGCTCGTAAAAAAAGTCGTATATAGCAGTTGATGTGCCAAAGAATAAACAGTAGAACAAGCTTGGCCTCTCGTTCTCGGGCAGGTACCAGGAAGGAGCGGATACGCAGAGCAGCTCTCGATCATCCGCTTCATCAAGGAGATATTGATACGATGCGTGCCATTTCTCCATGTCAAGATCTGGTTCCAGAAGGTCTCTTAAGGGCTGATGAAGCTTGTCTTGGTTAAAGCTTGACTTTGGTACAATCCCGCACAGTGTAAATGCCTTCTTGATGTCATCTGCTTGACGAGTTGCTACCCAGTCCAGCGTCCATTCCGCGACAGTTTTGTAATGGGGGATCTTGGGATTTCCAGCAGCGGTTTGCATAGCCGGATCGATCAACGCTCTGCTAATGTAGTCATCGTACTTGTTCCGGTAGAACGATTGATAACTACGATTGACAGCTACGTCAAGTGGCTGTAATATACTGGTGAGGTTGGGCGGTACCACCACGACAAAGATGTTGTAGCGCTCCAATAGTGTAGACGCTGCCAAAGCTACGTGACACGCGTAAGAATCGATCAAATAGAGCACCGGCTCCCTAAAGAATTGGGTCTCCTTCCTTGAACACACCACCGCTTTTGAGAAGCGCAGCAGGATGTCTTCGTTCCACATGCCAGTACTATTCACATCTACCAGAACACCATCAGGGCACTTCGGACGATTCTTTAGTTTTGAAAAGAGAAGGTGGGGCTTCAGGATGATTCCAGAGGCTGTAATGGCAAACGTAGCAGTGAAGCGCTTATGACTTGTCCCTCCCTTTTTTAGAAGTACCTCACGGGATCCACGAGTCGTGATGGTCGTCTTAGGCTCGGTTTCAAAGTACCTTGGTACTTGGCCCATGTTAACGATGTTGTCAAGCTTGATATTGTGCAGATCGATGAGTTGATGAACACGATGAATGAAATCAAGGCAAATCTCTCCAGCATTATCAGGCAGTATTCGTGTAGTCGTCTGACGCCGAGAGACGAGGTTCTTCCGACGTTTAAATCGCGCCAACCAACCAGTAGACGCATCAAAGCCCGATGCCTGAGGACCATGTAGCTCTCGGTAGATGTTCAGAGCTTGCAGCCGGATGTAAGCGTCCTTGACCCGCAGTCCTCTAGTATTTATGTCAAAAATCCACTCATGTAGACGACATTCTACATCACCGTGCTTGACAGGTCTTCCTCCCCCACCCAGCCTTCTTGTTGTACGCGTGGTAGTATCACGGTCTCTCAGAGCTTCCTTTAGTTTGTCGCGGAGATCCCACCACCCTCTAATTGTTCCTGGAGCTATTTGGTGTTTTTTTTTCCCTAGAGCAAAGAAGCCTTTTCCTTTGACGCCTTTGGCGTGTTGGGACAGGATATCCAGCTTATTTTTGATAGTAAAGTTTCGGCGCTTGCTTTTCACCATGGCAACTTGGGAATGAGCAACCGACAAGAGGAACGAGAGAAGTTGTGGTCAAACACTGACAGCCAACCACCTCCTATTACAGCTATAATTACACATGTTACTGTTATATGTAGTAGGCGTTGTATTTTGCTATGCGTTCTATACGAATATTTTATCGCGAAAGTTATAATTCCATTATTTTATTAAAGCGCCTAGGCGTAGTGTGCGGGGGAAGACGGTAGTGCTACCAAGTGTGACGGGGTCACACATCACCTTGCGCTAGAGGAAGTTAGCTTCCGAGAGTATACAAACTCTCAGTGAACGGCAGCTCACAGGTCCCCTCTTTAATCAAAAGAGAGCGAAGTAACCTAATTAAGGTAGAATGTAAACTGAGTATATTTATAGGTAGATAAAGCTTGGGTTTAATACAAACTATAAGTCATCTATCTTAACCCCTTTAGCCCCGCGTCCTGTATTCTACAGGATAGCCAAAATATTATCCTGTATAATACAGGATACATATTGGTCAATACTCAAATCAAGTCATGTATACATTTTTTTAGTAATACGAAATGATTTGAAGGCCAGACGATTGTTGCTAACCTCAGAGGGTATTATTCGTGGCCACTGTTTTTCGAGATTTTCAGATTTAGTGATTTCTCGCGTGTCCAAGGTTTCGCGCCATTTGCGAATCGGACGGACGGACAGCAGTTGCCAAAGCTGGATGGCAAAACGCAAGCGGATCAAGTCGCTTACCTGGGGAAAACCACGGACCAAACTCAAGAAACTTGGATGGAGGTTTGAGCGCCCAAAAGGGCTTGCAACTGAGAATCGCTACTTTACACCTGCAGGCTGGGAGAAACGACCACACGCAGCCCACCTTGTCGACTATTATGAGGGTCCCGATGAAGTATGGAAGCATTTGCCTGAAGATGCTACGTCCTACAATGCGTATTATACTAATGTTGAAGTGACTAGCTGTGATGTAGTGTTGTATGACGACGCTGCCGTTGCTGCTGAAGCGTCAGTCCCAGCATCACCCGCTCGCCCGCTCGCAGTCCAATCCGACACATCGCCAGCCGAATGCCCAGCCAGCACTCCTGCTAAGGCTCCGGCCAAGTCACCCGCTCCGTCTCCCGGCCAGTCTCCCGCCAAGTCGCCTGCCAAGTCTCACACTAAACCGCCAGCAAAGCCCCCCCCCCCAACAACAACAAAAAACGCCGGTGAGAACACCCCCTAAGAAGCGCGCAAGGAAAGCGGTTGCGTCGAG
The DNA here is from genome assembly GCA_011320135.1 of Phytophthora betacei. Classification (NCBI taxonomy): domain Eukaryota; phylum Oomycota; class Peronosporomycetes; order Peronosporales; family Peronosporaceae; genus Phytophthora; species Phytophthora betacei. The sequence continues at coordinate 766,693 of JAANHX010000295.1, forward strand.
AACACCGTCACCACAGCGATCGCCACGTGTACCAGCACCGACACGTGTACAACCACCCCGAAGCAGGCGCCTAGTGGCTGAAACGGTAGTTATATCGGTTGGCAATGACCGGATGAGCTCTGGTGACGACGATGACTTCGCCATAGACGACGACTTTGCTGTATCCGATGTGGAAACCTCCAGTGAAAGTTCCAGTAGCGAAGATGAAGCGACGAGTGATGAAGAGGACGCGTTTGATCTCTCGGCTGGGACCCCCTTTGACAAGATGACCAAGGAGCAATTGAGTGAACACGCAAAAACTGGCTGGAAGACCTTTTTCGAAGACAAATGTAAGTACAAACCTGTATGATACAGGATGTCATTTTCTGAACCGTAACGGAATCCTGTATCAGACACTAATTATATGTTTTTGATGCTTGATGTAGGTACTTCTCGGCAGTTACCTGCTGCCGATCTAGCACGTGCTATCGCCGCCCCCACCCAGCTCGCTCAAGCACTGGGATGCAACCTGGAAGGGTTATTCTTTTTGTTCCTACCCAAAGAGATGTGGCTTGCTATTGCTACCGAGTCAAACCGATATCAGCTCCAGTACCGGGAGCAGGCGGCGTAAGAGATCATGGCTCGCCAACAACGCATCAAGGACAGACGACCAGCGTACAAGATGAAGACACTGCAGCAAGTTCAGAAAGAGCAGAGAGCGTTCAAACCTATTCAAGCCCACGAGTTGGTGAACTTCATTGGACTACTCTGTGCCCGTACCCTGTGTCCTCACAAAGAAAAGCTGTCAAAGCACTGGGCAGTGGATGCTCAAGGTGCGGTTCCCAAAGGAACATTTGGGCGTTACATGGCAAGAAAGCGATTCGAAGAAATCGTGCGCTTCTTGCACTTTAGTGACAGCACTCATCCTGATGCGGTCAAGTACAAGACGTGGAAGATCAAGCCTATCGCCGACACAATCAACACAACATTCAAGCTGGGGATGACGGTGGGTCAACGAATTGCCTTCGACGAAGGAATGATACCTATGAGGAGCAAGTACAGCCCAATGCGCCAGTATCTTCGAGGGAAGCCCCACCCATGGGGTACGAAGTGCTTCTTGACGTGTGACGCTCATACCGGTTACTGCTACAGGTATGGGTATTATGTTCGTGTATGATACAGGACAAAACATCACGCCTTTTTTGTTTTATCCTGTATTGGGCCGAAATTGATCAAGGAAAGGTTGACACAGACAGCGCGGATCTGAACCAAGGCCCCGACGCCGTGTTGCGCAATGTTGATGCAGTCCTCGACGGCTTTCCCAAGAAACGGCTCATTATCACGGATCGGTTCTACTCAAGCGTACTGCTGTCTTCGATTCTGCTGCAGCGTCGACTCTACCATGTTGGTACAATTCAAACCAACCGACGTGGTTACTGCAAAGCTATCCCGTATAAGAATGCGAAGCGACCCAAAAGTATGGCACGAGGGTCATATCGTATCGCGCATTCCAAGCAGGAACCTAGCATGATTGCGGTGTCGTGGATGGACAACCGTCCCGTACACTTCATCTCCACGGGCTGCAGCACGGAACCAGCAACTCTGTCGAGGCGTGAGGGCTCCGCAGTTGTCGATGTACCAGCACCGCGCCTTGTCAAGGAGTATCAAGACGGCATGGGAGGGGCTGACGTACACGATCAATTGCGGCTACAGAGATACTCAATTCAGGTCCGTTTTACTCGCATTACACTTACCCTGTATAATCCACGATCAACTAACCTACATCTAGCTTTATCCTGTATTGTTCAGGGTGCCATAAAAATGCGGAAGTACTACCACACTATCTTCCTTGGGCTTGTTGACATGGCTCTGATCAACGCATTCATCATCTTTCGCCGGGTGCAAGGTGATCGCACAGCTGGTTCAACTCAACCAACGCATGCGTACTTTATGCGAGTAATGCAGATGTCCCTGCTCGTTGTTGGCGCATCAGATTTCGAAGGTGACTTATCGATTCGCGCGCTGACTGACACGCCGGTACCCCCTTCGCCGACTCCGAGATACAGACTATCGACAAGCCATACAAATAAGCAAGCCGAAGTGTACCGTACGACGCGAGGCAAGAACGGCAACGAATCGAGAAAGCGTCGACAGTACGCTTGCAAGGTATGCTCATTACTGCGACCGACGAGGAATCCGTGGGAAACTACCTTCTATTGCGTTGAGTGTACCGAGACAAGATTCGCGGGGACACCTGACAACAGCTCAAGTGCTAAGGGCAAGATCTATTTATGTCAAAAGGTGCGACAGCACGATCCGACTGCGGCGACAAACTCTGCCACCTGCAGCCAAATTTGGCACGAGCTTTGGGGAGGCGGCGCTAACATTCCACCAGGGTTGAAGACGATCAGGCTGCGTGCTCCAGCAGGTCAAGGAGCGCAGGCATCCGACAATGACGATATGAAATGTCCCTAATGATAGCTGTAGCGCCAGGTCGGGAAGTGATGGAGGGTCGCAAACGGATGGCGGCGTGGAGACCCCAGTGATCTAATCAAATTAATGTATGTATACTTGTGAATGAAGGTAGTTGTAAATTTAGACTTTTTTTCTCTACGATTACATGAACTGTAGCTGGGAAATACAGGATACACCATCACATCTCCTCAAAATACACTGTACTGTTCACGATAGATACCAAAAAATGATTGTGATCCTCACAATCCTCACAAAAACTCCGCAATAGTTAAGCCAAGTCATTTCGTTATCCTGTATAATACAGAATAACTTGGGCCCAAAAACGCGGGGCTAGAGGGGTTAAGCACCAAATACAGCAACCTGCCTGTCCGTCACACTAAATTGTCGTGCCTCTCACGCTTTCCCGGACAAATCATTGGATAAAATACTTTAAATATTCCGACTGGCTGCCGAGCGCAGCGAAGGTGTCCCCGATTGGCCTAAAAGCTGCCGAGCCCAGCGAGGCGGCCCAAATCGGCACCTTCTGCAACCCTGCAGGCCTTTGGGCCACAATCTGCCAACCTACCGTGCGAGTAGTGAAGCGAGCCCGTGGCGAGCGGAACGGAGGCAAAACACAAGGATCGACATTCATTCTTACCCGCCGCGTAGCGGCGGCACTCGGCTAGTAGAAATGCAATGTCATTAACACGTGTCACACTTCATGTAGCCAGGGTGCACTTATTGCTACGTACCCCGTTACAGGATCACATAGCACCTTGCAGAGTAAGGGTAATTACTACCCGAGTAAGCGTTAGCTCACGTGCTCCCTGCCTCAAAGGGAGCGGTTTGCTACTTGATAGAGTAGCTGTAAGACTGCTGTATTTAAAAGTAAGTTAATCTTGGGCTCTATACAAACTAGAGGCTACTATAGTGGAGCTAAGAAGTCATGCCCCGACTGGCTCCTAGAGCACCTGGTACCGTGTACCAGGTGTTCACAAGAGTGACTGGTCACTCTTCATTTAGCCTGGGGTAAACTGGATCATATTCCGTTACAATAGCTTACATTCAGGTCTAAAATGAAGCGCTGTCAATGTGGCGGAAAGCAATAAAATATGTTTCGTCGTCATATAACCGTCGTGAAGTGGAAGTCTGGTGAGACCGTTTTACATCTCACCAGATTTTCACCACATTGATGTCATACTTTATGTCATACCGTAAGACTGACGTACGATGCTTCGACTTTTTGATATGACAGTCCATAGTCCAATGTCATTATTTGTTTAGAGCTGAACTGCTAGCTCCTCAGTACAAACTCACTTATCACATTAGTTGAAGTACCATGTCATTGTTTATGATAGAGTGAATTAGAACGTCATTATTTAGCTTTTACATAAAGTACCTCACAATCATCTCATTATTAATGACAACATCGGCAGCTGATTAGGCAGGGTTCTAAAAAAGCGAGTTTCTCGAGAAAAGTGGAAATCCAGCTGAATTGCAGTACGCACCAAAATACTTAAGGCTGTCAATATTCCATGTACCGATCAGTTTTCGTGGTGATGACAGCAGAGTGCAGCACGTTGAGATGACATTTCAGAAGCCAAGCTTTCGAGCAAACTTAAATGCCATTTTGTTTGAAAGGCTTCTGTTTCTTAGAAATGCTTGGTGCTTCGACTAGAGTAAGCACTCGAACCACTTAACAGGCATCTTTGCCTCATCAATGAGAGCGTCACCACTTACAAACTCCATGTCAAAATGATTGAGCTTCGTCCGGTAAAACCTGTCACGATAGGAATTCCCGAATTTCGATTCGGGAATTCCCGCAGCACAGCTGGTGAACTCTACCATCCCGTCGTTGCGCTTAGACTTGTGCGGTACAGTCTTGCCAAGCATCCAAAATATTGACTGATACAATGAAACAAGCCCAGTGTAGTTTTCACCGCACATCACAGCGTACACATTGTCTCGATAAGCTTCTTGAGCAGCAGTGTAAGCCGCATCGAGCTCTGCTGAGCTGTGTGGGCCACCTTGAATCGGTAAAGACTTCAATCCTGTTGTTGGCGGGCACTTTCCAGTAACCTCAGCGACTGTTTCCAAAACAGCAGTCGTTCTACCAGCACAGGAGGCTTGAATAAAATCGGAGCACATACTCCCTCTCATCGGCCCTGCTAAGCCCACCCACGTCGAGCTCGAATCAAGGCTACATTTTTTATTGGCAATCGCACCGGCCAGCATGAGGTTTCCCATTGAGTGGGTCACCACGATAGTATCTGCAATGACGGAGTTCGTACTCGTATGGCTCACTGCCATGACTCGATTGCAGACTTTTTCCTGCAACGTATCGCTTGTCCAAGGGTTACCCGATGTGTTCAGGTACGTGTACGTCATCGACGTGCAGCACGGAGCATGACCGTCCAAGTCGCCCCAATAGTAGAACCGGTCTCGATTCCGTGGCATATCCCTTTTGATCCCCAAACCATGAACGAACACACACGGCCGTGGCTTCGACTTGCACGAACATGAGTCATATAAGGAGAAATCGATTTCTGCTTCTAGTTTTCGAGTACTGTTGGTATCCACGGATTCTCCTGTGAGCAAAAATTTCCCGATTGCAGTCACTGAACTCGAAGAAGCTGTTGCGGCACATTCACGAGGGGCATCGAGTGGTTCAGTAATGTCCACCCTATTGTCGAGATATTCCACCGAGATATCCATGTCACTACTATTCATTGTGAACCCCGAAGGTTTCGCAGTGCATAGAACAAAGCTAATACACCTTGAACAACTTGTCAGACGAGCATTCGGTCCCAACAATGGTATTATTAATACTTGACGAAATAGTCGTAGCTTCATTGATCGCCGAGATAATCGAATTAATCGACGGAATTCTCCTTGATGATTCATTCGCGTAGCACGTCACCAAGCCAGAAATGGAGCTGTCGTCAATCGAGTTAGTCGAGAGGTACCCAGTCCCACTGACCTCGGTGTAGCTGTAAAGGACTGTGTCTTGAGCAAACTGCGCGTAGACGTCGTAGTGTACGTTACCTTTGTTGGTCGACACGGTAGGGGTAGCGAGCATGGAGAACTCCGAATGGCAGTAGACTTGCATGGACGCTCCTTTAAGCATGAAGTGGAATCTCAATGATGGCCAGTTCGCCGCCTCCGAATCCTGGGAGCTTGGAGTGTCCTGGTGCTGGGTGACGACATTGTGCGGGACCTCTGCAAAAACTACAAACAGACCCGCGACTAGTGTGGTAAGCCGTAGCACAGGTGAAGGCATCCCCGAAGTAGGCGGATGGAATTGCTGTGGTTGTGTCTCTCTCCGGCTATTGCCGATTGAATCTCGTCGTTGGAATTGGAATGGCGTTGTGGTTTCCCATCCAGGATGAGCAGCATTTGTTTCATGTTGGTTATGCAAATCACGACCTGCATAGCCAACATGAAATGCTTCAGTACAGTATGTTGACTTGAGGTCACTGCTGAAAGGATGGTCGAATTGGAATAATACTGTACATTGTATTACGGTACACTGTATTTTAAAAAAGGAGGCACCAATCAGGGCTAGGGTGTAAAAGGAGGCCTAAAAAAAATGTTTCGTAAATACTGTAACACTTTTTTTAATTTTTAAAGAACACTTTTGCTTACTTGTACGCAGTAATTTCCGATTTGGGACTCCCGATTTAGGATTCCTGAGTACGGTAGAGTTAAGAATTTGCCCGACTTGAAGTGTTAAACACAAAATTTGCTCATCTTAAGTTCGCTCGGCTGACAGATAAATGCGATGATGGAATCTGGGCGCCGCAGTACGGGCGTATCCGCGACGAACCTGCATGTGTTGGACCGTCCGCTGAGTCGTGGCAAGAGCGAGGTGAGTCTGAGCGCGTTCTCCTTCCTCTTCTCTGAGATGGTTCAGTACTTCCAAGGTCGCGTGCAGAACATCTCAGACTTGGAGAACCGTCTAGACGGCGCCGGATTTGGTGTCGGCGTGCGTGTCGTGGAGCTTCTGTGCCACCGCGAGAAGTCTGGCAGAAGAGAGACGCGCCTACTTAACATGCTGCAGTTTATCGTATCTACCTGCTGGAAAGCGCTCTTCGGCAAGGCAGCAGATGCGCTGGAGCGCAGTACGGAGAACGAGGACGAGTACATGATCCACGAACTCGAACCTCTCACCAACAAGCTCGTGTCGGTGCCGCCGGATCTCGGGCAATTGGACTGCGCTGCCTACATTGCCGGCATCATACGCGGTATCCTCTGCAGCAGTGGCTTCCTAGCGGATGTCACAGCGCACACAGTGGAAGTTCCCGGAGGACAGAGAGACAAGACGGTCTTCCTGGTCAAATTCGACGAGAGTGTCATTCGTCGGGAGCGAGTACTGACATAAGAAGAGTAGGGAGAATGGTTAAATAGACCCTTGCGGTCTTACTTAGAAAATTGACGCTATCTAGTGGGACATACGGACGTCTTCCATGGTGCTGGCCGGTGGCTGTCCCCACGTGGCGTAGTCGGCGCGTTCACTGGCCTTGTACTCATCCACCAGATTCTGCACCACTTCGCGCGCATTGTCGAATTCATCCAGATTATCGGCGAACATTGGCTCCTTCCGGTAGTTCTCAATGAACGCTCCATGTTTCTTAAGGCGATCGTACTGCAGTAGCAGCTTGTGGAACAATGCGCCGATGCTCGTGTGGTTAGCCAGCATGAGGCCATTGACTTTGTGTGCAGTCTCGACATACGGAGACTTGCGCGACAATGCCACTTGGATCGATGCAGGACCCCACGGGATAAACCGCGCGAGCTTGCGTTCACGAATACGCTGCAGCGATTTGTGCACTTGAGTGGGGTCCACATCTCCCTGAATGATGTTCAGGATCGAGATGTAACAACCTGTTTTGGTTGATGTGCTCACCATGATGTTCTTAGGTTGTAGTAGACGTCGCATTACGTCCAGCACCGTCGTCTTTCTCACTGCTGACACTTGAGCATCGATCGTTAAGGGCGTGTATCCCGTCATCAAGAAGTGGCAGCGTGGAGTCGGGATTAGCGACGCTACTAAGCCAATGAGGTCGTTGTTCATATAGCCAGGGTATCTCAACGTCGTGGTGCTTGCAGCCATGACGGTAGACACCAAAGAGTTCAACTGGGACACGGTAGGGTTCTCGACTCGTAGTCTCTCCACTGCGATCCTATTCAACGCCGTGTTGTCTAGAACCACCACCGAGTCTGCATTGAGTACTAGTCTCTTCATGGTTAATAGAGAATTGTATGGTTGTACCACCACGTCACTCTGGAAATCTGACTGGTTGGGGAACACTGAGTACGTCTGGATGAGCTTCTTGGGGAAGTGATCATTGAGGTTCTCCAGTAAGTACGATCCCATGCCGGAACCAGTGCCTCCAGCAATAGAGTGACACAGTACAAAGCCCTCGAGACTGTCCGAGCCGTCGGCTTCTCGGTCGATCATCTCCATTAGCTGGTCATGATGCTCTTCTCCTTGGTGATACCCAGACGCCCAGTTGTTGCCGGCGCCGCCTCCTTCCTTGGATACAAAGAAGTTCTCTGGGTTGTATAAGTTTTGGAAGGTCGAAGTACTGATACTGTTGATGACACGCGGCTCCAGATCCATGAGCAGCGCGCGGGGGATGTAGTGCTCATCGTCTGCCTGGTAGAAGAAAACATCTTTGCGGTCGTTGCCTGACGTGGCGAATTCCTGCACGATACCGTCCGCAGAGATGCCGTGTTCCACGCACAGCTGTTTCCAGAACTCCATACCGATCTGGTTGCCGCATTGGCCCGCTTGTAGAGTGATGATCTCGCGCGGCATCGCACAGAACTCACTGATGAATATGCCGCTTTGAATAACGCTGGAAACTTTGGTGGTGGTGTGAGTAGAACTTGTATAATATGGTGTGGCCTACATTAACTGTGATAGAAGTCGTTCTGGTGGTCGGATGACAATCATTCCGAAACATTCAAGAGGTGTTGACGGTCGAGACGCACGCAGAAGAGATGTTCCTGGAAGATGGCGTGTTTGCTGCTTGCACATGGCAAGCAGCAAAGTTTCTAATACATGCGATGTTGCAGCTTGCAGCATGGTGGTTGTCGAGTCAGTTCTTCACTGAGGCAAATCGCTTGATCTGCAGGCTGTGAGAATTCTTTACGTGCTGTTGTTTAACTAATACCAGTGTTGCTAGCGCCAAAGAGTGCTGTTCACCACGAACACGACCTTAAAAGAAGTTGATCGAGTTCATTAGGAGCTCCACTGCAAGCGCTTGATACGTGTCCTGTTATTGACACATCCTTGGCATTTAGGTTGTGAGGTTGTCGTACGTCAGCAGGTGTTTTAGCTTGGTGTTTGTATTCTCCTCGAACCCTGCTAAAGGCGATACAATGTGATCACCGCCGAAGTCGCGTCCGACCCCAGTCTCCATTCCGCGATCCAAGCCCAAGAGCTCTAAAATGGCTGCCATCCGCTCCGCCGCCAAGAAGGCACCAACTGCCATCGCCATGTTCAACATGGGTGGGCCATCCACTCTGCCTGAAGTGCAGAGTTTCCTCACCAACCTCTTTCTAGACCCGGAGCTGATACCCATGGGTCCGGTGCAGAAGTACGTCGGTCCGTGGGTGGCTAAGCGCCGCACGCCGCAGATCGTGGACCAATACGCACAGATTGGCGGTGGCTCTCCCATCCTCAAGTGGACTAACATCCAGGGCGAGAACCTGTGCAAGATCCTCGACGAGATCCGTCCAGAGGTGCGTAGAGCTACGTTCGAACGAGAAGAGCTACGATACTAACTGGTGTGTGATGTAGAGTGCGCCACATAAGCACTACGTGTTCTTCCGCTACGCTAATCCGCTGACAGAGCAATCGCTGATGCAAATGAAGAAAGACGGTGTCACTCGTGCTATCGCCTTCTCGCAGTACCCGCAGTGGTCGTGCACGACGTCGGGATCCAGTATGAACCACTTGTGGCGTGAACTGGACCGTTTAGACATGAAGGAGGACTTCCAATGGTCGCTAATTGACCGCTGGAATACCCATCCAGGCTACATCTCGGCAGTTGCTAACTGTGTCAAGATGGGACTCGAGCAATACGCGCCTGAGGACAGAGACAAGGTGATCATCATGTTCTCGGCCCACTCTGTGCCCATGAAGACAGTGTACAAAGGCGACTCGTATGTGAATGAGATTGCTGCCACCGCTGAGCGTGTGATGAAGCAGCTTGCTGGCAAGAACCCGCACATCCTCAGCTGGCAGTCCAAGGTCGGCTACCTGCCCTGGATGGGGCCCAGCACTAGCGACGTGATCGAACGCTATGGCAAGCAAGGACACAAGTGCGTTAGACTGTGCTTTTGCGTTTCTAAATATGTCTCTCATTTCTAATGGTGTTTTAAACTGCAGGCACGTTATGGCTGTACCCATTGCGTTCACTTCGGACCACATTGAGACGCTGTACGAGATCGACATTGAGTACGGCGAGGAGGCCGAAGCCGCTGGCATTACGGTGCGTTGCTCTCTGCTACAGTACGTTGCTGTGCAAGTATTTGACTTTTTTTTATTGTGTTTGCAGAACTTCAAGCGATGCCCGTCGCTGAATGATGAGCCGCTGCTGTTTAAGGCACAAGCGGACATTGTGAAGACACACTTGGACTCAGAGGAGCTGCACTCGTCGGCTTATCCTCTGAACTGCGCAGGCTGCACGAACCCTATGTGCCGCAGCATTGTGAACCCTATCAAACCTTACAAGAAGCATCTGTAGAGCGAATTAAAGAGTCATTTTCACCCGGATCACAATAATTGTGTCTTAGACAACCTTGAATTTCACGTTGCGTCCATTGGTTTTTAAAGTTATTCATATTGATTTTAAACAATAGGAACAGCTATGCTCTCATCACGTGAGCGTCTACAGGAACGTCAAGGGCAATACGCGGCGCCACGTCACGAGTACTTGCAACAATTGGTGGACGAGTTCCAGCGCTCGCCAGATATCCTTCGGAGGGAGGAAATCGTTGCAAACTTGGGCAATTTCGCCTATGATCCCATCAACTACGCGTCTCTCGGTCGTCTACGCATTATGGATCTGTTCCTCGACATCTTAGATGCCGATCAAGAAGCCAAAGACTCCAACAAAGAGTCCAAGGCATCGCAACAAAGACCCATCATAGAATCGTTACCAAGTCTTTCACGGAAGCACAAACTGGTGGAATTTTCACTGGGAGGAATCTGTAATTGCATCCCTGACCCTCCACTGCAACAGCAATTCATCGAGGGCGATGGAGTGGAGATCGTAGCGCCCTACATCCTCGAAATCTCGCTCGAGAACGAGCCAACGTCGTCTTCGGAGCGAAACGTGACGCTCTCCGCTCTAACTATCGCGTATTTCCTGTTAGATTCAACCGCATTCGCCGACATCACGTCCGACAGGTTCATGACCAAGATGCAGTCGCTCCAAAGTCATCGCAATGTTCAGATAGCCAACACAGCGGCAGCATTCCTCCATCGCAGCCAGGAGCTACTCGATACGACGAAGTAACGCACTTAATCGAATGAAATACAAATCCCAAGTGAAAATTTACCAACTTCGTCATTTCCTCACTTTTTGAGCACAAAATGCTGTTCGACTTGGGCGAGGACGAACTGCAGACGCTGCTCGACATGTTCAAGTACATTTTGCTCGGTACAAACGTGCTTCTGTTCTTCACTGCAGGGCTAGTATTTTTCACCTCTTCAGCCAATCAGAACTCGACGTCCTCGTCGACGCCAGCGCAGTTTAAACAAGCGCTGATTGTCACAGCGCATCCGGACGATGAGAGCATGTTCTTCCTGCCTCTGGTGCACTCTCTGCAGCAGCAACAAGAAGGCAGTAATGAGACCTGGAAGACACACTTGTTGTGTCTTTCTCGAGGCAATTTTGACGGTCTGGGGGACGTCAGAGTGAAGGAATTAAAGGCGTGTGCCACATACATCGGACTGTCGACAGATCATGTCAAAGTGCTGGAAGATCCTAAGCTCCAAGACGGAATGAAGAACCAATGGGATGTGGCACATATTGCCGCTATAGCGACAGATTATATAGAGAAGAACCAGATCGATGCGGTGCGTACTGAAGCTGTTGCGAGGTTTAGTTAAGTGGATACTGACGTATCTTACTTTAGGTCTTTACCTTCGATGACTATGGCGTATCAGGACATAACAACCATATTGCAACACACTATGGAGTCAAGCAGGCTATCCGTGAACAGCAGGAGAAGTGCAATGCAGCTAAGGACACAAGAATCGTTCGTGGTTGGGCTCTTGAGAGCACCAACATGCTGCGTAAATACGTAGGTGTGCTGGACACTGCTCTGTCCTTCTGGGTGTCACGTTGGAAAGATGAAGAGCAGACTGAAAGGCAATTTGTTTTCGTCTTCCGACCGCGATGGAACTACAACGCGATGGCACTGCACCAAAGTCAGTTCGTGTGGTACCGCCGCCTCTTCGTGGTCTTCTCGCGCTACACAGTCATTAACAACTTCCGCCCGATACTATCGATTGGTAGTGCGGATCAGCCAGCAGAGCTTAAGAAGATACAGTAGGCAACACACAAGTAACCTCAATCTCATTGTATGGAGATTAACCCAGCAAAAAAACAGTAATGCGATGGTATTTAGTCGATAACGAAGCTTATGCCAACCACCTGTACTTGAGGAGGAACGTGAAATGAAGCGCCATGTACGAGAGGACCACGAGAAGCAGCGAGTAACGAATAACTTCTTCCCTTGCCAGGCGAGACTTCAACGACGGTGCCACGTCCGCAACACTCATCACTCCCAGTGACAGCCAGAAACTCCACGTCCCATTGACCAGTCCTTCCAGTATAAACTGCCGTCGTGAGCTCGGGTAAACGAACACGAAGCCGTGCATTCGACTAAAGTAATACCAGCCCCGACGGTGGATAATTGAGTGGAAGAACCCACTGAGCGCTACATAAATGACCCCCAAGCAGAGAACAAACCAGAAGAACCGCGTCCGCACCACTCCGAGTACAAACGATCGGTTCTCGTTCACCACAAGGCCGACGAAGGCCAAGAAGGCCAGCACCGGGATCAGTTCAAGTCCCGAGAACGTGTCATCATCAGGATGAACGGGCACTGTAGGGGAGAGGCCTCCACGCGCATTGCGAGTTAGATAGCCACTCCGCTCTCGGCACAGACTCACAAACGCTGAGATCTCCGTCGCTACCTTGGTCACTTCATCACTAGTATCCTTACTCTCCTCACCAGTAAACAGCGATCCATTGGCACTGAGGTCCAGGAAATTGGTCTCCACGTGCGGGTAGCGCTGGAAGCGGCTTGAAGCACGTCCAGGTATCCATAGCAGCGACGGAGTAATCGTCATCAAGTGCTGTAATACACACAAGAACTGAATGAGTATGTGTCGTACCATAGCCAATTTCTCGTCGATGCATTCATTTGGCTTACATAGTCCAGCATTTTGGGCCACCTTTGAGCGTCCACACGGACGAAGGGGAGCTGTGGAGTGGACAGCTTCTCTGCTGCGAGCTCCACGGCCCTATCGACCAGCTTCTGATGATGTAGACACGCCTCCTGGTCGATAGCGGGGGATTCTTCTCCTTGATCCTCGTCATCTTGGTCGTTGTTTTCGTCGTAGCAGGTTGAAGCGGGTGTGAAATAGAGCAGTAGGGGCGTTGAGCGACTTCGGGAGAGCAGGAAACGCTCGTACTTCGCCCAGTCGAGCGACGGATCGACGGTTTGCTGCAAGGTAAACAGCGGAGACGCATCTGGAAATTGTAAAGGACTATCAAAGGTAGAAGAAGACGCCGCGCACACCGCGGAGAGACCCACAATCAACGCTGCTCTGAGCCGTGACCGTGCCATGTGCTAATGAAGGGGTCTGGGTTTTTAAGGTAATGGCTTAATCACCTAGCCACTTCTAAAGTTTCTTGAAAAAAGCCTTTGACCAAAATATTTTTTGCGTACTCTCACAGCCTGAAGCTGAGATATGGCGTTAGAGCACCTTTAGAAGACGACAACACAACAGCCTCAGCCCACCATTATTAATAAGGACCTTCCTCACCCTTAGCACTGATCAGCGCCCATAATTGTGGAAATAAGCTACCAGCAGAGTGTCCCGTACCCGGAAACGAAGGGGTCATTCCACGAGCTGCGCATCCCGGCGGGATGACCCGAGGCCCTGTGGTTACTCCTCGCCCGGCCGTCCCGTCAGGATGGCTCCCATTGAGCTTGGTCACTGACCAAACGGGCTCGGTCACCGAGCCCGTTAGAGTGGTTCTATAAGGTGATCTAAGAACGCTGATTCTCTGGCGTCGTGGGACCAAAGCACCTAGCGTCATCAAGCCCCTTCCCAGAACTCCCTGTTGTCCCATGAAGGCTGACGACAGGTGAAGTGAACTCTTCTTTCTAAGTATAAGAGAAGTGGTGTGGTGTATGTAAGGTAGAGAATGTGGTAGACCTCTCTTCCAGTTAGCTCTCAGTCTTATATTTCCCTCCTTCTACTCAAGTTGAAGCCAAGCCAATAAACAAACTTCTATTTCATCTAACAGTGTTCCTTTGACCGTTTCCTGCAGCCACTGAACAAGACCGTACTCCCTGAGCAGCCGCGGACTACATGACCCTTGAAGGAAGAGGAGGTATACAACATCTGGTGGAGAAGCAGGGTAGTATGCTTGCTGGAGAAGGTCCGGTTTCAAGTGAAGACTCGCTGAGAACGTAAGAAGGGAGCTACCAAACGGACGAGATGACGTCTACTAACACTGGAGAAGATGTGGGCGACTCCATCCGAGAGGAAGAAGGTCAGGCTGGTAGTCTACCTTCGAGGATGCGACCCAGTCTGTCGACTATGCAAGACCTCCAAATCGTGCAGAACATCGTGGACCAAGCCGCTAACCGACTTGGAGGGAGCAACCCTAGTTCTGATGTCGAGCCACCCGCGGACGCTTTGGTCTTCAGGGTCCCATCGACCATCACTACGAAAGAAATGGGCCCAATGCTGACCCTGGACGGCGGAGGCGGTCGAGGTACGGTGCAAGGCTGGCTCAACTCCCTCAACTGGTTGAGGTCAGTGGCTCCCCCTGAGATTGCGGCGGATATGGAGAGAACCAGGGGGGGGGGGGGGGGGGGGGGGCACTTGGGGACTCCCCCTCCTACGACTCGAGTGAGGACTGCGATCCCGTCGTACCAAGGTTTCACTATCCGAACCCCGACTACGACGTATGGGCACGCTTCCAACCCGTTGTTCTTTCTACCGACTGTCCCTGAGAACAGTGGACGTGCTTCCCCGGCGAGTATTCCTCCGAGGATCTCTAACGCTCCTCCTTGGGGTCGCCTGCCCTCTGGTGGTATACGAGGTGGCGTGGGGAACGCTCCAGCAGTAACGGCTCCCGCACCTCAGAGTGCTCCCTCTCAAGCCTCAGCTCCTACCATTCGATTCCCTACGCAGGACCCGGGGTCTCGAACTTCGACTACCGGTGGGATCGCGTACGGGGTCGGCAATACGGAAACTACCGGAACTACCCGAGGAAACGGAGAGACTACGGCCTCTCCCGCGATCCATCAAGATATTGCGTATGGGGGATATGGAAGTCACTTCTACTACGCTTCGCCGACGTATGGTAGCACGCCTTCAACGACTAGTGGCCAGTATGGTATGCCCACTAACATCCGGAACGCTATCCGTATGCTGCAACCGCTCTACTCGGAAGGAGCTTCGGTGGAAAAGGCTCGATCCTTCTGGGAGGCCTTCGAGAGCGAAACTATCGGATTGGATGAACCTCTGCGACTCAGCGCTTTCCGGGAGTGCTTGAAGGGCAAGGTCGGCGAAGATCGGTGGATGTACTCGCGCATCAACAGCTTCGATGCCCTGCGAACTCGGTTCCAAAACCAGTTCATCGGTCAAGCCCCGTTGCAGCTGATCGAGAGCCTTAAGAACACTAAGCGACCCCGGGGAATGTCCGCCGAAGTGTGGGATGACATGATTTCGAGCCTCTGTGATGATACACAGTGCTACGATCCTCAGATGCGTTACCAGTACTTGTCTGGACTTCGGAACCGAGATTGGAGGAACGCTCTTACCACGACCATGATTGACTCCATCCCTGCGGCCGTGGCCATGCTGCTCCTCAAGAATATACATCGTCCTGTTGAAGATGACACCGAGTTCGATAACGTTCCGTCCCCTACAGCTTCCCAAGAGAACGCTGTCCTCGAACGAATGATGAACACGATACAGCAGACGCAGAATCTACACGCTCAACAGCACCAGCAGCAACTTCAACAACAACAGCAGTTGATGGAGCGTCCCTTGGCGGTCGCCTATGCTACTCCGGCGATGAATGTGGCTGCAGCCTACTCTCCTCCTGATCCGAACACTTCCCTGCCTTATCAACCTACCGGAACGCTTCCTATTACGCATATAAGGGGTGTTCGTGTGGGACCTGACTTGCGCACTCAAGATGGACTTCTCGTGAGCGGTCGATGTCACACTCTGGGGTGTAGTCGAATTCACTGTCGTCGCGGCAAAGCCACCTGTCTTTGCTGTACGGAAGTGGGCTATATCGGTCCTGCGTGTGAGCGCGACCCTCCTAGCGGATTCCGGAACACTCAGCCGAGAAACGGTCGCAAGTGCTTCTTGTGTGGTGAATCGGGTCACATGTTGGCTGAGTGCCCTCTAAAGACGTCGCTGAAGAGACTCGGCGTTCCAGCCGGAGTAACGGCGGGACCCGTCCTAGGACAAGCTCCCAACCATGGGTGATGGGGGCGAGAGGGAGGGATAGGGAGTGTCGCTCCTTCCTCTTGTCTATGGATCACACAAATGGGAACACTTTGAGCTCCACGGAGTAGTCGACCGAGAGGTATGAAGTGTGTCCCGTCGTGGGTGGAATGAGTTCCACCTTACTGGAAGAAAATGAAACGACTGTGAACAATGAGCTTATGACGAGAACCGAAGAGCAACTACCGCTTGTAGATGACGGATGTACTGCGCCTGTGTGGAACGGGGTGTCGGTGGTCCCAAATGCAGTCGGCATTTTGGAGGATGGAACAAGAAGCGTTTGTGACGGAGGTAGGCTCGGGATCCGTATGGGACGGTCCCTTGATAGCCGCGAGCATTGACGAACGCTGGGGTGCGAACCAAGGAGTGCTTATGAGAGTAGACCAAGAAAGTGAGAGCGAAGCAATGAAAGGAGAGCTAAACAAGGAAGGGGAGCGGAAGGACCGCGACCACAGGCGTCATCGGCGGAACGAGACTACCCGACGACGCCAACCGACCACAAGAGTGTGGTTTTGAGTGTGCTGGATCCAGATGAGGAAAGGAGTGAGTCCAACGACCACGTGCTACAGGAGGTGTTACCCCAAGACGTGAGGTACTCGAAAGCCCACCCCGAGAAGAGTGTGGAGCTACATAAGCTAGTGTCCCAGTCTCAAGGGCAGAACCACGCGAAAGGGAGGAAGACATGACCCCCCCCCCCGGAAGAAACGACTCCTCCAGAAAGGACTTTGAGGACGTCGTCCGTACTAGTTCGGCAAAGGATGAACCCGAGAAGGAGCCTTCCTTCGCGAGAGTGTTCACCAAGGAAGAACTGGATGCTTTGGAAAACGGGGAGCCATCTGAGCTGGCCGGAGAGAAGGAAGAGTATGACAAAGAACTCGAATACCGACTGTTCCCTCTCGATGAGGTAGAACTAAAGCGCCGGTTGGTCGAGAACGCGGAGCTGTCGAAGGCGTTGTCTCTTGCCGAATGAGTGTTGTGCTCGCTCGACATACCTGAAGAGAAACTAGCGAGGACCCGAGATTCTTCCCCCGGTCGACTGTCTACTCCGGAGTACTGGTTGGAATGGTTCCAAAAGACGCTGGCCTCGTCCGGAGAGGCGAAGCGCGCCAACCGTAACTTCATAGAGAAATCGCCGGTCCTGATCAACTCCGTGGCATCGGGCGACTCGGATTACCGAGACGAAGGAGGCGGGACTTTGACGAAGCGGTTCTCGTGGCAGGATGTGCCTAAAAAGATTGTCCACTTCCCGGAGCTGAAGATACCACCTCAGCCGGGCGATGTGTGTCTCGTGGACCCCTCCGTGGTGGAAGATAATATCGCGCTGGCCCTGGAAGGGTCTCCAGAGAGGCCCTCTGACCTCAGCCGAACCGAGCACGGGTTGCTGGTCTCTCGAGAGATTGTGCCTGGCCCTTTGCGTGCCGTGGTGCGACGAGCAGTATACTTCCTCGTAAAGGCTGAAGCTTCAGGTGAATGTGACGGGTGTGAAGGGTGTATTGGCGAAGAATCGCAAAAAGAAGAGAAGAAAGATACCCCCCCCCATACTGAGCTCCAAGACCTCCTAACCAGGACCGGGGATCTGCTTGATCGCCTCGTAGCTCCCTCTGATTCGCGGTTGAAGGAGTTACTAACTAAGAGGATATGGGACCTCAACGAGAAGGATGCTGATCAACTACGCTTGAAGATCCTCGAGAAGAGTTCACCCTGCTGACTATATCGTTCCGAGCGGCCTGGTCCTAAGCACTTTCCAAAACCGAAGCAAGTCAGTTCGACTGTCCTCTATGTTCAACGACCGTACCGAAGCCGTCGGTCCGATTTGTTTTTCCCGAGATAAGAAAAACGGGTTATACGGCTATGTGAACGTCGTCACCGACGCTCCAGAACCCCGCCCAAAGCTGGGCCTGGTAGAGGTACCGAGTGCTGCAAGGAACAGGTCGGCCGAAGAGGAAGACGGGGTCGTCCCCTCGGCAAGCGGGTGGTCGGATCAGTGGGGGGGAGGGGGGGGGGGAGCTCTATCGTGGGGGTTTATCGAGAACCTCCCGGCCGAACATCTCATTGACTCCGGGTCCGTAGCGTGCCTAGGGCACCGGTGTGTATTGAAGCGTCTCGCCTTAACTAACTCCCCTCTCCTACCATACGGTGGTAGTCTGATCGGTGTGTCCGGGTCAACGCTCGTTATCGAAGGCGTTATCTACTGCCTGTGACGTTGGGTTCCGTCGAGAGGAGAATACCGTTTGCCATCGTGCATAATCTGCATGTCGACGCCAACCTAGGCACCAACGCACTCAAGGACTTCAGAGCCGTAATAGACTTGGATGAGAATACAGTTACGCTAAAAGACACGGGTGAGGTGTTCCCTCTGGGATCTCCTCGAGTGGAGGAATCTTACCTGTCCCGCATCTCATCTACCATTCGACTCCGCCCTGGTGGACAAGCTCTAGTGGTCGCGGAGGCTCAAGGTCAACTGGTGGACGGGGCCGCCGTCCTCGTAGAAGGACTTGCCGAGTTGGATGACTTCATTAAAGCTGCTAGGGCTCTGCGCACAGTGTATAACGCACTAGTGATCGTGGAAGTGTGCAACCCCTCAATCGAGGACACTGTCATCAAGAGAAGTACTAGATTGGCGAGTATTACGGTGATCCCCAAGACCGCGCCTCTGTTGGGATCTACTGCGAGTCTGAAGCCCGGCCCGGCGAGGCTCGGACTATGAGGCGAGGAGCTCAAGACCATTGGGTCCACTCGGTCATTAGCGCCTCTAGTACTACGACCGAAGTCGCTCAGGGGTCCGTACCCGGACTGGATCGAGTACTCAAGGAGGATCTCAGGGTCGACTTGGACGAGTCCAAATTGGGGAGTGAACAGAAGAGAATATTCACGAAGTTCCTCCAACCGTTCAGGGACATGTTCGTCGAAACATCGATGCGCCCCGGACGCACGAGTCTACTAGCGTTTTCTATCGATACTGGAGACCACCTACCTATAAAATAACCCCCTTACCGGGTGCCCAAGGCGGAAGGAGACGTGGTGGAGTCCGAAATACAAGAATACTTGAGGCAAGAGCTCATACGGCCCTCTTCTAGTCCTTGGGCCAGCCCTGTGCTTATGATCCGCAAGCCTGACGGCGGAATACGGTTCTGCATTGACTATCGAAGTCTGAACGCTGTCACTATCACGGACGGCTACCCGATGCCGCTCATTGACGATATTCTAGATGTGCTAGGAAGCGCTAACCTGTTCACGACAATGGACATTGCGTCCGGCTACTGGAACGTCCCGATGGCAACGGAGAGTGTGGAGAAGACAGCCTTCACTTGCAAATATGGCCTCTTCGAGTGGCTCGTGATGCCGTTTGGGTAATGCCGTCCCGGCCTTCGAACGACTGATGGAGACTGTGCTTGGCGACCTCAGGTGGAGGACTTGTCGAGTGTACCTCGACGACTGCGTGGTTTTCAGCGAAGACTTTCCTACTCACCTAGTACGATTATAGCAGGTTTTGGAACGGTTCCGATCTGCTGGGTTCAAGCTCAAGATGAAGAAGTGTAAGTGGGATCGTGACCAAGTAGCGTTCTTGGGACACATCGTCACTCCTTTTGGTATCCTACCCAACCCCGAGAAAGTCAAGTCAGTGATGAATGTGCGAAGACCGCACGACTTGCACACTGTGAGAGCGTTCCTAGGTTTGACCAGTTACTTCAGGCGGTACATCCCGGGATACGCAGTCATATCGGCCCCGATCGAACGACGCAAGATGAAGTAGCCCGATTCTTCTGCAGCGACGACTGCGAAGCCGCTTTCCTGCAACTCAAGCGTAAGCTGGTGGAACCTCCTATCCTTGTGTATCTCGAGTTTTCAAAGCGTTTTCATCTATACGTGGACTCATCTAAACTCGCTGTGGGAACGTGCTTGATGCAAACCGTGGATAGTAGAGAGTCGTAGCCTATGCGAGCAAGCTACTAGTTGGTTCCGAGAAGAACTGGGTCCATAAGGAAGACGGTACTTCGGAAATCGAGTGTTGGGGCATAGTATGGGCCACGCGTAAGCTTCGCTGCTAGCTGGGTCGCTGCGAGTTCGACCTGTACACGGATCACAAAGCTTTGACGTGAGTCTTCAACACGACTAACCGCACGAGTAACGCTAAGCTGGCTAGGTGGGCCATGGATCTGTCTCAACTATGCTTCAAGGTGTTCCACAAGCCCAGTACTTATATGGGTCATGTGGATGGTCTGTCCAGACTTCATATCCAGCCATCAATGCTATCTCCACGGCGGAGCTACTCAATGATGCTGACGAGTTCCCCCTAGTACTATCGAAGTCGGGGAGACTGCGCCTCTCGACTATACTCTACTCCCTACGGGACCCTCGTTACGGAACGCTGGCGACTCTAGTCCAGTAGCGACGCCCGATGAGGAAGAGGCTACTGCCCAACTCTTGGTGTCCCCGATTGATGTGTTCGGGCTACATCAGACTCGCTTCGTGGAGGAACAGAAGATAGCTCCTTGCATCCAAGCTATGATAGCGCTCCTAAGTGATGATGCTCTAGCCCTGGACCCTCAGATGGGCACTAAGATCCTGTTGATGGCCCCTAACTACTTGGTAAAGAGCTGTGTACTCATGTGTCGCATGCACTTGAAGGCTCGCGCCGGACCCGCGCCTACCCTTGAGGTGCCTGTGATTCCCCTGCCTTTCATATCAACCGTACTGCATCACTGTCATAAAGATGTACTTGCCGCGCATGTCGGAGTTACTAAGACGCTCGACAAAGTACGCAAGCACGCTTATTGGCACGACTGGAAGAAGAATGTGGCCGAATATGTTCGAGAATGCACCGTTTGCGGCAGTGGTAAAGGCTACCGCCCTTGACGGAATGACCGGATGCAGAGAAAGCCAGTACAATAACTATCCGGGCCTTTCTCGCTACTGGTGGTGGATGCCATAGGTCCCCTAGTGGCTACTCCTCGAGGCAACAGGCTCATACTCGTCTTCGCCCACTACTTTACCCGATGGGTCGAGGCGTTCCCTGTGGCTCGCTTTGACACCGTGACGGTCGTGGAGATAATGGTAAAAAAAAAAGGTGGTCTCGCGGCATGGAGTCCCCGAGAAACTGCTGAGCGACCAAGGATCCAACTTCATATCGAGTTTGGCTCGATCCTTCTACGAAACACTCGGAATCAAGAAGTTGTTTGGAGCTGCTTATCACCCTCAGACTCAGGGTTTAGTCGAGCGCTTCAATGGTACGCTGATCGGAATGCTAAAGATTTATGTCAACTAAGCTCAAAATTACTGGGACTTGTATCTACCCCGGGTACTACTCGCGTACCGCTCATCTTACCACGAGGCTCTTAAAGACTCTCCATTCTTCAGCCTGTATGGCCGGGACCCTGTGTTACCTCTAGACCTCGCGTTTCTCAACACGAACAGCGGGTGGAAGAGTAACGAGGTTACCGTCAAAAACTATACTTGGCTCTACGAGATACGAGACGCTTAGTGGAACGCCAACTCTTGAAGGCCCAGGGCAGACACGAACAACGACTTAGTAACCAAGTGTCGGTTAAGTTCAAGGAGGGAGACCCGGTATGGGTCTACCAGTACTTCCGGGCTCGTCCCGGGGAGAAGACCACGAACAAACTCGCTTTCGCATGGCATGGCCCGTACCGTGTGGTCGGGACTGTGAGGGAAAACTCCTATCGCATGGCTATTCCTTCCTACCCTAACCGAGTAGTGACTATTAACGTCAATCGGTTGAAGCGTTTCCAAGGGCGGTGGAGCCGACCGCTCCCGTCCAAAGTACCTGATGGAGTCCAGACGAGTCCTGGTACCGGCGACGAAGGGGCTTTGTCGGAAGAAGACCTCCCGTCTACTAGCTTTGTGGAGAGACTCCTGATTGGATGGGAAGAGACAGCCCTGACTGGGGTTCCCTGCCCCGTGATCGACATAATCGATAGACGCAAGAAGAACCGGGAAGAGCAGTTCCTGGTGTTGCTGGCAACCTATGAGACTCTTTGGAGGCCTCGGAACGCTCTATTGCCCACCTACGCTGCTCTGATCAAGGCGTTCGAAGAGACCCGTCGTCGGGGGGAAGGCCTGCCTGGACTACGTCGCAGCGCGCGGTTAGAAGATGCTAACGCCGCTGTGGACGAAGAGGAACTACTCTTCTAGGAGACGTGACGGACTGATCGATTGAGCCTGAGTGAGCTCTCGACCCCGTCTTCCTCGGAGGTGTCCTGAAGAACACTTCTTACGGCAAACTGTTTATTGTTGGATTCTACATAACGAGTGGCTACTCTACTACCTGCTGAAAAGTTAAACCGCGATTTTAAGATGAAGAACGAAAACGATAAATGAGGGATAAATCGCGGATCAAAAACAAAAATAAACTTAAGAAGATGATAATACTACATCTACGCTCGTTCTGTCGGAACGGTTCTTGGCTCGTACGGATCCCTAACTTCTCGGTGGCCTTACGTTAGGCTGCTTGGTCGAATTTCTTAGTCGGCGAATTGGGGGCAGAGTGCTCTCCCGGTGAGCTCGCCTTCCTAGGTGCTGAAGGAGACCGCGAGGCCGAGCGTCTCTTATGGGACACTGCCTTCTTCAGCGAAGACGCTGAACACGATTGCGACCGCTTTCGCGTACCATCCCGCGACGCTTAGGCTAGCGGAGAAGTCGCCGTTTTGCTTATCGGGGATGGCTTTGTGCCCTCTCGCGTGTGAAGGTGACCTCGGCTTATCTCGCCTAGGCGCCTTACTCACCTTAGTGATTGAAGCCTTAGTCGGAGACTTCGAACGGGAAGCCGAACGCTCCTCCGAGCGTGACCGCCGAGACTTCTTGCGCACTGGTGACCTCAATCGTGACCGCGGAGGAGAAACCGAACGTCTAGGCGACGCGACGCGCACTTTGAGCTTGCCTTTAGATCGCGGGGGTGAAGGGGACCGCTTGCGCGCCGAACTAACACGAGGCTTCTTCAGGAATGAAGAGCTACGTGACGAACGGGAACGCTTCGCGCACACCTTCGACTTCAGAGGATTGTGGGAGAGCTGCAGTCGCTTGTTGGGACGCTTGTCGTCATCCGAATGCTCGTCTGAGCTAGAAGACAGGCACAGCGTTTTCTTAGCGGGGCGGAGGTCTTCGGAGTCATTCTCGGTGTCGTCTTCTTCGTAAGCGGACACTTCTTCACTCGCTTCCTCCCAGACCGCCGTATAAGTACCGTCGGTACGCTCGTAAGCTGCATATCTCGCGGAGTCCGCTTCGGACGAGTCTAGAGGAGTTACATTGGGTGCTCGAAGAGCTCATTTTTCCCGTTCGCGCGAAAGCTTAGCCGACATCTTCTGGAGACGAGGGCAGTGGCTTAGCGCGTGCCAGACCCCTTTTGAGCGGTCTCCCACCCAATGGGGTTCTTGGTCCTCCTTCGACTTCATGCCCAGCAGAACGAGAGCTAGAGCCCGGTCCGTGAGCTGACTATCCGGCTTCGAGCTGTTTAGCTTTCGGGTCCAGGGCTCCGGTGTGCTCCAACAGCTCGGTGATGGTCGTGAAGCCTCCCTCGTCGATCCGAAACGGTTTGAGAGCGTTCCTTACTTTACGCGAGTACGCTCCCGAGTCACGCGACTAGAGCTTGGATAGCTGTCGATTACCGGACCTTTGTAGGACTTGGCGTCTGGAGCGCTCCGACCGGGCTGTCCTCCCATCCACATGAGACGGCGTCGGTGAGCGCAGCTCTCAAACAACTGGAGAAACCCAAAGTAGCCCCAGGTCTCAATGCAGATACTCAGAAACCAGACGCGCGCGACCACCGCCGCCATCTTGGCCTTACGACGATGAGTCTGGGCGTTGGGGGTCTTCAATAAGCCGTTTGTCTGCCAGGCCCAGAACTGGGAACGGCTCTCATTCCAGAAACGCCAATGAGAAGCGTGCACGTGAGGATAGTCTTGTCTTGCGGGTTGTACCACAAGTGAGAACTCGACCACGGGTAAGCTAGCAGGTACGATTCTTGACCAAGCTCGGCCGCCTCGTAGTGAATCCTCTTCAAGTCGTCAGCAATTGGGGAAGGCGTCGTGTCCGACAGATTAAACGGTAGCACGAACGAAGACCATGGGTGGCTCTGACCCTTCTTATTGGAGCGGGGACGCTCCGTCATCGTTTTCTTCTTCGTCAAGCCGGAACTGACGCTCTTGAGCGGAAAATGACCGTCCTGCGTGAAGCGTGGGTGCCGGTGCGGCTCCCCGCGAGTAGGTTGTCGAGTCGGTTTGGGCATGATCACTATCGACCCAGTCAAAGCGTCCTCGGCCTTCCCCGTGTCGTCCAAGACTGCTGCAGCGATGTCATCCAGCAACTCGAGGTCGATAGAGCTGGCGTTCGCGGCGAGGATGTCGCGCATGATGACCCAGAAGCGCTCGTCGGCCGGGGTATCGTCAGGAGAAGAATCGTCGGAGTCGGACGGCTCGACGTCCCAGACGACCTTGAGTTTGCGGGGCGCCTTGCTGCGCGAAGTGCCCATAACGGGGTGGTGACGAAGAGGGAGGGTGCTGAGGGAAGCGTCTGGGCTCGAGGCAAAATTGCGGAATGAGCCGAAAGACTGACCATCGGTGCCTGGACCTCCAGTTCTGTCTCTCCAGAAATTCCTGTGAAAAATGCGTTTTGGGTGCAAGATGGGCTCTCGCACGAGACGAGGAAACGGTGTCCTCCTTTCCCAACTACAAGACTTGACTGATGGTTAGCGACTAAGACGGATGGGGGTCGACCAACTTCGAGAAGGGTCACCTCGGGTGTACTCAGTTTCTTATTTGCTGAGTGCTCTCTCCTATAATGGAGCCTCAAGCTAGCGTATTATTCGAGTACGCCCGCTGGGAGCTGTGGCCTGTTTACATAGGCGCCGTATCGGCCTGGGTCCTACAACTCCTCTACGCAACGTTACCTGGGAGTTCCTGGTCCAAGAATGGCGTGTGGTCAAGATGAACTGTGATATTTGTGGCGACTGTGCGTCGTTGTACCGAGACGTGCCCCAAGCGGGCGAACTTCGACAGCTCCGAGGTGCTACCTACGCGTATTGAGTATGGAGCGCGCTGTTCGCTGCGTCTCCTGTCGTTCTGCTCAAAGAAGGAGAAAAGTATGGTCGCTATGGACGGATGCTGCGGAGTTGGTGGATCGCCGGCAAGGTGACTTTCTCCGACTGCATCCCTGAAGTCCTCCTCCGTACACGGGACTCGAACGTACGCTATTGGTACGCTTTCTGGGACGCTTCCAAGGCCACCTTTATGCGCCTGTACGCTGTGGGAGAGGCCGCCTGCTGGCTGGTACTACTATGCTTTTCCCTGCTACTATACGTACCAGTCAACGTGTTTAGTCTGGTGGAATTCATACTCCTTGGACCTGTGGGCGTTGGTGCTGTACTGTTATTCCTACTGGCTTCCAACTACTGCCTCCAGTGGACCGGCTGGAGTCTTGCTGACACACTTATCGTGGGGGTCGCCGGATTGATATCCCACGCTTGTCGTCAGTACGACGAGGAAAGCCCTCTACGAACCGTCGCCCCTAAAGTACTGGTTGAACTAGCTCTAGCAAGTACTCGCCGGAGCTTCGAAGCGCAGTATGGCCGAAGCTCGAATCATCGAACGTCTACGGGTCGACGACGACATCTAAGTGTTATATGACTTTCAGGCCGCCGACCCCGACTTCATAGAGGACTGCACCGAGGACTACCCAGAGGCGTCCCAGCCTCACCTACCGGTCCAAGCGACTAGCGACGGAGTGCATATGGCTACCGTAAGGAACGTACGCAGAGGTTCCGTTCGCCGAGGCCGGCAAACGACAAGTCGGGGAGGAAGTCCCGTACCCGGGAACGAAGGGGTCATTCCAGGAGCTGTGTATCCCGGTGGGATGACCCGATGCCCTGTGGCTACTCCTCGCCCGACCGTCCCGTCAGGATGGTTCCCGTTAAACTCGACGGCTCACGTGCCCCTGACCGAGCCCGTTAGAGTGGTTCTATAAGGTGATCTAAGAACGCTGATTCTCTGGCGTCGTGGGACCAAAGCACCTAGCGTCATCAAGCCCCTTCCCAGAACTCCCTGTTGTCCCACGATGGCTGACGACAGGTGAAGGGAACTCTTCTTTCTAAGTATAAGAGAAGTGGTGTAGTGTATGTAGGGTAGAGAATGTGGTGGACCTCTCTTCCAGTTAGCTCTCAGTCTTATATTTCCCTCCTTCTACTCAAGTTGAAGCCAAGCCAATAAACAAACTTCTATTTCATCTAACAGTGTTCCTTTGACCGTTTCCTGCAGCCACTGAACAAGACCGTACTCCCTGAGCAGCCGTGGACTACATGACCCTTGAAGGACGAGGAGGTATACGACAAGAGGCGAAGTTTCACGATAGTGCCGTCAATATTGTCAATTTTGCATTTCATTACCTTTAATCGTCACATTCGACTGTCTTGTTGTAGAAGATCAACCATCCACAACTTATATTATTTTCCAAAATCACCAGGTTTTTAACTAGATCGTCTTCGACTTAGCTGGGAATACACTTTTTTCTCTTTGCATTGATGAGCTTAGCCAGCACCCAGTGACGTTGTAACTTTTAGCCAATAAAATAAATTCTGAAGAGCGATAGTAAAATTACATTGAAATGAAGCTTCTGCAAATTAGGGGCCACATTGTTTAACTTCATTTTACTATGTAATTTACGTTTTTTGCCTCTACCTGCATGAATGCATTTACGCGACTTGCGAACGCTTCGTTAAAGAAATTGTTAATGATGTAAACTAAGTCACTGCGCGTTCGAAAGGAGAAAACGGTATTGTCCCGCCCACGACCGATAAATTTCGTAACAAACTTGCGTTTAGACGCTTAGCAGTAGCTGAGTCAGGATTTTGTTTTGCCGCGAGAAGAGATTTTTCAAATTCAAGAGAACCTGCTAGCACTCCCAAGTTTTTTTTAGTGTTTGTGCATGTGTATCTGTAGCCCGCGCATCTTTCTTACCGCGGCATGACGCTGAAGCTGGTTGAAAGTGTAGCAACAAGAGTCACGTTTCCTTCGAATCTTCCATCGCAAAATGATATTCAATGACGGCAAAGGTCACTTGAAAAAAACCAGATGGGAGCATTTCACCACCCATCATGAAGAGCGTTGGAAACGCACCAGCTATTAAATGGCCATTTTCATCCGGCTCAACTATTGGAGCTGCATCTCGTCGTACCACAGTAATATATTTCATAGCAACGACATCAATCATAGCGTCAACAATTGTAGACTGAACCGTTTTTGAGGAGATGTCAGAGAAAAGCCATTCTCTGACATATTCACTTTCACGAACACTCTTGTCATTAAAGACGAACGCATGGGATGTCCAACACAGCACTTATAATAAGCGAGAGCGAGTCGCGGATCTCCTGTATACTTTTGGCCGTTTGCCATAGGTAAAATATCTCCTTCTGAAATATTTTTTTGCAACAAGACAGACTTTGCAAGAGATTGCAAGCATTATTTGATTATTTCCGGCTCAATATTTGCTTCAGTAGGCTCAATTACCTTCTGCACAATGCGGCCTGTAAACCCAAATTTCAATTAAACAGCACCCAAATCTAAAAAGTAAAAGCAGGTTCAGTTAGAAACTACCTGCAGCGTTTTTGTCAATTACTTGTGCTTGGGACGCTCAGTACTTCCTCATATAAGCTTCCTTATGGTCTCGTTTACACAGCCTTGATGTGGTCTGTCTGGTAGGTATTTCACCACAGCCTGAACAAACAAAAATAATCAAAGTAGCAGAGACGTTATAGTGTCGAGTATTTAAATTTCTCTTCTTGCTCGCGAGATGCCCTCATGTTTTCTTTTCGCTGGCGTTTCATCTGCTCGGTAGGCGATAGCGTGTCACCAGACGGCATCAATCCCACTTTTAGACATGACCAACAAGTCTAAAGAGAAAATGCACTGTATTGTGATAGTTCACGACGAGCACGTTAGTGTTAGCTACGACAGCAAACAGTTAATCACCATTCAGCTTACCTTCCATGTGAGCCGCACCAACCGGGTTACGCAGTACCGTGGTATTAATCCGGTGTGGGCTGTCCATACCTAAAGGCATTCCCAGTATAACACCATGTGCATGTACGTGGTGCACGAGCTGCGTTCTAGACATGAGTGCAAGAGGCTCGATGTAGCGTTTGCATAATAAGAGAGACTAAAAACGACTTGTACGTGAAGTCAGCGAGGCAATTACGCTACGCAACGCCCAAGGTAGGAGTAAATTGCTAAAAGTAGGCCTGTAAATGCTAAACACACATGTGGTTTGTTATACTGATCAGGAACAAAGTAGTAGCGCACTCCTTGATGTATCATGATGTTTATGTTGATGCGGAGAATCTGCTGATTTCTTCATTCGTCTTCTGCATTTGAAACAGTTGGCGGTGACCCGGGTCACACCAATGACCCGGTACTCAGCTATTCTGTCATAAAACATATGCATTATTTAAGTTTCTGTAATCAGGCAATGCCGATTATCCTTTCCTTGCTGCAGCTCTGAATGCACTGCAGCTTCGATCCAACGTCCGAGTTAAGCTAAATGATAATGTGAATTTTGTTGTATGAGCTTGTTGCTTCCGAGGGCGTCCAACTGGTTGCTTTGCTTGCACTCCTACAGCTACTTTTCTCTTCGTACTTCTTGCACCTTTGTTAGCGTCACTAGGCTCGTCCTTATTCTTGCTGAATATTGATTCATCCGGATAGTAAGTTAAATACTCGGCAGGAATCGAGAAATATTTTAACGACAACGATTTGAGTTTTACTGCTCAACTTTCCCAGTGCCAAGTAGGGCACAAGCACGCTCAAATGCAGTAAGTCGATTCCGAGGCTTTTGTTTCTTCCGTGGTGCAGTCTGACGCGAGCCACCTGTGCTGCCAGCTCGTCGTTCTGTCGTGGGAGGGTCGCTCATTTGAGCCAACAGTGGAAGGATCGCAGTCCAAACGAGAAGTGGCACTGAAGTACCTCGTGCTAAAATTAAATAAATATTTCAGATTTTGCTCTAATAATAGTTGGTGACCCGGGTCACCGCCAACTGGTTCATTTCAGCAAAATGTTCTGTGCTTGTCGGTACCCGCTTTGCTGTACACAGCTACATCCATGCCAGTCTCAATCGCATAGCGCGTAAATATGCGTCAGTGACACGATGACGCCCAAAACAGCGAGCGTTGAGCACATATGAGTAAGTTATTCCGATCATCCTCCTCCACAGAAGATAGCATCGGGCTGATTCGGCTCACGGATTGAGCTCGTAATTACTTCTTTTGGAAACGATTCTTTTGAGCCACTATCAGTATGCCACCTTTGCAAGTGCAGCAATAACTCATTTTTCCATGCCCTCAAAACTTCTTTGCGATAGCATTTCTGATGAAGCGGCTCATAGAAGTTCACACCCTTAGCGTTGTTAAAAAAAACATTCACGACGATAATTTCCTGGTGGTCCGTACTCAAGTGAGGCGGTATAATCACAAATTGCGTCTGAGATAACCATTGTTCTGGTGGCTTTGGTCAGTGCAATGCCAGAGTCAGCGATGAAAAGGCAACACATTCTCGTGCACTCAGTGCTATCAAAGTGATTGTCATGTCGATGACAGCATCGTTTAGCCTGCCGCGTGGGACTCCCCAAGCAATATTGTGACGGGGTCACACAGCACCTTGCACAAAGGAAGTGATTAAGGGTATTTACTACCTGAGTGGACGTTAGTCCACGTGTTCCCGGCCTCAGAGGGAACAGTTTGCTACTTACGAGAGTAGATGTAAGAATGATGTATGTATAAGTAAGCTAAGCTTGGGTTCTGTACAAACTAGAGGTTATCTATAGTGGAGCTATGCAGTCATACTCCTAGAGCGCCTGGTACTGTATACCAGTTTTCCACAGAGGTGACGGGTCACTCTTTATGTAACTGTAACCTGGGTTACACTGGATTGTACCCCGTTACATCCTCTTCTACTTAACTGGGAATCACCTGATTCTCCAATCAGAAGTGAGAAAGTTAAAACACCCAAATGGTTAGTTCTCACAATGAGCAGCCACGAGACTGGCGCGGCTCTCAGTCACACCCACAGTGACTTGTGCGCTCAAAGCACACTCGAATTGGCATCCCTATGCTCACAACTGTGTTGGACGCGAAGCCTACACTCAGAGCTGCCATAGCTCCTGAGTTAGTGCGAGTACAGTGCTTTGGCACAGGGTGCAATAGCACTCGAACGTGTGGAATTTATCTACAGCTCGCACTGGAGGACATGACAGTCCTCGCGAACGCGTCCGGAGCATGGTGTCTCCCGTGAGGGACTACACAAAGAAGGGCAACACCTGTCCCAGCACTATGAGCCTTTGGCTCCAGCAAAAAAAACATTCTTGCGGGCGGAGCTTTTGCAACGCTTCTCTTCGCGTCTTGATCGTCATATCAACGGCGCGTAGGTGTCCTTCATCGACACCGTGTACCGTGACGGTACGCAGTCGTAGTGTAGGTGTCTCCCATCGACATCATGTTCCGTCCGGTACTAACCTTCGATGTGGCACGCACATCGCAAAGCCGCCATGTTTGGCGGCAACAGCATCTGCTGAGCTGTCGCCTGAACTGATTCATGGCCAGTGCTCGCATCATGCACGACGCATGTGCAAGCATCTGGTTTTGTAGCAATCCCGCGGTTGATCGATCAATTTATTTGTCCTCTTCAAAAAGCCGTATTAGCTGGTTCCAATTGCTTTCAATCATGTTCGTCGTCGTATTGCCCGCTGTAAAGTAAATTCCCACGACCATGGTTCGACCACATATTGCTACACCACTCCCAGTTGTCTTGAAAGTCCCAAAAAACGTTTGGGCACGGCTCACTACAAATATCGGGATGCGTTCCTTTACCGAGTTTCTTAAATCTATCTCTTGCTCGCTCAAACGTTTCTCTGGTAGTACTATACATCATCTACTTGATCAACACCCCCACATCATCTCGCTGAGCGCCATTAAGCCCATTCTCTGCCCGCTTTATATATATTTTTCCAATTCGCCATGGTGTGAAACTGGCAGAATAGCACTGTGGCTTGGGGGGCATCTCTCTAGCACTTTCCACTCCTTAACATCTTTGTCTATCACAAAGGTCTGGATTTTTCTCCACGAACTATTATGCATTCAAAAAATGCCAACATTTTTTCCATTGTCTCCATCGTTTCGTTAAGCGCAATAACGTCCAGTATAGGCACGCCACGTCCATTTGCACTAGTCACCAGGAGTCCACCCGTATTTACAGAAATATAAGAGACACTTAGTAAGGTTGCTACAACAGTGTCCCGGTGATAAGGGTGCCCGGCGTAAAGAACGCCCCAAAGCTAAGGGCGCCTAATGAAACAAAATTAAAGGAAAGTTGTATGACTTCGCACAATTAATGAGTGATCTTACCACTGTAAAAAACAACAGAGTGCCAGACGTTGCCGCTGAATTCAAGAGCGCGGTACGCATGAACCTGAAGGAGACAGATGTGCGAGAGCGTGTGGTGCAGCTCTTCCGAGCTAGCAGGGAGTTAGTGGAGGAACGAGGCTGGTCAGACTTCTTTTTGGACAAGGAAGGAAAGAAGTTGAAGTGCAAATTGATGGTTGCTTCAATTGAACCTCCGTCGTTGCGCGAAGAAGTTGAAGCCATTCTTTCATATAAGAATAGGGCAGCACGATCGGATGAGAAACTGCTGTATAAGGTGAAATTTTGAAGGCCTTTGAGCATGAACGAGAGTTTCAGCGTCGGAGGCGCCATCGCACGGTGGTGAAAAATGATTTTCAGCCTGATGCACCGCACTCTGGGGGCCGTCCGAGCAAAAAGGCCTGCACGGTGAAAGCAACTGATTCACACCGAGAAGCTCGTCCGACCGGCCAGCAACCAGGCGCGTCAAAATTGGAGCCTGGGCCCAAGTCTAAAAGACAACTTTAGGCACCGAAAGGAGGATGCTTGAAGTGTAAAGAGGATCACTGACTGGTCCGTTGCCCGGAAGCCACTCACGAAGAGAAGACGACGTTGCTGAGGCAACAGCATGAGCGACGAGATCGTGAGAAAGCTGAACGGAAAAAGACTTCACAGTTGTGAAGACTGAAGCGCATCAAAGAGTGCCTAGATGGTCCAGTAAGACTGGTCCACCTAAACGGAGTGCACTCAATGCCTTATTGCGCTGATTCGGGGGCGGATACAAGTGTGATCGGACGGAAGCAGGTGATGGAACTAATGAGAAAGAATGTGTCGGTACGGCCTAAGGATTTGGCGGACGAGGTTCCTGTCAAAACAGCGGGTGGACACACTCTCCGGGCTAGAAGCAGAGTTGATTTGAAGTTACAAATAAACGCTGCAGCTGGTGCTGTTCGCATAACGACTCCTGTGCGATGTTTGATTATAGAAGAAGATGAAGAGGAATTCATTATTGGTAAAGAAGTACTAGTGCTTCTGGGTATTGATGTGGATTGACAGCTCGAGCAGCTAGTGGAGAATGTGGATGCGGCAGATGACGACCCAATAGAGTTTGATGATGACGTTGCGGTCGGTGGAGTGTCTGACACCGAATTAAAGGAAGGAGTGGAGAAACTACTGAGAGCTGCAGCTGAGTATGGCTTTCCGGAGGAACGACTTGATGACTTACGTGTGGTAGGGTAGATGTTCGACATCTGGAGATTAAAACTCGGTGGCGACCCTCCTGCAAAGGTCCTTCCACTTCTGATAATGCTAAAGGAAGGTGCAACACCGCATCGATGCAAAGCTCGCCAGTATCCACCTCATCTCCGAGCATTCCTGCGTGAGTTTAATGAGGAGCTCGAGAGAATGGGCTGGATCTATGAAAACCCACAGAGCAGATGGACTAGTGCTGCACTGCCGATCAGGAAGCCAGGCTCAGATGAATACAGGCAGACGGCATATTACCGAGTAGCAAATGATAAGACTGAAGCTGCAGCAGGAGCAATGCCGATACTGAAGGTTGTCTTAGAACATGTTCGAGGCATACAGAATTTCGGACTTTTCGATTTTTTGAAAGGATTCTGGCAGCTGCCCCTCGCCAAAGATTGCCAAGAGATCTTGTCCTACATGACTGATTCCAAGGTTTACACGCCGACCCGCGTTCCACAAGGGTGCAGTGATGTCGCGATTCACTTCTAGCGCACAATGGAGAAGTGTTTTACGGAGTTGCTATACAAGCACTTACTAGTGTGGGTACATGATTTGCTTCTTTATGCTGGTACAATTGACGAGTATTAGAAAAGCTAGAGCGATTATTTTGCCTCGTGAACGACTTCGGTTTGAAACTAAGTGTGAAGAAGTCTAGATTATACCAGCAGAATATGCGAGTGGGAAATGCATCGATGGCGATGGGGTTCGACATGACCCCGATCGCATCCAGGTACTCCGTGGGTTGCCGTGTCCAAAGACTGCTGGGGAACTCCAGCAGCTCCTCTGTGTTGCAAGTTGGTTACGTGAGAGTATTGTGAGCTACGCAGAAGTGATGCAACCTCTCCAAACCTGTCTCGACAATGCATTGAGGAACACAAAGCGGTATGACTAACTCACAAAAATAACTGGCGTCATCTTTCAATACTAATAGATATTGGCTTGGTCCGAACGATTCACCCAAATATAGAAAGTCAAAGTGCAAGGCTTCATTTCGGTTGGCGCTGCGAAACGTTTCTCCCCACGGCCTCGGAATGATTTTACCCCCTTTTACATGCCGGCATAACAAGCATTTCGAACGGAAACGATCCACTTGTCTGCGAAGATCGGCAATCGAAAATACTTGAGTCAGCTGACTCATCATTGCATGGCGACCCCGATGTCCTTGGGGTCCACAGTGTGAAACGATGAGCAGGCGACGTAACAGCTCTGTCCCCTCATTAGGAATCCATAACTTAGAGCCTCTAACAATCAAACCATCATCCCGAGTTGTCATTCCCATCGGCACAGACTTCTGGGAGTGTCGTCGTTGATTCCGTAGAACCTCGTCTAATGTAGGCTAGACAAACTGTTCGTCATCCAGAGGGCGTAGTATCACTCGTTGTCGCTCTTTGTCTCCTCGAGTAGAGACGCGGCGCACTTGGGTCATTGCAGGGGACGGAGAAGCCCACCGTGTCAGCATATCCGCCCATACGTTCGCTGTCCCCGCGATCTGATCAATCGTATACCGGAATTCTGTGAGTTTCATCGCCCACCGCAACAACTTACCCTGGATATGCTTCTTCACACTCTCAGCTGGTGCGAACACATGGATAAGATTTCTATGATCGCACAGCATCCGAAAGCCCTTGGGTCGCGTAAGTAGATATGACAGCTTCTCACACGCAATGACAATTGGAAAGGCTTCTTTCTCAATAACACTCCAATTCACCTGAGCCCCTTTGAAAGTTCCAGTTAGACACGTCAGCAGCTCGTGTGATTGTTTTCCATTTGCCTTTTCGTCATCCCATTTTTCGACTTGTGAAATAACGACGCTCCAGGCTTTGTCTGATGCATCTGTAACTATCACCATTTCTCCGGTTGGATTAGGATGGTGTAGTGTAGCTGAAGTAGCAAGTACATCACGGGCCCGACTGAATGCCTCACGCAACTCCGGAGTCTCTGTGATAGGTATGGCTGCTGCAGCGCGCTTCATCTGTGAGACGTCTACGAGTGATGTGGTTGTACAAGCTATCCTACAATGGCACTCTCGCTATAATGCTCCTAAACTTTGGATCAGTGACCAAGGTAGTCACCTTAAAAGTGAAGTGATGGACAATCTGTGCAGCAAGTTGAAGTGCGAACATACATTCTCGGTGGCATACTGTCCGTGGATTAATGGATCTATTGAGCGTCTAAACAGAGATATCCTACAGGTGCTACGTGCTATGATTTTGGAGTCCAAAGTGGACTACCGCGACTGGGTGTCGCTGATTCCAATATTACAATCTAGTCTAAATCATACCCCGCTACCGTCCCTGGCACACGAATGCCCCCTCGAGCTGTTTACTGGCCTACAGCCACCCTCACCGTTCGCACCTGCGTTTGTGCAACGGCAAGGGTAAGGGTAAGGGGGGGCTAGTAGTGCGGCTAAGATCGAGAAAGCACTCGAGCGGTTGCGCGAAAGTGTCACCAATATGCACAGGGATGTCACTACTGCGAGGGAAAAACAAACCCTGCTAAACAAACGGAAAGAACGAGGGGAGAACCTGGTTAATTTTTCCGTGGGAGACTTCGTATTGCGCTCTCGAGTAGATGAGAAACGTGTCAACAAACTACTTGTTACCTGGGTGGGACCGTACGTGGTGACGGAAGCTCACCCACGTCATTTTGTGGTAAAATATTTAGTGACCGGCAAGTCGAGTGACATACATGCGTCACGCTTAAAGTTTTTTGCGGAAAGTGACCTACAAGTCACTGCAGAATTGTTGGAACATGTTGCCGCACAAGGCATTGCTCTAGATGTTAGCAAGATCCGGCAGCATCGCTGGAACACCATCCGGGGTGACTATGAGCTCCTGATCAACTGGCGCGGCCTCGAAGAGATTGCGGATTCCTGGGAGCCTTTCGTCTCTATGGTGCGAGATGTACGCGTGCTAGTGGAGAGTATGTTATGGGCGCCGGAGACAAGCAGCTTGCGGAGCACTGGAAAAAGTCGCAACAATAAGCAGCAGCTGATTTTACGGCTGGTTTAAATGTCCTGGAATATGTGGAGTACTATTTGATGTGCAGTCTAATTGGGCGGACATGACGTGCCGTTTCTATTTGATTGCAACACTTCAACGAGGTCAAGTTGAAGTTCATTGATTTGGATACACCATGGCCTGGCAATTTTGACAAACGAAAATTTCGGTTACGTTGTAATATTTCGGTTTTCCTCGTGGTAGGAATATTGGAGTGTGTCGTTGCCTGACAAAGATATATCTTACAAGGCTGAGTGAGGCTTTGAGAGGGGACTGTAGTGGGCTGAGGTGGATAGCGTCACACAGCCCGTGCAGTGAATGAGCAAGAGAATCCCCAGATAAGCAGTGGCAGGGCTGCCACTGCCAACCGTCCGTGCGGACAGCTGGACGATCGTTTTGCTTGTTCGAGCTGGTGTAGTGACATAGGGAACAGTTTAAGACTTGCAATATAGACGGCAAGAAGCGTTTAGGAAGTGCCAGCTCCCCCAATCGGTGTTCTTCTGCAAGACCCACCACACGCAGCGTAATTGCCGCACGAAGTTCAAATCCCACTGATCAAGACCAAAAATATGATCGACAATGAAGAGTACGGCTCCCATGTTAATGCCGGGCCACCTGAGCGTTTGGCCATACAAGCGCACGAGTGCCGAGAATATCGACTAGTAAAGCGTCAAGTCGGCCTAGAAGAACATGTACTGTGCGTTTGTCGAACGGACAAGTTAATCCCGTCAGTGGCGAGGTTTCGACGTGGACGGCCTCAGAGGATTCGGTTGACCAATGTGTCCGACCAGACTGTGTACCTACCAGCACACTACTTGATCGCGATGTGGATTCCAGATGGGGTTTTGCCGCGAGGTGACGGCTATGTGCGTCTGGACTCCAAGAAGTACCAATATTGGCAAGTGCTGGCCTGTGACGGTTGCAGAGACCGCGAGCTGTTTCAGCGTTTGTGTTTAATCTACGAGCAATGGCTTGCAACTCAGTCGTCGGCAGTCGAGCGACCAGACTATCCAGAACCCAGTGGAGTGCTAGCAAGGCGTTTTGAAGACTGGATGAAGAACTCTGGTGATCGTCTGACGTGCGCAAAGAGCTGGGCGATGATCATGGAAGAACGTGAAGGAGCGGAGGCCTGCCTGGCATCTGGGGTGACGGCCGGGGACTCGGGTTTTGTCCAATTTTCCGAAAAGCCTTTGGGCACTTACACGACAGTTCACGGCGGAGGCAATAATGCAAACGAAGTCTCGGTAGCGCGTACACACGAGCTATTGATCTCGGTAAACGTTGTGCATACGCCAACGAGTGTTCGTTTCGAGTCTGGGGTGACAACAGAAGCGACAAGTAACAGCACTGGATCAGATGGAGTCACCAGTCTCGACGATGTTGTCCCGACCTTGTGCGCAGCCAAATTTGCGAATGAATCATCAGTGGTTGGTCCAGAGGATGCAGACGTCGTACTGAAAGTGGTGAGCACGGCACCGAGTGCTCGCTGCGAGATTGGAGCGAATACCGGACTGTCAAGACCACGGTCATCCGAGGTGCTGAACAGAAGTCAACAGCCCAATATATCGGCTGCCTGCACATTCGATATTGCGAACAAAGACTCGGCGGGTGGCCCAGAGATGGGAAATCAAGCGGAGAAGGAGATGAACCCAGTACCGAGTGGTCAAATCGAAGCGAATACCGACGTTGAGTCAAGGGAAGAGGCCGTCGCGACTTTGGACGAGACGTACATGTCGGTTGCTCGCGTGCTAACAACCGAAGGAAATGAGGCAACGGAGGACATAAGAAATGATTTCACCGAGCATCCAGCTAACAACATCGGTCTGGAAGACTACGCAAAGGAGTTGGCCTTCCTGCCAGACCTTACCGAAGAAATCAGCACGACGATAGACTACAATGCGCCCAGTGTTGCTGATCCTAAGCTGTCGACCGATCGCCGAGAACGTCTGGTTGCAACGCTGAAGAACCACGAGCACATCCTGATTGCTAGTGGTAATGCACTGCCGCCGGAACCCTACGGCGCAGTATGCGATATCGACACGCAGGGGCATGCCCCAAACAAACAGCGTGTCGCTACGATTTCTCGGTAAACTGTACGAGCTGCTACGGGCTTTGTTGAAAGCAGAACTGATCGTCTTTTCAGACAGTCCATGGGCATCGCCGATCGTGATTGTGATGAAAAAGAACGGGCTGGACATCCGGCTCTGCATTGATTACAGGATGGTGAATGCCATCACCGCAATCATGGAGTATGCAATGCCGCTAGCTGACGATCTGTTGACCGATCTCGAGTGTTACCTATGGTTCTGCTCGCTGGATGCTGTAAGCGGCTTCTGGGCAGTCTTGATGACCTTGCAAGCACGTAAAGTGTCGGCGTTTGTCTGTGCACTCGGACACTTCGAGTGGCTACGCATGCCTTTCGGGCTAAAGAGCGCGCCAATGATCTACCAGCGCATGATTGACAACGCGCTGTGGGTGTTCGTTCAGCCAAAAGGAGGTTGGTTTGAATGCTCGGAGACGATGCATTTAGCTGAGGAACAGGCCAAGGAACGTCGTGGAGCAAACACCAAGGGTTCGTTTCAAACGCAGTTAGCGGCAGACCGCGAAACACTGGTGGGGGCCGACCCTGTATTACAACTCGTCAACAGTCCCGTCGCTGACATGTTTACGAACGGAGAACATGACGAATCATCGCTGATACACGTGTTTGGTCGACGGTCGTTTGTGGATAATATTTGCTTTGGTGGTGAGGATTTTGACAGCTGTCTGGCTAACGCTGGACCGATTGCTAGCAGTATTTGCACAGTGTCGGATCAGCATTAGTTTCACCAAGAGCATCTTCTGCCAGCCCAAGGTAGACTTTCTGTCGAATAAAATTTCGCCAGAAGGTATCAGGACTGATCCGAAGAAGCTTGCGGCCATCACCGAGCTTTCGTTTCCAACGAGCAAGCGGGGTATGCAGTCGTTCCTTGGAGCGGTTAATTAATCAACCACAACCGCTTTATCCAAGACTTTGCAGTCTACGGTGCGGCGCTGTACCAGCTGAAGGGTGAAGACAATTTTTTGCGGAAGGTGGCCTTTCTGTGGCACGTCGTTCCTTCGAGAAATTGAAGGCGAGTGTTTCACATGCACCCATCTTCAGGCACTTCGATCGGTCGAAGGAAGTTCACGTCTAGCTTTTTGCGAATGAATGGGCGTTGAGTACTTCACTTATGCAAGAACACGAAGGCAAGTTACAACCCGTACGATTCCTTGGTCGTGTGCTCAAGGAATCTGAGATGAACTACCATCCTGCTGAGAAGGAAGTCTTGGCGTTACTGTTGCTGTTGAAGGTCTGTTACGTCCAGCTGGCAGGAAAGACGCTACATGTCTATACACGATTCTTGACGTTAGAGTGGATGCATAAATCGAAGTCCCTCTTCGGACGCGCAGACCAGTTCGCAGTTCTGCTCTCGCAATGGTACTTGAAGGTACAGCGCGTTAATGCGAAAGATGTCGCCTTCGCGCAGCTACTGCAGTCAAGCATCACGAGTTTCGTCGACTTGGAAGACTCACTCGCGCCGGTGGCACCTCCAAACAAGGGCTCACCGACTATACGAATGGACCCGGCGCTGCTTTACGCCAGGTTTCCCCGTAACTACTGTGGATTCGTCATGTCGTTTGACGGATCAGCGAAGACAGAGAAGTACGGCGGCTACGGGAGTTGTTCATGGGTGTTGTGAAGCCTTCCTAAGTGGAAGATAGTGATCGCTGCAAACACTTACCTCTCGGCCACCACGGTGAATGAGGCGGAGTACAGAGGATGATAAACGGTGTCAAGGCTGCTATTGCGTACGGTGCAGAGGATTTAGTCATCGTTGGTAACTCAAGGATCGCGATTCAACAATCACTAGGGGTGATCGCATGCAGGAAGGAAACTCTGCTAGCACTGCTGAATATTCACAAGGAACTCGCTTCGATCAGTGAAATATCTTCACGTTGTACGAGAATACAACACTGCGCGGATTCATTAGCCACTGAAGCACTGGAATCGAAGGTCAGTCGTGTGATCTTGGCCGAAACTTGCAAGTCGGAACTGGCGTCGCTGATTCGTATCCAGGAAATGATCCACGAGCCGGACGAAGATTCGGTAGATATTTCATCACGTGGAGCAGAGCGTCAAGTACATGTACTGTCAGACAGCGAGTCTTCAAAGTGGAAAACTTTCGAAATTTTCGTGATTGATTACAGCTCACCAGAGTACGATTTTGGTAATATAGCAGTGATGACGAGGCGACAGACAAAAGCCAAGAAACGCGTCAAGTTTGCAGATGAACACTCGGAGGAGGGTCTCAAAGGCCCAAGAACAGCATGAAGAATGACGAGGAGTGTCCAACGAGGATTCAATCGGTGAGGATTTACTTGACCATACTCACAAGACTGTGCTAGCGGTACTTCCCGATGTGGAAGATGTTGACCCGGTAGCAATACAGCGGGAGCGGCACAGAAGGATAATGGTGGCACGGGATGAGGAGCAGAAGTGGTCTAACATCAAGAAGGTGCTTCTAGGTCAAGCAGAAGAGCTGAGTTATAAAGAAGCTCGAGGTGCCTGGAAGTATGCTGGCCGGTTCGTGTTATCAGAAGACGGCGTGCTTCACCATCTTGGATTAAATCGTCGGTACGACCACGGTTGGCAAGAGGAGACCAAGCTGCGGTTTGTGGTACCGACAACCATGATTCAAGAGGTCTTGCAGAGCTGTCACGACTCGCTGGAAGGTGGACATCAAGGTGTGGTTTGAACGTTCCATCGTGTTAAGTCCGATTATTA
This sequence comes from Phytophthora betacei, assembly GCA_011320135.1. Lineage (NCBI taxonomy): Eukaryota > Oomycota > Peronosporomycetes > Peronosporales > Peronosporaceae > Phytophthora > Phytophthora betacei. Next base: position 807,357 of record JAANHX010000295.1, read on the forward strand.
TTGGATCGGTTTGTACGCTGACGTGGAGATGCATGTGAAGTCATGTCCGGATTGCAGATCGACTAAAAGCCGCCCGCAGCTTCGTGGGTACTCACCGGGCAACGTACTCGCCGAACGACCTTTCCAGATCGTCTCGATGGACTTTGTGATACTACTACCGAAATCTCGCAGGGAAAACACTGCGTTGCTTCTATTGCAGTGCTCGTCCACGGGATTCGTTATTGCCAAGGCTATGTCGGATACAACGGCGCTGGGTGCTGCTCAATGCTCGAAGAATGTGTGTACCGACGGTTCGGAGCCCCATCCTTGATCAGGCACGACCGCAACCCACGCTTCATGAGTGAGATGTTCCAAGGATTCGCAGAGATGATGCAGTCAAGGTCACGAGCTACTTTGAGTTTTCGACCACAAGCTAATGGCAGCAGGAACGCTCGGTGAAGTCGGTGACGGGTTCCGTACGAGTGTACGCGGAAGATCCTCTACAGCAAGACTGGGACGAAATCGCCGAGAAGTTGGTGTTCGCTATTAATACTTCTCAGGACACTACGAGGAAAGAAATACCAGTTCTACCTCGTTCATGGTTGGGATGCGCAGTCGACGCTGCGGGCGATGTCGTCATCACTCAAACGAGGCCTCGGCAAACAGTCTGACGCACTGGCGTGGCGACGCGAAATCAGTCGACAACACAACATCGCCCTCGCTATGGCCGAAGATTATCAGGCTGTAGAGAAATCGCGACGGGATAAAAAGCAAAATGATGCCCTGAGTCGACTAGAAAAGGCCGCTGTACCTCAACCAAGTGGAAACGAACACTCAGTGGGCCCCCAGAAGCTTCGGAAGAGACAAATAATCATGTAGGAGTCCCACCGAGATCTCTTTTTGAGATTGGGAGCTGTACATGTAACGCGTCAAGCCAGGCCTGACAAAAAATTATCTCATCGGTGGCATGGATCGTTTCGGATCAGGCGCATGGTGGAAGCGCTCGCGTACGACCTGGAGCTACCAGACCGAAATGGTTATTGCTTCTACCCAGTGGTGCATGTGTCGAGTCTCAAGGCCGTCAGCGAATTCAGCAGTCGACCGAAGCTCGGTTGGTATCAGATGCGAGTAGTGAAACAAGAGTCGACTTCGACGAGGGGCTGTTGCCTGAAGACAGCTGGGAATCAGATCAAGTTGCCGGAGAATATGAAGTTGAGGCTATCCTCGACGATAGGACACCACTGTCGACGAGCACGGAGCGTGCTGTACGCGAGTACAAAGTCAAGTAGGTTGGCGATGAAGATCCAACTTCGGAACCAGCATCCAACTTGTCATGTGGCGGTCTACTGTACGACTACTTGCGAGCCAAGAAGAGCGAGAATCGGCTGCAGATAGCGCAAGTTGCGGACGAAGCCTAGCGTGACTGGATCACGTGTGAGCTGTCCACAGGGCGATGTAGCCTGTGGTAACAGACGAAACAAGCTACTGCAACAGCAATTTGTATATGCATTTGAAGAGCATGAACATGGTTGCGCTGTGGAAGTGGATTAAGAATAATAAAACGTGAATGTTGACATAAGTGCGACCACTGAAAACGAAACCTCGCTGAGCGCCTCAACAGCTAGCTGGGATGTCGGAGAGCGTGATGGCTGCTTACCGCCGTCACCCCAAAGATTCGCCCAGATCATCTTGAAGCGGGTCTCGATTGGGGTACGCTTGGAGATAGGGACAATTGGGTCGAAATTGAGGGTGTCGAAGAGACACGCCTGGAGGGGATAGAGCCGCCGGAGCTGCTGGTACGGATGATCAGCATTCGAGTAGTCGAAGTACGCTTGGAGGCCTTTCAACGTCGTACGGATGGTTACTTCACCGGCTGGTTCCGGTAGTGTCATGTTCAAAAGACGCTCGAAACACTTCTTGGCACCCAGATCGGTGAGCTTCATGTCCAGATACGGGAGAACCCATGGTGGCAAGGTGGATGAAGCCGGCACGGTAGGGCGAGCTCCAGGCAACACGCGGTGAGGCAACGGCTCAACCGACGGTGCGCCGCCAGGACGCGGTACCGAAGTGTAGGTGTCCGTAATCTTGCGCCCGGGCCCAGCATCGAGCGTTCGAGAAAACGAGTGAGGAGACGCCGGAGCAGAAGGTGAAGATGGTAGCACTTGTGAACTTGGCGATGGCGGAGTAGGGTGACCGCCGATTATGATCGGAGAGATTACCATCGGCGAAGGGTTTGGCCGCGGAGAAGTCGGAGACCGAGCAGGGCCAAGACCGCTCCAGTTGCCGCCGGAATCTTCAACATCGTCGTCGTCAGCTATACTTGAATGTTCGGTAGGTGGCGGAGCTTCGCCGCCGCCACTTGTATCGCCAGGAGAATCATCCACCGAAAGTTCGTCATCATCCAAGTCATCTCCACGATCATCACCACCATTACCATCATCATCAATCTCCATCGGAAAATCAGTTGAAGGGACACTTGGTGCAGCAGCAGTTGGAATAGTCGGAGCCGGCTTTGAAGACTCGGGGGCTTGTGGGACAGCTTCAACAGGGGCAAGCCCTGCTGTAGAAACTAATCCCGAGACTTCAACAGTCTTAGGAGTTGCAGCAGACGACGAAGCAACCTTGACTGATGGGACACTGTTATCCGATTCATCATCTTCGTCATCCGAGCCGAACATGAGTCAAAATCCTCAGCTCACGCAAGGCCTCTTCGGTAGCGCGTATGTCCGCTGGAGAAGGGGAGATCGTCGATGCTGATGGATTGACCACGTCGGGAGGGGCCTGAGGTGGAGGCGAAGGCACGTCAGAAGGTTCGGAGACATTGTCGTGAGCCCTGGAGCCCACATCTTCACCCGAAGACTCGGTGGTAGTGCCCTGAGCCGGCGGGGCCCCACTTGAATCAACGTCCACCATGTCCACGCCACTCTGGTCACCGCTGAGGTCTACAGCGGCGGGGGTCGAGGATGAAGCTGGCTTACGAGGTGGCGACCATGAACGAGGAGACGACGGCACAGACTGCGACAGAGTCTTCGAATGACGCCGAGGTGACTTGCCAGGAGAACGAAGGCCAGCCTTCTGGCGTTTCTTCTGAGCCGCTTGCTTGCTAGCCTTCGGGCTGAACGGCGAACGACGTGCAGACTTGGGAGTTGAGGGGTTGGCAGGTGGCGCATCACAGAGACCAGCAGTTGCCATAGACGAATTGGCCTTTTACGTCAAGATGGGGGCCTTATCTTCGTCGGAATCGTCTGACACCTTGTCACCTGGTCGAAGACGCCTGTGGAGTTTTCCATGAGCCACTTGGTGAGCAGCCTGTGCCAGAGCTGCAGGAAGAGTCTAGGGATCGTGCGAAAACGCGGCTGCAGGCTGTATGCGTTGCAAGGCAACCAACGTCTCCTGGTCCAAGTCCAGAGCTTCCAGATCCAGTTCTCCCGCGGTGAGAACTGTTACAGGAGATTGTGAATGAATGTTAGTCGCTGAACCCACGGTGGAAAGAACAACATGTGAAGCGTACCATCAACAGCCAGACGCAGGACCGCTGGATCCATCCCGGCCAAACCCCTGGAGCTCGGAGAGTACGGTTAACTTGGAGAAGGTAGGTGTTACGAGCTTGCTGATTCTCGGGGACCATGAGCGTGTCGTTGTCGATATACTTGCCCTTGGAAAGCTCGATCAAGAAGAGATGAAGCTGGCGAGTCTGCTCGGTGTTCGCGCCAATGGAAGACTTGTACCCTTCACGTTCGAGGGCCAGTTTCTTGTTCAAGGTGGCGATAAACGCGTCCCGCGCCTGGACCTCGCAGCGCAGACGCTTCAGGGCATCTGAGTGCTGCTCCATAGAAGACTGTACACGCGCGAGCATGTCATCGCTTTTAGTGTTGGACTCGCGAAGAATCTTGACGTCCATACGAAAAGCTTCGACTTCAGCGTTGGCAGCCTTCATGTATGCCTCTTCGTTCTTCCGAGCCATGATTTCAGGCGCCACCGAACGTACGGCGGCAGCAGCCTCGGTCGGGCAAGGCCGTCAGCGCATCGGGAAGAGACCGTACGGCAGCGAGGACCTCGTCAAAACCCATTGCAGTCTCGAGGCGACTTTGAGCGCGGACATCGCCGTGAAGAGGAGGCGCATCGTTGAGCTGCACTTGATGACGAGCCATCGCGGTCAAGTACGGAATAATCGATGTCATCATGTGATCAACCGACGCTTCCGTACTCTCAGCCAGAATGGCGCGCAACGAATCATCGGTGAGTGGTGGAGGACCACCAGCAGGCGCAGGTGGATCAGCAGGAGCCATCCCCGTAAATTCAGCGACGACAGGGTTTGCCGTAGGAGCTGCAGCAGGAGGTGAAGAGTCCGGGACAGGAAACACTGGATGTCCAACTGATGACGTTGCTGACGAAGGAAGTGTGGCAGGCTGAGGGCTGTTCGAAACCTCGGTGTCGCCCTCCTGAGATAAAAGACGAGTGATGCATGGTGATGAGCAAGGTACCGATGATTCAAGAATAAGATGAGCTGAATTACCTCCAGCTGTTCACGCTCACGTCGTCGGTGTGGATTAAGAAGTTAAAACGCGTTGTTCACGGCCCGATTCCGACGCTTGGAAATCCTGTGACTGAATGGTGAATTGGAGAATGAAGAAATGTCACAACGGGCACCAGTATTGTGGCTTCCATTGCGACAGGGGCAGTTGCGGTGTAGTGATCTCTCCAGAGTTGCGGATAATCGCCCGTCGACAAAGATGCGGCACCGCTCAAGATGTTCCAGCGACGAACCCTCGGTCACGTGATGTACCGTGACTCCAAGATGCAAGAGACTCGACGGTGTCACTACCGAACTTTCAATGAATATTGCATACGGTCCAGATGACAGTCAATCCAGGCTGTCCTTATTATTTATAGTGAACTGGCCGGATTCGCATTTAGCGGCCAATAACTGACCATCTACGGTACGAACCCTCTGTGGCGGTTGGAATGAGTTCGCGGAATACCCCGCGACCCATTGAAGGCAAGTTCACCGTCTGGGACAGGGGCTGTTAAAATATGCTCATGCGACGATGCAGACGACGCTTGGCGTGCAAGAAGATCCATAACGGACCATCGTTCACTTGATATTTGTATACTTGATTAGGACTTCTTATTAGGAATAGACCCGAAAGGGTAAACATAAATACAGAACAGCTTGTTTTAGTGTGTTATGCCTGTCGGTGAACTCGAAGCTCTGTAGCAAGGGTTCATCCGGCAAGGCCAAGAGACTGTGTGTTTTGGCCGATTACTATCGTGAGGTTTTACGTGACGGCTTATTGTTGCCTATTTGCACGACTGGGATTGCTTGTGTTGCATCCATTTTATTCTTCCAAACGAGTGTTGAACACTCGGTGCTCTCGTAAAAGGCTTACCCGTGCCTGGTACCCTTCCGCTGTTGGGACCACGAGGATTCATAACACCTATTAGCTTTGCTCGTGCTAGTAGCGTGCTCTTATTTTTACTGACTGGCCTATATAAGTTGTTTACAAGGTCCAGTCTGTCCCGGTGTAAGGGTAGAACTGGGGTCTTCAGGTCCGCCCGAACGATCGTTTGCTATCCTAGCAGGCGTACTGTTGTGGGAGCGTCCTAACTACATTTGTAGCTAGAGTCCACGTGGGAAGTCCAACACCACAGTTGGGTGAAACCCTGACGATGGACTTCACTAACGGAACGAACATTCTTGGCGATCATTGGGGTACGCGTAGCAAAGAAACCTTTTTTTTCTTAAAGCAGCCTTTCGCGCAGCCTTAATTTTTTTAACAGCCTTGAATCTCATTTGGTTATTACTGCTAACTATGGTTGTCACTACGTGTACGGGTAGAGGCTTCCCAGTGGTTGGCTTCATTTGCCTCGATGAGTACTCTGTCGCGGTTAGCACGATCTTGGAATATTTCGAGAGCTAAAATCCAAAGTGGCAAGACGTCAAGAGTGTGGTGATCGACAAAGATTTTGTCGAGTGGTATGTTCTAGAGGAGTGCTTTCCGAACGCCCAGGTGCCACTCTGTTAATTTTACGCCATTATATACTGGAAATAGTGATGAAACGCAAAGTAGTTGAGCTCAAGGTGGCACAGAAAGAATACATTATCGAGTTGCTGACGAAGATGCTGTATTGGTGCGTTACAGAGCGCGAATTGCTCTATTGTCTTTTCACTAAATTGGTGTGGTCACTGGCAGCCGTACGCAAGAAATTCATGTATCTGGATTTGGTGCAAAGAAAAATATTGCAAAAAGTTAAGGAGGGCCAATTGCTTCGCATATTTTGAGAAAAACTGGCATTCGTGTCGACAAATGTGGTCAAATTATGAGCGTGAAAAACACTTTACTGCTGGTTATACGACAACTAACAGGATCGAGTGTAACTGGAAATACTTGAATTTGCTTCTTGGTCTCAAGACCAGAGTTGACAAGACGTTGCTGAGTTTACTCCAACATCAGATGATCTTCACGCGGCAAATTACATCTGAAATCGGGAAACAATATTCTTCCTTTTGATTGCCCAAGACGGCTTCTTTTTTTAGGGCCATATCCAGGAGGCTCTATCCGTTTGTGTTGCATCTGGTTAAAAGAAAATGGGAAAAATTGGTGCACCGAGCTGAAAGCACAAATTGTGAGCGCAAAGTATCCGTTTCGAAATGGAACATTTATGGTGCTCATCACATCTACGAATGTGACGACGTTAAGTACCTGTACCTGCTTATTTTATACGAGCCACCATTTACCGTGCTGCCATCTGATGCATGTTGCCAGCCATGACCATGGTTTCAATGTACTACCTGTAATCTCTGTCCACGCACGATGGAGTACTTTCGAAGCCTTGGACGCTAAAGAAGAGCTCTGTTTAGCAGCCGATGCACTGCAGCCAATTGTGAATATGTCAAAGCTAAGGTTGCCGAACGTGTACGAAGATTCACGTACTTTCGAGTGGAAACAATCACATACGCCGTCCGCTAATGATAAAGAGGTTGTATTTGCTCGATTGCGCCGGGACAAGCGTGCAAACCAAGTTGTGCTGACATCTGGTGTTATGTACTCTTACGCAAAGGCGATGCTAGAACCACTGCTCCAGCATCTATCCGAATTGGCCAGTGCTGATTTTATCGAGAGCTTCAAGCTTGGAAAGAAACCGTTGAAGTGGGATTGCGACGGAGGAAAGTGGGTTCGACTTCGTGTAGAGACAGCGACCACGATGAAGACGATAAAGAAGACATGGATTCTGTATCTGGTTTTGAAAAACGCAGTGGACATCGCTAGTATTACGGAGGGGTTACGAAATATGGATGCCAACACTGACGGTAGCAGCGACTGTGAGGACGTCCCGTCAACGCAATAAGCAGTAGAAGTGTCACAGAAGCCCATAATTGTGAGCAAGGTACAATCGGCGGTGATATCCATCACAGATGAAGCTGATCCTGAAAATGCAGCTAATTACAAGAAAGTTGAAAATTGTGAGGTTGATGAAGCCGCTGTACGTGTGGCTACAATGCCTACGCGGCAAGTGGGTATCATAACCGTCCCAAAGCCGAAGACCCGAAGGAGGCAACGATCAAATCCGAAGCAGCTAAGACAGACAAAGCTTACCTCACCTCATACTCGTATCGGTGCACAAATACCCTGGCGATCTCACCGTACACCCTGACGAGTTCGTCGTGTGGGCACGCAACACAGAGAATGTAAGAGCTGTGGCGGGCATGATAGACATATATCCTGTCCAATTAGATGACGCCTACCTCAGGGCTCACACAATCGAATGCAGCTGGGAAGCTGTTCGACCAACAACGTACATGCACCCATTTGTAATCCCTGGAGACATCACGCGGTCGATGCAAGCCTTAATCAAGACAGCTAAGTCCGAGCAACATCACCCAGATGCACTCGACGACCGCATCAAGAAACAAGGAAACGTGCTCGATCTCGTGGCTTCTATCGTCCACAAACTTTGGAAAAAGGTTGCCATTCACGAATAGTTGCTTTTTATGGTCATCATACTGGGGCTGCTATAACTGGGATTTGTACTAGACAGTACGTGGGGGTTGCAACTACGTTCTACATGGTTAAGACCAAGGTACAAGCATGGTTCGGTGACCGGAAATGGTTGGAGGAAAACTGGCGGAAGGTAAATTCCGATGTGAATCTATTTGCTGTGGATACAGAAACGATAGGGATATCAGCTGATGCTGTAAAGGAGCGACACTACACCATGGCAAACGAGGTGATTTCAAAAATTGCATCCAGTCACCTAAGTTCTGAATACACGGCACGGTCGGGTAAGACCTGCATCGCCTTTGAAAACGTTCTGGGTGGACTTTGTAGAGGATGGCTGAATGACAGCCCAATTGACTTCTGTTTGGAAACCATTGGAAGCACGGTGAAGGATTGCTACGTCCTGTCATCATTGATGGAAGCTGTCGGATGGTCGAAGACACCAACCAAACCTATCCCTTCTACCAAGTTTATGATTCAATCTGTCAACCTGAACCAAATCCATTGGGGTATCATAATAACTACGCTACGCTACGTTGAATCCAAGGACACATTACATGTGCATCCCTACCTGTACGAACCCCTGATTGACGAAGGTTATAATGGGGACATGAAGGTGGTTAGGAACGGTGCTAAGGGCGACGAGGGTAACTCAGCTATGGAAAGGCGTAGTGGTTTTGTGGGGAGATGGAGTAAGGCATCGGCACCTGTGGCCAAAGTATGCATAGACCCTATTGAGTGGATTGAAGTTTCACAGCAACCCGACTATTCAAGCTGTGGTGTATTTGTTGTGGCCCAGACTTACAGCTATGTGAGCGCGAATATTCGCTGGCAATACAGAAACGTTTCCAAGAGTAATGTGGAAGTTATGCGCCCCCCAATGGTGTGGATAATACTCTGTAAATCGAGCAAGAGCCCTATGGCTCGTCCCACTGCGGAGAAGACGAAGTCTATTCATGCGAAACTGCTCAAGCAACTGAAGTAGGTAGCTGTAGCTGTGTTATCCGCTAATACGAAAACGCTAGCATACTACCCATTTAATCCTTTGATTGCCGTTTCTAGCAAAGCTCCGAAAGATAGGTGGCCGTCATGAATCACACCAGCGTTGGCAATCTCAGACCCCAGCACGTAGATGCTCTCCTCAATGCGTGACAGTAACTACATCTGAGCTATTAGTATCTTCTCGAGGCTCGCGCCGATTTTTTCAAGCGTGTTCTATATGTCCATGAGCTCGTAGATGCGCGCGCACCAGCTCCCGAGTGAGCGGCCTTCCGTCCATCCTTGCTGCGATGTTGGATCTTTGAAATATTTGCAAGGTGTGAAAAATGTGTCCCACACGGTGTAGTGTTAGAAACACACCCATGTGTGGTGCACACGCGTTTAATGCTGTTTCAATAACTCTAGATTTAGGATGTTGTGGCGTTATTTACACTGCTATTGATGACGGTGACGACGTGGCCACGTCATTTATTAAAAGTTACAAATGTTTTTGTCGTATTGTCTTATGGACAAAAAACATGGGCGATTTATACATGTACCGTACAAATTATCGTGAATTTCGTGAGAAGTTAATTTTGTTAATTCTAACCCAAATTTAACTAGCCTCTCAGATTTGAGACCATGTTTCTGGGGGTGGTTTTTGGTGTTGGGTTAATGACGTCACAATTTAGTTTTAATTTTGTACAAGAAGCTCTAGCAAATAAAAAGTGTTTGCAGCGAATGTGTTTTAGAAATCTCAAGCCGATACAAACAGCAAGCTCACTTTAAATAACAACCCAAGTTCCTCCAAAAAAAAATGGGTGGGTGGGTGGAGCTCAGGAAAAACCCTTTGCCCAGAAAAACTTATTCCGGTTGTCGACCCTGATGGAGAAGTATAGTCGGTGGTCGGATCTGACCACAGGCATCAACCCGTTCGTGCCGCAGCGTCGGCGCTTCACGTCCGGATGGCCCGTGACCATCTTGAAGGTCATTTCTGGCTCCGCTTTGGCGCTCGTACGCTTCCCGTTGGTGCTAGTAGCCTTCGTCGCGCTATTTCTAGTCAACCTAGTGGTGTCCATTCTCGCCGTAATCCCGTTCCTAGGACGTCTGCTTAAGCGCATCACAGAATGGTTGCTGTGCTCACTCCTCCTCATGCTTTTCGGTGTGTTTACGTCAGAAGAGAGCGCTAACACACGTCGTCTGGGGCTCGCTACAGCTAAAGCGAGGAGCTCGAACGGCTCAACTCGCGTTGGATCTGGCGACGTGCTGGTTTGCAACTACACGAGCTTCCTGGAGATATTATACCTGGCCACGCGCTTCTCACCAGTCTTTGTATTTGCTACAGAGACCAAGAGTAACGACGGAGGATTGGTACACGTATGTGGCGTACTCGAGGCGCTGTACAGGTCGTTGGCAATGCCTGTGAGTGTTGAACGTGTCAAACCCACTAGGAAGATCGCAGACGTAGTGCGTCGAGCTGCTGGGCCAGTAGTCGTGCTTCCCGAGGGGGCTAGAAGCAATGGTAAGGCTGTGCTGAAGTTCATTCCCGTGCTACAAAACCTGCCGGTCAAGACCCGCGTACACCTCGTGGCCTTCCGCTACGAGTTCAAGCGCTTCAGTCCGAGTCAAAGTGCCGGTAGTGCCTGGTCTCACCTCTTCTGGACTGCCTTCCACGTGTACCACACCATGCGTGTGACGGTATTGAGTGCTAAAGACTTGAATCTAGACGACTTAACGCCGACTAAACTACCGAGTAACAAGAGCAGTAAGAAGCAGGAGAACTCCAAGACACTGTCGACTGACCAGGTCGAGAAACTACGCACACTTCTAGCCGCTATGTTACGCACCAAGACCGTTGACTTGGGACCAGAGGACTCTGTGTCTTTCAGTAATTACTGGAAGCACGTCAACAGCGGAGGACGTCAACCAGCGTCCCAATTCACGGACCGCAAGGCTCCTCATGAACACGCCCAATGGGCCAAGAGATAGATCAACGAGACACACACTGGACAAACTGCGTGTTGTCTAATGAATAGAACGTTCCATCGACTTTCTTCTCCCTATGCTAGCTTCATGAGAAGCTCGTAGACACCAATACTCAGCTCCACGGAGATGAGGATGATAATGTACCACTCGAGTCGCTCGCCTTTGTGGGAGTCCAATACTTCCAAGAAGAACTACAATACACAACCGTCAGCTTTACTCAATACCTTCACAAAATACTCACAAACTCACCTTGGTGTTGTGTTGGATCAATTCCAGCTTGAAATTGAGGTTTTGGAAGCGCTCGTTGAGCTCGAATTCTTCGAGTAGCGACTCCCACATGTTGTGGTATCTGGTTTGACTCCAGGCCGGATCACCTGGTCTCTTACGGTCGATCACACGTAGCTTACTCACCAAATCGATGAGTAGTGTGTTATTAGACGCAACGATCTTGAACAAACGCTTCGTCTGTTCATTCTCGCGGCCAAATAATGCACCGCGGGGTCCTTTCTTCTCCACATCAGTGTTGAGCTTCTCAAACTCGCTCAAAATGGTCTCACACTGACGCTCATAGAACTCTAGAGCCACAGTCTGCGAGAGCACGCCGGCAATCACGTGGACGTTGATATGATCGATCTCTCGTACCAGCACGTTATTTTCCACCAGTGTACTCCACTTCTGCTGAGCCGGGTCGCCAACTAACAGCATCTCCTCCTCGTGTCCACGCATCTCAAAGACGTCGCTGCAGAAGCGGGTAGCGTGTTTAATCAGCGTGTTCACTAATGCTTGGTCGCAGTTAAAGAACACCACCGCACCGTAGTCAAAATATACGACCCATTTATCTGTTGCTCGTCGCGAGGTGACGGTCTTGCCTCCGCTTCCGACACTCAGTGTTTGGACTGTATCTCCATTGTTATTGTTGCTAGAGCTCTGTATTGTGGGGGGTGCTACACCCGTGACGAGTCCTGCGTGGCCGTTGTTTTTACTGCCACTGAGTCTCAACACGATCGAGTCTTTGTGCAGGTAGTGGGTGACCTTGAATCGGTCTGTGTAGAGCTTCTGGAAGAGGCTGGCAATGTCCATCTTACGTGCAACATGGACAGCTCGAATCGGCATGTGTTGGATCCTTTTCGCCATCTGTCGACTCTGGGCTTTCGCTTCCGCAGCTGCAATGGTCGCGTCCACCTCGTCCGCAGTCGGTAGTGGTGGGAGGTCCAGCTTGTCCAAAGTTGCGAAGGTTTTACGCTGTATATTCTGGTTGTGAAACGACAGCAGACAGAATCCCGATGAAGCAGACGCTTGTGACGATATTGCCGAGCTCATTGAGCCTCCTCGGGCGCCACAGCGCGCTCCCATGCGCCGCAACAAGAGCATCTTGGCCGGATCCGCAGCTGTGGCTGAGCTTGGCTCGGAAAAAGAATTGATGGTGTACACCACACAATATCTCACATTAGCCAATCAGAACCCACTTTCTATTTCACCTGGTACAGCACGTCATTCCCAAAAAGTTCATCGCTCAAAGTGTAGCCATGTCGGAATTCCCAGAGGAGCCTGTGCCGCTCATCACGTTCAGCGAGGACGAGGACCAACTCAAGGTGAACGATGAGGCTGTAGAGCTTCTGCGTCGTATCGATGGTCATGTGGCTGTGGTGGCCATGGCAGGTCTCTACCGCACAGGCAAGAGCTCCATGCTCAACTGGCTGCTAGACAGGCAGAGCGGCTTTCGTGTGGGCCCCACTATCGAACGCTGCACTCGCGGCATCTGGCTATGGGGCCAACCACAGCGCCACACGATGACGAATGGAGAACACGTGTGGGTGCTCATGCTGGACACGGAGGGAATGGGCGGTCTCGAGGCGTCGCAGCAGTATGACGCACGCATCTTCTCACTAGCCACTCTCCTCTGTTCCAAGCTCATCTATAACAGCCAAGGCAGTGTGGATGAAAAAGCCATTAGTGGACTCAGCTTCATTGCCAACCTGGCCAAACACATTAAAGTCAGCGCGTCAGGTGAAGGAGAAGACGAAGATGTGATGCAGTTCCACAGCTTCTTCCCGTCCTTCCTCTGGGTCGTTCGAGACTTCACGCTAGAGTTAGTAGACGAGGATGGAGACCCCATCTCCAGCAGTGACTATCTCGAACGCGCATTAGCTGATCAGCCACGTACCCCTGCCAACATGGAACGTAACCGTATCCGCGCAATGATGAAGGACTTCTTCCGTGACCGCGACTGCGTCACTTTGGTGCGCCCGGTACACGACGAAGCCAAATTGCAGCAAGTAGACGCAATGACCATTGAAGAGCTCCGTCCAGAGTTCCAAGAACAACTCAGTCATGTTAAACAGATCGTGTACGGCGACAGTCTACAGCCCAAGATGCTGCAAGGCAAGCCGCTTAATGGCAGTATGTTCGCTGGTTTACTCCAAGCGTACGTAGCTGCTATCAACAGTGGCGGTGTACCAGTCATCACGTCTGCATGGGAAGGAGTGACTGCCAGTGAGTGTCGAAAGGCGATGAGTACTGCCGCTGAGACCTTCAAGAAAAGTCTGGCAGCCTTGGACTTGCCACTGGACGATGAAGATCTCGTTGAAGGCATTAAAGACGCCGAGGAACAAGCAATCGCGCAGTACCGTGCTGCTGCAATTGGCGACAGTGCAGCCAAACTCGAAGCTGACCTACGTAAGCGCATGGAAGACGATAAAGCAGTCTGTGCACGTACTAACGCAGCACAGAGCAAGGAGATGTGCGACCGCTTGTTGCAAGTGTTGTATGCTGAGCAGATCCAGCCCAAATTGGCCTCTGCTAGCGACGAATCCGGTGGATTCGCCGACATGCAGCAGTTCTCACGTGAGTGGCAAGCGTTCCGTGACGCCTACTTGAAGAAAGCTCGCGGTGGAGCCAAACTCGAGTGTCTGTTGACATTCTCCGAGGCGAAATACGCCGAAGCGATGAGGATTCTGTTGAGTCGACAGGAAGAGGGATACGAGAAGGAGATCCGGACGCTGCAAGGCGACGTGTCCAAAGTGAAGGAGGAACTGGGCAGTGTAGGAGGCCGCGAACAAATCTACAAGGAGCAGATCGAGCAGATGCAAGTGCAGTCGTCTCAGATCATGTCGGAGAAGGCGCGTTTCGAGGCCGAAGCTGAAGCGCAACGTGAACGGATCGCTAATTTGGAGAGTATGTTGCAGGACGAGGCTACTACCAAGCAACATGTGGAGATCGAGCGGGAGTCTGCGGGGCTGAAGCTCTCGAGTGAGTCCAAGAAGCGCGAAGAAGTCGACAGTGAACTGGCACGCATGAAGTCTGAGTACGAACGTGTGGTGCAGGAGAAAGAACGACAGGAGATGGAGCTCAACTTGTTGAGTGAAGAGTGTCAGCAGCTCCGAAAGGGCCAGACTTGCGGCTGTACTATCTCCTAAGTCGTTGCAACACTGCTCGACGTGATGCATTCGCTCTAGATAACACAACAACGTCCAGTTTGTCATCTAAAACCCGCCGTGTCATTGCCTTATGAAGTAAAAAAAAAAGTCTGGTCCTGTGTTACTCTATTGCGGTTGACGGTTGGGTGCCAAAGGCGACACGTAAGCCTTGAGCTGTATACAGAAGGATGGTTAGTGTTTCTTTACGTGGATTGTACGACGTAGACACGTAGAGACGCACCTTGAAGTCCGTGAGGTCGGGCACCTCGAGCTGCAGCAGCTTGTCTTGGTCCACGACGTAGCGGCCGCGCTTGGCGTGCTTACCCTCGTTGCGGCAGCCGTTTCCCTTGTAGAAGCGGCGGTTGGCACGCTTGCTCGTGAGAGGGCGCAGCGAGTGCGAGCGTCCGAACTTGCTCTTACGCGCGAAGCCCGTGATCAGTCCGTCTAGCAGGCCCATACCTCCTCGATGCTTCGTTTATGTGAGGCTGCCAGTAAAATGGGCTGAGAGTATTGTGTGTCGTACACATATACTGTATTAGTGAGTTTATGCTTTTTAGCTTAAAACTTTTTCTTAGAAAGTGCCTTACAATTCTGAGTTTTTGTTTTTAATTTAAACTTTAAAAAGTTTAAAACATAAGCTCAGAACTGCATCCCACTTCAATAAATGTTATCCATACCTGTCATATCGAGTGCAGCAAGAAACGAATGCTATCCGTGAGCTTTTGTGTAGTCGGGGCCTGGGAGCGCCTGCTTCGTGTGTCAATACCTCCACTCGCACAAGTGGACTACCTAATTGAACGGATGGGCCATGTTTCAAGCGCGTTGCGGGGGATTCCATCCAACCGTCTGCAGGTGTATCTTGCACGGCAGAATGGAGACTGGCTTGTCGCCGACTCTGACGTGGTTAAGGAGCTGATGCTTGGCAACGGTGCCGATGCCGTGTGCGAGGAAGCCCTTTCTCCGAGCGACCGACTCGACCAATACTTTACAGCCAGCTCGTTAGGCCAAGCCAAAAGTGTACACATACTTGTGCGAGTGAGAGATTCGCCACCAGTTCTTGGAAAACACCCTCGCGATGTGCTCGAGTCAAAGATCCCAAAAGAAGAAATCCTGGAAGTGAAGTGTGCTGTTCTGGGGGGGGGTTGCACTACACTGTATATTCGCTTCTAATTAAGAAGACGCTTTGTGTTGTGGATCTGCTGTACTCGCTAAAATCACGGCTTTATGAGGCTGACGTGTCCATTCGTGCGAGTGCAATCACTCTCTACTTGGCAAGAGATAGCACAGGAGAGTGGATGTCTACGAAGCATTTCGATGGCAAGCTAACAAGTTCCACCAGTCCTCAGTCATGGTTTGAAGTAAAGCTAGACCCAGAACAAACGATCGGAAATGTCCTTCAGTCACCCGAGCCAGGGAAGATCAACGTACTGCTACAGCCACCTCTGAGTTTTACTCTGCAGACGATGCATAGTCAGCTGTTCACCAAGTCATATCGGTTTACCGCTGAGGGCTTGAAGGATGCAGCTGAAGTGGACGCTTTGGTCGACACGATCCACGAATTTCAGCGTTTAGAGCAGCATTCGACGCCATTTATTGTACTGGAGAGCTCGATGGGAATGGGGAAGACGCAAATGGCGTTTAACTTGATGGCCCGAGATGATGTAGACGTATTTTACATTGTCTGTGAAGAAGAAAAAGACGACGTTGGGACCGCATTTTTCCAGATTTCCCAGTCTTTCATGCGCTGTGTGGAAATTGACCTCCCTTTCGTTGGTGACGGTAAGGTGTCGGAGATATCACAGCAGAACGAGCTGTATACCTACTCGTTCATCTATGCTGTACTGGGAGGAGTGCCGGCGCTTTCAGGCACTCGAACACGTGATGAGGTTTTCCAGGCGAAACGCGAATATGTGGGATGTCCCGTATTTTTCCTAGATGAATATCCACATCTTATTCAAGGATTTTCGATCGACAAACGAAAAAAAAACATACGAAGATGCCGCTTTGTTCGAAATATCTTTCGCTCCTTTGGATTGACTGTTATCGTTAGCGCGACAAACGGAGCCGCAGCGAAGGTTCTAAATCTGACGGATCCAAGCGAACCCAAGGAACTGTCGTGTGTCATTTTCCCGACGCTTCCTCGATTTAAATCTAGTGACCCGATGGCTCTAAGTAGGCTACCACACATGTTGGCAAAGATTATTAATCGCAGCAGACCGTTATTGGTGCTAACAAGGTTGACGAAAACATCCAGTTGGACACGTATATGGATTTAATGATGAAGACACTGAGTGGCAAATGGGATAAACATCGAGCAGCAGATTATTTTTTCCATGTGGGTCAAGTACGTCTCTTTTATGGCTCTAGCTATCGTCCGAGATCAGATCTGGCAGGTCAGGTCCGTAGTCATTTCAGCCGACCCGCAGTAACGACGCCAAGTCGACTGAGGCTTGACTCGTCTGGTGTATTGGTAGACGGTCAAAATGATCCTTGGACGTGTAGTATAGTAGTTCCTAACCTGGACGACGATCCGCTTTTACACTTTATCTTCATGGGTGGCGCAGATTTTCACGCTTTTGTCGACGCTTTTGGGTCGCCAATTCCATTTTGCCAGGCTGTTCTGCGGGGTCCGGGATTTGCGAGTAGTGGTGAAAGTTGGTCCGAGAGCTTGGAGGAATTTGTGGCTGGGGGGATTGTTGCTGCCAGTCGACACAATGGTTTCGCCGGGTTGAAAGACTCGGACTTCGAAAGATTTTTATCTGCTGTAATGTATGAGCTTGGACTGAAAGCAGAACGCCACATTCGTCATCAATTTCCAGAGGTTTTGGAGCAAGCGTTATCGCAATTATCCCTGTCTGTGCCTACTTTGTTGCCGTTGGATATGGAGCTCCCGCAGCTTCTTAGGACATCGCAACTTAAGTTTGGGACACTGAAGCGAGTTCAGACGGAAAATCCAGGTTTTGGTTTTATTGACGGCAAGGTTTTCGTTGAGTGCGCATCGAATCGAGATGAAGATGAGGAGTTTGTGAAGACTGTTGGACACACTCCACCAGACAGCATCGTTCATATTATAATTGTAAGCTCGCTGGAGCGAAGCTACTTCGAAGACGGAAGCAGCGACGACGTTGATGCCTTAGCGAGCGAGATATCGGCTTTGCCGTATGCAACTTCTAGTCTGGTCATCTTTATTGGAAGCACAAGTAAGGTCGTTCATGCATATGGGGATGGAATTGAGACGAAGAATCCTCTTTCCAAGTATCGCACTCCGAGCGATCCGAAAGCAACCAAAGTGATCATATTTCTTAAGCTACCTTCATAACTTTTAATTTTAAAAATTAACTTGGGATTTTCAAATATCATTTTAGAAACCGCTTCTAACGTTAATGTTTTTTTCAGCGGCCGATATCGTACTTGAGTGACCGTAATGCGTACTTAAGAGCGCCACGTTTATTTTGACAGAGAAAACATGTAGTAGTACCATTATGTCGCCTTCGATGTCTACTACCTTTCAGCTTCTACCTATTCACCATGGACGAGCCAGTCGAGATAAACCGTTTGGCAGCGACCACCCAGTCGATTAGGTCGCTTTGACTCGGACACTGGAACGTCAGTGTGCGAGAGACTCCTACGCGCAACATACTGCTTAGCAACCCCGACGGCGGATTCACTTCTGTGATCTCAAAACTGGGCGTCGTACTCTTGCCCAAGATCTCAATACGGCAGTTCGTCAGACACACCGATTGGCTGTTCACATCTGTCGTCTGGTCATTTGTGGCAATGGCTCCCAGCATCGCCTCCGTCGACTCTAAGATGGAGCGTGTCGTGTTCTCTTTCAAGTCGAGCAGATGCAAGCAACCGTCTTGTGTGATGGCACAAAGCACGTCCTTCCATGAAGAAAACAATGACCCACTTACTTGGTTCTTTAAAAACCCACAACGCACTAATAGTGGACTCGCGATAGGAGACCGTAACGTTGAAAAGAGTTGTGCGTCCTTGTCATCCGAAGCGGAAAGCGCAGCTGCAGTATACTGCATAACCAACATCGTTAGTACAGTGCCACTTACACTGCATGCAATATCATACGTACATTCTTCGGTATCCTTCGCACGCTTTGCACGAGATCTCGTTCTGGGTCGATACGCTGCATTCACATAATCCTGTCAGATGCAGGATACCTTAACCGGTATAATGTAGCATACCTGTGCAGCAGCTAGAGGTTCCGTCATCGCTCCAGCCATCTCGCCATACGTCAGCTTCTGCTTGCGAATATACTTGTCCAGAGCTGTCTGGATCACAGACGCTCTCCAGACCTCCATCGTCTTATACTGCTGAAATAGTCCAGACATCCCCGTCACATACTCCACTCGACACTGCTGGAGTTTCTGTACATTAATGCAGTAGTTTATTTCAGCCAACCACAGATCCTGTCGCCTTGTATCTGCACTCTCCTTCTCGCTCTCCATTTGTTTAAACAATTCCTCATATTTCTCAAACGCCGACAGCACGTTTTTTTGCGATTGAAACAGCATATCATCCAGTTTATCCCCCTCCGCGAGCATACTCGCCACTCTCTCTTTATACGTGGCCGCCATCTCCTCAAGCGGCTTAGTCGTCACCTCTCTCTTCACGACTGTCGTTAGTTGCACCAGCTTTTCAGCCAATTGCGTCTGTACCTCCCCAACCGCATGCAGCGCCTTAGACACCGACGACTGAACGCTCAGCTGGTCGCTCCCAGTCGCTGCATTCGCATCAGCTCCCTGACTCGGGGCATCCAGCGCTGCGCGTGTATGTCTCAGTGCCTCTGCATACGCAAGATCGGCCTGTAGTCGCAATGTTAAAAACTTCAGTAGCCGCGTGTTCTCGTCGCCCCCGTGGCGGATTTCTTCCTGGAACTGGCGCCAGTAGGCGCGATCACGGGTCTGGAATTTGTCGATCTGAGCGCTGCGGTGCGACTCGAAGGCACGTAGAGAAGCATAGCTGTCGCGCTTGAGCTGCCACACTTCCTCGCTGGTGGGTTCGGAAGCTGCTGGGGTATCAGAGGCCGCCATGGACACGTCAGCACTTGTCAACTGACTCGACTCCATCGGGTGAGTTACGTACTGTCGGCTGTTGTTAGATCGAGTGTAAAAGAGTGGGATCAAACGATGTAGGTTGGCTAAAAACTACATGTATAGCCTTATATTTTAAATTTCAAAGGTATTATACATGTATCAATAAAGCTAGGTACTACTAGTATTAAATTGAAAAAAAAATCCTACTAGCTTTACCGGTATTATTCCTTAAAACCTACTGTGCATTGCTACTTCTTTTTTGAAGTGAGCATTAAGTAAGTAAAAAGGCAACTTTGTACTTGAAACATTACATGTCATTGCTCGCGAAATTAGAATTTCTAGGAGCTCGCAGGAAGAGGGATGGACTGAGCGCTGTGGAAGACGTTCAGTGGGTCGTACTGTGCCTTGATCTGGCGCAGGCGGGCGAAGTTATCCGCTCCCCAGTATCGTTTACCGAAATCGTCACCCAGGTCCAGATCACAGTAGTCCTGGTAGTTTCCGCCGTCAAAGTATTTATCCAGAGCGTCGGCAATACCGCGGATCCACTGGTAGGACGGAGAGTCTTCGGACTCGCCCTTGTTAGCGCCCACGCCAATCTGAACCGACCAAACGGCGTCGCGGTGTGCCCACGGCGTCATGTCGTTCTTCTGCGTGGCGAAGACACCACCGTACGCCTCGAACTGGATATAGGCCCACGTGGTGTTCGGTAGGCTGTCAGCCCACTCCAGCACGGTCTGGACTCCCTCATCATCCAGCACCGTGTTGGAATAACCGCCCTTGATCTTGCTGTAGTCTTTATCAGCCGACGTCAGGTGGTGTGAGACGTTGAGCGAACTCAGGTCGTCGCACGTGCCCTTCCAGATGTACGCCTTCGTCGCAAGCTGCGAGCAGTTATCGCGGCGTTCTTGCGACTTCATACCACCATGGTCGAACACTCCCGAGGCGTTAAGTAGAGCGTCCAACTCCGACTTGGGGCGAGGTACTGACCCACCATGCGCGCGCCTCCGCCGTCGACAACAAGCTGCGTAGTGATCTTTGAGTCGGCTGTGGGGAAGTAGTCCATCCACGAACGCAGTACCTGAGCACGCACCGAGGCGTTGAACTGCACATTGAAAACCGATACCTCGGGCATCTTGTAGGCTTTGATAGTGAAGAGCGTGACAATGCCGAACGAGCCGGCACCGCCGCCGCGAAGAGCCCAGAACAGGTCCGTGTTCTCCGTGGGCGACGCAGTCACCACGGTGCCGTTATACAACACGACGCGCAGCTCGGTAGTCTGATCAGCAGCCAAACCGTAGTGCCGGCTCACCATACCGTATCCACCGCCAGAAATGTGACCACCGATGCCCACGCTCGGACAGGTGCCGGCATTGAAGTTGTAGCCTCCCAGACGGTCGAGTTCCGTGTAGATCCAAGCCAGACGAGCACCGGCCTGGACCGTAGCTACAGCCGAACCTTCGTCCTGGTTCTCCGACACAAGGGATACGTCCACCATGTCGGCCATGTCGATAACCAACGAGCCGTCCATCGACGACAATACCTCGTACGAGTGACCGCCACTGCGAGGAACGGGAGCGAGACCATTGGTCACCGAACAAGTGACCGCACGCACAACATCATCTTCAGATGATGCAAAGTACACACCAAGAGGTTTGCGGTCAATACGAGCTTTAGGACCCGTAGCGTAGTCCACGTAGAGTGGGGACTCTTGTACAAACAAATTGGTGTTGACCGTGACGGTGTCGTTTCCGTATTTGGTGGTAGAGTTGTCCATACAACTCTCGAATGCCTCCAGAAGCGAAACCGATTCCGTTTGTTGGGTCTGAGTGGTATCAGACTGCGCCAATGCACTAGAAGCTGCGACTGTCGCCGTGAAAAGCACGACAGCGCGAGAGAGAAACACCATCGTGAAGTAACGGGAGACTTGGTCGATGCGTGGCAGATTCTCGAATGGCGAATGCTGTTCCTTTTCCTCGACTCACTTGCCGCCGACCATGATTAAGAGCAGTTAATTGACTGGGTGAGCGAGATCAAGTCAGATGGCCTATAGCCGGTGGTAAAAAGACAATTCGTAGGATAACATGATAAATAGCATCATTACCGGGTGATGGAGTCAACCTTACTGTACAATTTGTGTTCTACAAAGGCTTAGTGACTTCTAAAAACAAGCTTCCTTTTACCGAAGATTACGTCGAGATTGCTGCTAATACATCCCTGCAAAAACCATAGCCGATCACGAGATAGCTTGGGCGATCTCGAGCGTACGACTTGCCAGCAATCTTTGCCGCAAATGTATAGGCTTGTCAACTTTCATCGCAAGTACATCGAGGAATTACCAAATATAAGTAGAATAGCACACGTGCTTTTAACACTATTTTAACACAAATTGAATTGAAGATGTGTTAACACTCGTTAAAATAGACTTGGATAACGGATCGCACCTTCGCGCACGTCCGACATGTGCACGGTTTCCGTCGTCGTAATTTTCCTACATTTCAGGTCTTGGAGTTCGTCAATCGCTGTAGTGGTGGTGCATTTCTGCTGTGGGTTCAGCAATTGAAAAGTTCGTCGTGCCCACGACTGTAAAACTAACGTTAAGTACTTTCATCATGTAACATGTACTGATTTTAATTGTAATACGTATCATATTCATTCAAATCCAAGTGATTTTCTACTTATTTTAAATGTACTTCGAAGTAGAATTCACGCTAATAAAATAATGTGGGGGCTACTATTCAGTAAAAGCAGCAGGTTGCTTTGCCAAAGCGCTCGCAACGCGGCACAGCGTCTCGGCATCAATGTATTGAATCCAGTGGATTATCCACACGTTTTAGTTACGTTCTTGCAGTACAAGCGCATGCGGAATGCTCCTTCTCGTAGATAGGAAAACAGCAGTGCTCGAGTGTGCGATGATTGCGTGCGTACCGTCAACATGAACAAATTCCTCACAATATACTGTACTTCTTTTTTTTAAAAGTCCGCAGCCTTTTTATATTATAAATGTTATGATTTTCAGCCATTTTAGCAGTCTAAGTATTGACAGGGGTGGCAGATCACTTATTAATACGTCGGCAATTCTTGCACTTCCTCTTTAATTCGAAGTGTCCAGCGACTAATAAACCGCCATAAGCGATAATAACACCGTTTTAATTGGCAATTCACTCATCATAAAGGCCATAAGTCAAGTCAGATATGGCTAAATCGGACCTAATTGTCTAGATCCTGGTCAATTTCAGTCCGACAAATGACAGTAACACAATACACCTCAATTATTATTATTAGATCCTGGTCATTAAATTTAGATGACAGCCAATCGGCGGCAAATTGATGAAAATCACGGTAAAACCTAGTAAAAAAAAATAATTCGAGCTGGTGCCTTAAGGAATTTACGAAATTAGTACGGTACTTCGGAACTAAGAATTGTGGATCACAAATTGTGATGCGACGATCGATCGGTCCAATTTGGGCCGTTTCAAATTATCGGCAAATTTGGTCGGAGTTCGCAATTCATACTCAATACCTGTCAAAGAACCCATGGAAATTTTGAGAAGAACGCACAATACGTATCCGATAGTATAAAAGCAGCTATTAAATGTGTCAAAACTTGATACAGTTTACGTGGTGCTTAACGCTGTAGGGTTCTTAAAGCACATCTCGATGAGATCAAGACTCCATTCACTTTTAATGGTTCAATTACGATGCGCGCTTGTACACTGTAGCAAGAGCGCTTAATTCGAGTGGACAGACAGGCAATCTGAAAAATTATGGCCGGATTGCTAGCAGAACGTAATGCGTAAGTTGGTGCAGCTTGTGTTTGCTTCAAAGCGCTGGGCAGTGTACTGGCCAATAGTTGGCGACCATCGTTCTGATATCGGTCGACGAAGAACGCCCACCTCATCCTTGAAGCTTAACCAGCATTGGCCTTCCATCGAATCTTAGGAGAGTCGGTGGTCAGACCGCTTGGCAAAAATGGTGGTTTAGGAAGACAATCCATGACGCTACGATTAAACAAGGAGAATGGATTCCGTGACAAGCCTTATCCAGTCGTATGGATCGATAGAAGGAAGCAAATTCATCGAAGCTTCAGCCTCCACTACGTCAAATGGTCACAAGCCAAAGACAGCTATCGAAACGAAAGCAGGTACGCACCATTCAATCGTAAGCGCGTTTTTTCGCGGCAAGGAACAATTCTCGGTACTCCCCATACTTGCAGTAGTACTGCAGCATGACGAAAAACATGAGAGCTATAAAGGTAAACAAATGTGTATCTTAGAAGTTGAAGTTTGCCTTCCGAACGTCTCCTTGGATCGCAGCAACCTTAGGCTGTCCTTGACAAGCTAAAACTTAATCTGATTAATGAGGTGACACGACACACACCTTCCTCGCGTCGAGACATCACTGAGCGCGTTGCGCGCTGGTCACATATCAGCGTTTTTGCGGTCAAATATTTGCAGTCTACCGCGGTTACGCCAGACTTGCACGTGCAAAGACTCACGGACGCAACGTTGGAACGTTCCGACCTGTTGACTAATGCGCCTTTTCAAGCACGTTTACCTTACGACTTGAAGGTATCGAATATCTGGTACATTGGAGGTACCGGTAGTCGTTAAAAGTCTCAAATGGAGCCGTTAAACAATGACTGGCGCTAGAAAATCGCGAGGAACTTCGACAGCTTGAGAACTTTTCGTGTAAGCCTGTTTCCTTTCTATCCGACTGCAGTC
Organism: Phytophthora betacei; assembly: GCA_011320135.1. Taxonomy (NCBI): domain Eukaryota; phylum Oomycota; class Peronosporomycetes; order Peronosporales; family Peronosporaceae; genus Phytophthora; species Phytophthora betacei. Next base: position 831,488 of record JAANHX010000295.1, read on the forward strand.
CAGTCGGTCTCTGGCCCGTGATATGGTCTCACCTGAGCCCCCCGAATAGCGGACGTTCAACTCGCAGTCACCATTTTTCAATCTCCTCCGAAGGCGGAACACCTTGCAGACAACCGTTTATCTGCATCAGTTTGCCGTGACGCGTTAGAATCCAGTGTCTGTAACTGGGACACAAGCGAGTCGAAAGGCCTTCCAGACCTCGAACGAAACCTCCTGTCAACGAACTGCTCCCAATCGCCAGCAATCCACCGTCCACATTTTCCCACTCGCCGCCATTCACACAGATCATGAACGCCGCTACACATTCATTATCGGCGTCAATCACGTCAGCGTTGGCTCTCAAGCCGTCTACAGTGTACATCTTACGCGTGGAAAACACTAAAACGCGACAGAGCTGGCACATCCGTCGATGCTTCTCGGAATTCTGCGAGCTGCGTGAAAAGCTCTTGTCTTTGATTGACGATCAGATGGCCGCGTACCTGACTAGTCCAGAGCTGGACAGCTCCGAGGACAGCTACACCGCTAGCTCCAGTATCAGCTCCAGCGCCAGCACAGCCAGCATTAGCTCGCATCGTCGTCACTGTTCGCCTCTACCTCCGTCCGATCGCTTCGCGTTTGTGTTCAAGCAATTCCCACCGCGGAAGCTGTTCGGCTCCCGATCTAAGCGTGTGATTGAAGCCAGATCCATGGCGCTTAACCGCTTCTTACAACAGGCACTGGAGGTTGTGGAGGTGGTTCGCCAACGTCAATTGATCGCTATTTGCTTCAGTATGATGACTCATATTGAATCGTTCTTAGAGTATGGCGCTCATCGTCAAGTCACACGTGTGGGGCCATCCTGTAGTCTCGATAGAGACGATAGATCAGGGGCTGAGTCACCCAGTGCAGCTAGAAGAACAATAGCGGCAGTGTCGCTTACTCCAGGTTTCCATCACTATCCATTGGTACCTAGTCCAGCGTTCACAATGACGCAGAGAGATGACAGATACCAGTCTAGTGCTAGCAGATATGACGTCAGTGAAGATCAAGACAGTGACGATGCTCAGCGTTTCAATAACTTTGACTTTACACGACGATTCTATCGCGAGTTTGGTCGGCAAGAGGAACGAGCAGAGATCTATGATGAAGACTCGGACGACGAGGAGATGCAGATGCTCAAGAAGACGTGGAGCGCCATGCTGGAGAGCGAAACTCACGAGAGAAAACTGTACCATACCGGTAGTCATTTCTCCATGTTAGGGACTGGATACACGTCGGAGACGTGGACAAGACGTATCGAGATTGCAGGCATACAAACTGCAAAGAGCGAAGAGCTGAGCGCTACGTGTCTGGTTGGGAAGACATCCGAGTCCCAAAGAGCAGAGCAGCGTTTGAACCGCTACCAGTCCAATTGCCGTATTCCAGTTCAAGACTACCCCACGTCCGGTTGAGATATCTTATCGGTGATAGAAAATCTGTGACATATGATAGTAAAAGTTAGCATAAAGGTCATCGACGGAAGTGACCAGCGCTCTGCTTTCCTAAAGGAAAACTGTAGACGATAGTTATTTATCACGGCCATGATCACCATTACTGCAGTAATAGATCTCCATTACTAAAAGGGCTATAAAGCATCGAGGTGGTAGCAGTAGACTTTCACTTCTTGACGGGCGTCTTGCTCTCGAGGCGTGCGTTGCGCTGGTTGGTCAGTTCAGCTACCCAGGATTGAACCAGCGGTGTGCGGAACTTCCCCTTGGTACTCTGGAAGAAGTCGTCTAACGGGACGTTCTGGGCTAAACCCAACAGCACAAGTATTAGTAATTAGGTCATATATGGGAGTGCACGAAGACTGGTACCTCGCTCGTAGTCATCAGCTTGTAGAATCATCTCGAACTTATCAAAGTCCTGCGCATTTTGGGCAATAACAGAACCGTCAGAAGTGCAAATAGCAGAGATTTACTGTTGGTATCATGTACCTTGACGATCTTGGCTTCCTCAGTGGACCCCGCCTCGTATTCGTTCCACAGCTCACGGATCTCCATAGCAGACGGTGTGTCGCCTAGTGTGTTGCAAATTTCGTCCAGAGCCTCCTTCTCCATGCGGTGCTTGTCCTCGTTAGCAACACCTGCTTACGAGACGCTGACAGTCAACAAACAAAGCAATAAAAGTAAACATTTCTATAAAGATCTTACCGTCGTGAGGCGTAATGTCGCCCACCAGTGACTCCGCTAGGTCGTGCACAATGGCCATCTTGATACATCTACTCCACCACCATATAAAGTCAATGCATATCCTCCTAACGACTGGACAAAACTTGAGTTTGTCGTCACGTACTTGGAGCGATTGACAGCCTCGTTGGCGTCGTCCAGCAGCATGCAGCACATGCCCATGCGGTACATGTGGTCGGATACAGACTCAGGTAGCGCCACCTTGTTGTTCACCCACCCAGTGCGCTTGAGTGTCTGAATTGGCCAAAAAACGACACAGTCACAGCGTTCAGCATCGATTTTCTCCATACGCCGCAGATTTCAGCGCAATTCCTTTGTACATCATATAGACCACAGCCATATCTATCTAGTAACGTATCGCACTCACTTTTAGACGTCCACAAAGACGCAAGAACTCGATAGCACTCAGCGCCTTCGCTCCCGTTGCCATCGACATGGTGCTGATTGAAAGTGTACCCCAGTTATGGTTACTCTTTAGGACTTTTAACCAATCAGCGACGTTGGCGCCACTTCACAACAAAAATGTGGCCGCGTCGACAGCCAGCTAATGCCAGCACTTCGAGCTCGACTCCTGCGGCTCGTACAGCTCCAGCACCTAGTTCATCTTCTTCGACATCTTCTTCGACATCCACATCTCTTTTTGTGCCACGCAGAAGTGCTGTCAAAGCGTCAAATACTCCTGCTAAGTCTCAAAAAGATTCAAACACTGGCACCAACGATGCTGCGTGGCTATTACGAGCGTTAGGCAAGAAGAAAAAGAAGAAAAGCCAGAATGCGGCGAAGATCAATGCAGTCAGAACCTCTGGAATCGAGAAATCGGCGAAGAAGACGCAGCAGAAAGTGGAAAATGAGCGAAAAGTGGGCGTCATTGGGCTCTCCATGTCCGTGCAGGAACGTCAGCAGTTGTGGCGCAATGGGTCGACCAAGAAGCCTCTGGATGAAGCTGCAGAGCGGACCAAACAGCAGGAACGAGAACGCCAGGAAACAGGCTTTGACCGGGTCTTCCAAGAAGTCTTTGGCAAGGATCAAGTGGGACAGATAGGAGCGGACGAGGGAGAGATGGACAGCATCCTTGGCGCTGCTAAGTCGTCCTCTCTGGGACTCTCTACTACGACAGCGTCGTTGATGGCTACCAATGACGGCAACGCGAAGAAAACTACAGAAACAGGGAAACGCAGAGCTCCAGACGACGTAGAAGAAAACTCTTGGGGCTTTGCTTCGACTGAGAACAGTGCACTAAGTCTCGATGACTTTGACGCTGAAGAAGGCAGTAACAATGTGGATTCTGGTGCCTTTAAAGCTGGAAACGCTGCAGAATTTGAGCGATGGAAGGCCGAGGACGCACAGAAAGCTGTGAGTGACAATTTTGTCAAGCTAAACATGCGCAAGCGCTTCAAAGGAAGTTCTGGACGTGCCAAGAAGCGTCCAGCTTATCTGCGAGCTCGGAATGAGAACTCACTGGATGAAGCTACTGGCGGGAAGTCGACAGGAATCGCGCCGGTTGTCGATGCCAATGGCAGTCAACAACGCAAGCAGGACAAGTCTTTGCTGACTGACGACGGAGTGGACTTCATTGAGGAATGTCTGGAGGCGTTGGCCAAGGCGGAGAAGGCGCATGAACTCTCTAATCAGGCAACCGACTCGAAGTCCCCTAAGCAGGGATTGGAACCCCCGAGATGTCATCATGCGCTGGTCTGTCAGAGCTTAAAAGTCAAGAAGAAGAACAAGAACCACGGTCGCAGATTCTTTGCCTGTCCGCTGAGTTTCGACGAAGGTCGCTGCGATTTCTTCCTCTGGGAAGACGACCACGTCCCGCTGGCGCTACAGACTCTCTTCACGGCGTCTTCTTCGACTCGGTTCAGTGAGTCAGCAGCTGAAGCAGAAGCTATTGAGTTCGTGCCCTTAGACATCGAGGCTTCCGAAGAAGAGCAGAGACGAGCGATGCTCACGAACTTGCGTCTGGTGTTCGGCCACGCCGAGTTCCGCTCTGGTCAGCAGTGGGCTATCTCGCGAGTGCTACGTCGGAAAGACACGCTACTGGTGCTGCCGACAGGTGCCGGTAAGTCTCTGTGCTACCAGTTCCCGGCACTCTTCCTCCCTGGCATTACACTCGTCATCTCTCCGTTGATCGCGCTGATGAACGACCAATACGAGAGTCTCCCTGCTGCTCTGAAGGCGCGTGCTGTGTGTCTCTCGGGCTCGTCCGACGCCAGTTTCAAGGCGAAGCATGCGGCCTTTGTGCGTGATCTACTGGCAGACAAACTCTCCCTCATCTTCCTGTCGCCGGAGAAGGCTCTGGGCGCAGGAATGCAGGCACTGCTGGCCCTGCCTCGAGTTCGAGCGCGTCTGGCTCTGGTTTGCGTCGACGAGGCTCATTGTGTGTCCGAGTGGTCTCATCATTTCCGACCGAGTTATCTGCGGCTAGCAGAGGTCTTCCGCCACGCTCAGTGCGTTCTCTGCGTGACTGCCACTGCCTCCAGACGCGTCGTACATGATGTTCTGCGTCAACTACGTTCACGTCGTCAATATCAAGTCGAAAGCCCTGAAAACGAAGACGAGATGGTGCTCCAGATGCCGTGGCAACGCAGAAACTTGGCGCTGGAGGTTCGATCTGTGCACTCGAACGAGGAGAGACTGCGTCATCTCGTGCACATTCTTCCCGAACTCAGCAGAGGCTCCAAAGGCGGTGGCGGTGTCATCGTGTACGTCCACCAGCAACGACAAACCGAGGAGTTGGCAGCTCTACTTCGAGAACAGCTGCCGTCTACGTGGCGGAGTTCGGGCAAAGTGCTGGCGTTCCATGCCGGCATGGCGTCTGACGCCAAGGAGAAGGTCCGCACTAGCTTCGCGAGAGGACGCGTGCGTGTGGTGGTGGCCACGGTGGCGTTCGGCATGGGCATCGACAAGAAGAATGTGCGTGCAGTGGTGCACTTCCACATGCCTTCGTCCGTGGAGGCGTATGTGCAGCAAGTCGGACGAGCTGGTCGAGACGGGAAAGCGGCCCGCGCACTGCTGTATCTGCTGGACGAAGATGCGGTTCACTTCCGCTCGCTGCTCTTCTCGACGGCTCTGCATCGAGATCAGCTCCGACGATTGCTGGCATTGGTCTTCCAAGAGCAGACGAATGACACGCATGTTGTGGCGTTCAAGTACGCGAGTCAACGAGCGGGTGGGGACCTGACGCTGGTGTCGCTAGCTCGAGATTGGCTCGAACGTCATCTCGACTTGAAGGCAGCTACCATCGAGACGTTCCTGACGCTGCTGGCACTGGAGACACAGCGAGAACGAGCTGTCAAGGAAGACAGGACAGGCCTAAGTGTCACGCTGCAGCCTCTGAGTATGAGTCGATGCACGCTGCAGCTACTGGACTCACAGGCGAAGAAATTGGCGCCTCGCTCATGTGTGAAGATGCTGCTGGACGCTGTGCGACGCAAGGAGCTGCTTCATGGTCATGTTTCACATCGCAAGGACGGGTACTTGAGCTCCTGGACTGTAGACTTTCACTTGCACGAGACAGCGCAGTGGTACGCGCGTGTTGGTGGCAAGAAAGAAGGCTCGGTAGCGCCTTTGGCGACTTCAGACGCGCAACAAGAAGGAGAGACGAACGCTGCTGCGGTGGCTGCAGCAACCAATGAACGGCGGATGCTACAGGAGCTGCGAGCTGCGCAACAGACTGGCCAGATCCAGCGCCTGACGTTGTCGCAGCCAGCGTTCCAGCTGCAGCTGAGCTGGCGAGTCGACGAGACCGAAGAGATGAAGACCGAGGCTGCGGAACGATGGACCGCCAGTCTATACGCGAAGCACGAACACCTCGAGTCACGGCAGCTCGCTCGTCTTGCGCAGCTGTACAGTGCACTACACGCAGCTGCGCTGCCAGCGCCATCTCCGTCCAGACCGCACAACGAGAATGAAGAAGATCTTGAGAGTAAGGCCCTCGCTCTGGAGACGAAACTCGTGCACTACTTCGAGGACGACGATAGAGACGAAGGAGAGGAAGACGAACGTTTACTACACAAGATGCTACGTCCTCTTACCGCATCTCTGATCGAGGCAATTGAGCGAGACACGAGCTCGCTGATACAGTTGCGTCTTGGTGGGAATCCGATGGAGGAAAGTAGTGCCGAGGACAGAGAGGAGATCATGTGGACGAGCTATGCGGTGGCCAAGGTGTTTCACGGGCTTACGACGCCGCAACTCCCGACACGACAGTGGCGCGACCACGTCTGCTGGCGTCGCTACTCCGACGTCGCCTTCGAGCGCATCGTACAGATTGCAAACAGAGTGATCTTAGACTACAGAGTGTAGGTCAACTTCAATGTCGTAAAAACTCGTAAATACGCTAAAGATCTTAGTCGCACTTAAATGAACAAACCGGTACAATATCGGTGATTCCAAATATCCTGAGCGGGTTAGGGATCCAAAACGTGGCGATGGTGTCCTGTCAGTTCCGATTCCTCCCCACGTGCATTGACTCGCATCTCGTCGCCATGTCCCTCGCCGCTGTACCCACCACCTCGCTGCTCTCAGAGCTGCAGAAGCGCATCGAGTGCGCCAACAAGAAGGAGCGCCGTACCATCTTTATCGGTATGCAATAACAGCCTCCATGCTTCCAATTAACCACGGGGATCCGAAGACATCAATTGACTAACTCGCACTTATAATCGCGTTTACAGGACCCCCTGGCTGTGGCAAGGGTACGCAGTCGCCTCGTGTAAAGGACGAGTACTGCCTGTGCCACTTGGCTACCGGTGACATCCTGCGTGCCGCTGTGGCCGCTGGCACCGAGATGGGCAAGAAGGCCAAGGCCGCCATGGAGTCGGGTGCTCTTGTGACCGACGAGATCGTGGTCGGCATCATCAAGGACTCTATCAAGAGCCCCGATTGTCGTCGGGGCTTCATCCTTGACGGCTTCCCGCGCACGGTCGTGCAGGCCAAGAAGGTGCGTACATTTAATGCCGCGAACACGTGTGGATTAGAGGCTCACTCTGCTGTTTATGCAGCTCGATGAGATGCTCTCTGAGGAGAACGTTCAGGTGGACGCTGTCGTGAACTTCAACGTGACGGACAAGGTGTTGGTGGAGCGTATCTCGGGTCGCCGTGTGCACCCGGCCAGTGGCCGCAGCTACCACGTTAAGTTCGCTCCGCCTAAGGTGGAGGGCAAGGACGACATCTCCGGTGAGCCTCTGATCCAGCGCAAGGACGACAACGAGGCCACTCTGGGCTCTCGTCTCGAGGCTTTCCACAAGCAGACGCAGCCTGTGATCGACTTCTACCGTAAGCAGGGCAAGCTCACCGAGGTGAACGCCCACACGGACATGGACAAGGTCACGGAGCAGATCCGCAAGAGCCTCGGCACGGACTAGATTGTCGCTAGTAGAACAGGCTATGGCGGTTTTGTATAGAGCTGCAAGTGCTTGCTAGTGCTTGGACGTTGCTGGCTATGGCAGCTCAAACTCCAAGCATCTTTACCCACAGCTGCATGGATATCGAATACAAGATGTCTTTGCTGTAGTTGATGTTGAGGTCAAGGTGGCTAACGTGTTAAACCATTCTAGGCCAGCTTGCGTTTCGTTTGGTGCTACGTCAGTATCGCCTAAAATACCGGTATTAATACTGAGTCTTTTGAAAACCGCTCATGGCCAATCAACGGTGTCTGGTCATTAAAACGAGTTTTGTTTTAGTGACTTTTTGCGTGTCAGCCGTCTGCGTCATCGTATCATTTCGCCATGGCCAAGAACGCGCTGCTGAATCTGTATTTGCTGGCCTTTAATGGCGCCTCGTGCGCTGGTTGGGCCTACGTGCTCTATCTGACCGTGACGACGGTGCTTGAGGCGTATGGCGCCGGACAGGACTGGAATCAGGTGGCGCAGAGCACGTGGATCGTAGTGTCACTGCCCCTCAAGATCGTGCAGACGATGGCTGTGATGGAGATCGTACACGCTGCGGTGGGCTTCGTGCGCTCGCCGCTGGGCTCCACGCTCATGCAAGTGAGCTCGCGTCTCTGGCTGGTCTGGGCTATCAACGTATTGTGCCCCGTGTCCCGCTACCAGTTCGGCTTCCCTCTCATGGTTGCCAGCTGGGGTCTAGTGGAAGTTCCGCGCTACTCTTTCTACGCCCTTAACCTGTACAATGCAGTGCCCAATTTCCTCTTCTTCCTGCGCTACCATCTCTTCATGGTGCTCTACCCGTCGGGTGTGCTCGGTACGTTAATCCTACTCGTCCTACCTGCCGGTAGAGTCTGACGTTGTTGATGATAATCTCTAGGCGAGGTGCTGTGTATGGTGAACTCGTTGAGCTTCCTGTCCACGGGCGCGTACGCGATCCAGCAACCGAACACACACAATGTCTCCATCTCGCTGTTTGTGGTGGTCATCCTCGTGCTGCTCGTGTACATTCCCGGTCTGCCGGTCATGTACGGCCACATGCTCACACAGCGTAACCGTGCGTACTCTAAGACTAAGGTCAAGACGGCGTAGATCACACAGGCTGTTTAGAACCCGATAAAGGCGTTGTGGGAGTGCAGATCAAGAAAATATTGTGCGTTGTACGCATAGTCTATTTGATAATAGCTTCTTATTGCTCCCTGTGTGCTGCTTTATGGACTAGCTTAGTGCTTGACGGCAAGGCTTGCTAGTTCCTATCCTTAGATAATACTACCCGACGCAGTAAAGTTTACAGATATTCCATCCCTTCCGTCACCTCCCTTCGAGTTAGAAAATGCTAGAATCCTCCAGGTCGTCGTCTCTTGTTTCCTTAAGCACCTTACGCGACACGACCATGAGCAACGCACCGATAGCTCCTACGACACCGACGATAACAACCACCAGCGTTTGATCGAAAGACCTGTTGTCCGTCCCAAATGATGCCGACTTGTTCTGAAGGGCTTTAGCAGCGTTTGTTGAAGCGAATTCTTGTTCCACAGTCTCCTCAGTCGAGCCTGATGATGACCGGCTCTGAGGCCTGGCATCGAATGAACCAGGCCGCGGTGGTCCCTGTGTCGGAGCTGGTGTCGGAGCTGGTGTCGGAGCTGGAGTCGGTGCCGGGGTCGGTGCCGGAGTTGATACCAGGGTCGTCGCCTTGTTTGTGGTACCCTTTGCGCCGGTAGTTGCGTCGTTCGACTTGCTGTTCGCGTTGCTCTCATCGCTTTCATCCTTTTCATCAGCGTCAATTGATCCATCCTCGTTGTCGTTATCACCCTGCTTGGTATCACCTGAGCTCGAACAGCTCTTGTCTGCCATCGAGCTGCACGGGGTCTGAATCGCATTAACCTGAGAGGCCGACCCCATCGTACGTTCCGTGCTGCGCTCCATGGGAGCTGAAGTTGTCTTCACTAAACTGTCAAAAGAGACGGACTTATCATCGCCGAGCTGACTGGCGCTGTAGCTACCTGACTTCCAGGCCCGGGTGGTCACCGTCGTGGTGCTCTGTTGCGTGTCTGTCGTGACGACTCCGACCACTTGTTGGTTAATTAAGGTGGACGGGGGGTATGTCCCCAAACTACGCAGTATACGGCCGTCGACAGCCGTCAGTAGCAGTGCAAGTGCCAGCACGAGCACCGCTACAAGTAGTAGAGGCGACGCGCGTCTCCGCCATCGCGGCGCCAGATACACGCACATCCACCGCCTTGGAGGATTTTTCTCGACTGCCAAGACCAGCGATTGCGAGGAGGTCAAGTCAGACCAGAAGAGAGAAGAAGGGCAAAGCGGCTTGGGGATCTCGGCGCAATTCGCAGGGCTTTGCAGGCCGACCTTTTCGCGCTTCCCGACTTCCTTTCTCTTGCCGGAGCGTAGAATGGAGCGACTCGAGCAACTCGAGTCGAGCAACAGGGTCGAAAATCGGTGTGCGGTGTTCTCACCTGGTCCATCGTCGAAGCAAACACTCGCCACACTTGACTGACCAGTGGCCATATGGCCAAGCACGTCTGAAGAAGTAACAGACACATCTGGCAGCGAGGAAACCTGCACGCGGTCATGTTCACCTCTGTATTTACATAACCGTTTAATAACGCTCAATAAAATAAAAAAGAAAGCGATTTGCCTCTGTGAACGCAAGATTGCAAAACTAAGTATCCCCGTCAGTACCGATTTGATTAACTGAGAGCGGGTCACCTAACAGGAGCAGTAGGATGGAGACTTTTGTGTTGGTCGAGCATCTCCACTGTTTCCTGTTGTGCAGCTTTCATTGCTGTTCGATGCGATGAACGTGAGCCTGCCACAACAGAAGTGAAACTCGCAGTGCAAGTAAGAATTTTTGAAATTTCCAACGCGGCACTTAAAAAAGAAATTCGTTGCAGTGCCCAAACTAAATCTACTGGAGTCCAGTCTGGACAGATCGGGTAACTTTACTACTAAGCTTACAGCACTGTACATGTAGTTGCGGACCCAAAGCTGAACTTGACGGTACGTCAGTAACTCTCGCTTCAAGTAAAACCTGTCTCCTTAACAATGCAATGCATAAATAATACTTAGCTCTTACAAAATACACAAAAGATGAGCTATCGTTTATTGTAAAGCAAGTACTAAGTATTCTTTGAGCCGATGCAGCTAATTCATGACATGTATCTAACGTTAGTAGTTTATTTGAGATCCGTGAGCGCGTGCTCTTCGAAGACGGCCTTGAGCTCAGCAATGACGATCACCAGTTGGGCATGCGCCTTAGTCAACAGTTCCATCACGTCGCCGTCGCCCGTGTGAAGTTCGTTCAAAATGTGGCTACGCGTGGGGATCGATCCAAGTGCCGTGTTGACACCCTTACGCACAAGCCACGGGTGGCGTTTGCCAAGCGTTTCCTCGTACGCTTTACTGGCGCCATTGTAGCAATTGTCCTCAGTAGATTCGATCAACGTGAGACGCACGCAAGCTTCCACGAACTGAACGAACCACAGCAAGCGCAGCAGACAGCGCGAGCACGAGGGCTTCTTTTTCCCACCCACATCGGCCACTCCAAGGACGACTTCGTGTTCGATCACAGATCGGACACTTTGTTCCTTCCACGTGTTCGATGAGCTCGGAACGGGCCACGCTTCCAGGTTGTGTTCAATGGACGTGAAGTAGGCACCTACCGTGCTGCCAGCGAACGATGTGGCTCGGCCGAATACGCCCAGAAACCCGCAGATGACGTTGCATGTAGCCATAAAGCAGCCGAGACCCAAGTTGCCGTCAGGAGCGCGAGCTCTGGCACCTTCGTCCAGTGCTCCAACCAGCTTATCCAGTGTAAATCCTTCCTCCTCATGGTTCTGTTCGATCAAAGTCACCTCCAGATCGTCGTCCTGAGACGTCTGAGGCGACGGCGGAGCGGAGGAGTCGACAGCGTGGCGCTTACTGGCCACACTGGTGTCCGACAGAGACGACTTCGTGCGCTCTCGCTGTTGACCGCTGCTGCGACGTCGACGACGCTTCTTATGCTGTCTCTTAACCTGTATCTTACTTCCTTTCGGACGTGATAACTCGTCAAAGAGTACCAGACCCAGTAAGTACGTACCCAACGTACGCATAGAGAGCAAGTTGTGGAGTGCACGCTCCACAAATGATGAAGGTGAAGCAGTGTCAGAAGGTACAGCACTTCCTTCGACGCCGATCCTCCGGTTGTAGTAGATTACACGCAAGGTAACCAGCACGGCGATAGCCAAGAGTGACATCCAATGACGCGTGCGGAGATGCGACAAATGCACGATACGCTTAACCTGTGTACGAGTCGTAACCTGCATCTTGGAGATTCCTGCATTGTTAACCTGTATGGCCGTAGAGACGTTCGACACTGACGTCTTATCCTTGTTACGGATGAGTGACGACAGCGTCTTGGCCGGCACGGAGTGACGACGCGACAACCCGTTCGAGTCCCCCTGCTTGTGCGTCATCGTGTCCTCGCTGTGGATCGACATGAGCGTCGGAGACGAGTCCGGGAACGTATCCTCACCGCTGCCGTTGTTGGCGTGGATGTAGCTCCTGGCGCAAGGGTCGCACAGTCTCGAGCCTTTCTTGCGCTCCAGTCTACGGTTAAGCTTCATTCGGTTCTTACTGCAGTCGTCGCAGATCTTTTGCGCGCAGATTTTGCACGTGTGTTTGGCTCGGAACACGGTGAACGAGCGCTCGCAGATGCTGCAGCCCTTGGCTTTGCCCGCAGCCTGGGGGTCCTGCACCACGTCGTCCTCTTCGTCATCCACGTCCTCATTGAGCTCAAGCGGTGGCGGTGTCCCACGCGTCAAGTTCTTGTCCTTTCCTGCCGGACTTTTGCGCAACTTAACGTTCTTGAGCTCGTCCACCATTTTCTGACGCAAGTTACGACCACTGCGGCTTATGGACGCGGGGGACGCACTCGGGACAGCTGTAGCTGCCGGCGGAGACGTTGCGAGCACTACCGCCGCGCTTGCCTCGCCCATACTTGGCTGATCACTGAGGGAGCTGCACCCACTTACGCGTAGATCTAGGAAGGGATCTGAGTGGTGCGAATGAGCAAGTGATGCTTCGCTCAATTGCGCAGCGTGATCGCCGTATCGCTGTTCCCGGCTCTCTATGCACATGCGGTATCAGTTGCATGTCCTAGTTTCACTGGATTCGCGACCAAAATGACGTTAATTTACCCTATTTTATTGAAGGAGTAAGTATCACGTCCTACACTGCGCGACAAAATCTTTCGGACACTTACATTTTTATCTATAGCTTGGCTTCTAGAACGAGTTGAGACGTGCTATTTAGATATGTTTAGCCACTCCGATAGGTCTATAGCTGGCATGTGACGCGGAGCTAGATTTCCGAGTATGTCGGTAGGCTGGCATACAAAAAACTAAAAATTGGTCTGCGACACGATTTCGGACACATTTTTATCTTATTTTTAGTAAGGGCAAGAATGATTGTTCTAAGCGGCCATCCAATCAATCTTCTTTCTGACTTCATTTTAGTATGGGTCGCGGACCACCCATCACTGACGAAGAGCGCGGGAGGATTAAGGGCCTCCACGAAGCAAACGTGGGGGTGAGAGAGATCGGTCGCCGCCTCAAGAGGTCGCCGGACGGCGTGAGCTACGTACTGCGTACTGAAGACAAGCGCGCGGCAAAGCCTGGTAGGTCGAAGAGCCTCACCGACCGCCAGAGTCGGCAGGTCGTACGAGGGGCTGCCACGGGAAACTATTCGGCAGCGCAGCTGAAGGCTACGTATGGGCTAAAATGCTCTGTTCGTACCGTTCAGAGGCTGTTGTCTAAGGTTGATTTTCTAGTCTACTCAAAGATGGACAGAGCGCTCCCACTCACACAGGAGCACATGGATGCACGCTTAGAGTTCGCGGAAAGGCTTTCGTCTGCAGCCCAGAAGGAGATTGTTTGGCCTATGATTATTTTTTCTGACGAGAAAAAAATCAATCTAGATGGACCTGATGGCTTTAAACACTATTGGAGGGACCTGAGACGTCCTGCTCGGCGTTATTTGACGCGCCAAAATGGAGGAGGGTCGCTAATGGTGTGGGGCGCGTTTGGCGCTAAGGGTAAGTCGGAATTGGTTGTTCTGGAGGAGCGCCAGAAGTCGTCGAACTACATCTACACGGTGTCTGAGTACATGCTTCCGTTCGCGCACGCTAAATACGGTACAGACTTTGTGTACATGCAAGACAATGCGTCTATTCACGCTTCCTACGAATCCATGGGGTTCTTCAAAGAGCAAGGGGTGACGGTGCTCGACTGGCCTGCAAGATCCCCAGACCTGAACCCAATCGAGAACGTGTGGGCAATCCTCGCAAGAAAGGTGTACAGTAATGGTAAGCAGTATGGGTCTGTACCTGAGCTAACAGTTGCTGTGAAGGCTGCATGGGATTCGGTTACGATGGACGAGTTGATGAAGTTGATGGACTCGATGCCATCGCGATGCTTTGAGGTAGCACGAAAGAACGGTGATAAGACGCATTACTGATAGTTTATCGCTTAGGACAATCATTCTTGCCCTTATTAAAAATAAGATAAAAGTGTGTCCGAAAATCGTGTCGCAGACCAATTTTTAGTTTTTTGTATGCCAGCCTACCGACATACTCGGAAATCTAGCTCCGCGTCACATGCCAGCTATAGACCTATCGGCTTGGCTAAACATATCTAAATACACTGTAGCACGTCTCAACTCGTTCTAGAAGCCAAGCTATAGATAAAAATGTAAGTCCGAAAGATTTTGTCGCGCAGTGTAGTTTTACCGCATAAACGACGGTACGTACACCAATTTCACCCAGGAGTGGTGGTCGCAAAGTTGAACTTTCCTCTTTCTACAGTGGACGAGATGTGCACTGATGAAACAAGGGCGAGAGCTACACGTGTGAGAAGATACGCAGCGATACCTTCTCGTTGGACTCTCCTCGCCGTGATAAAATTCGTGTCCTGTCTCGACAATACATCACGAAAGGCTCGCAGTCTAGAAATAAGATGAGTGAGGTGCTACGCTCTATAAATACTTTTGCATTATCAATAAATGGTGGCATGAAACCACAACCAGCAAACTATAATAGCGTGTTGTTGGAGCTGCTTTTACTCAATTGATCCTTCCCATCGTGGGAAAGCACCTTTAAGCGGTAAGCTTACTGCAAACCTTTCGAAAGCAAGCATGATGGACATGACATCCGATAACTCGGTGGTGTCAGATGATTTACCACAACGGAGACTCGAAGCTGGCAGAAGATCCCCTAGTGTAGATGGCTATCGCTCGCAAGAGCAAAATTGGGCTGACCCAGTACCAGCAGCTGACAATGACGAGTCTGGAGATCTGTCGACAAACGCAGTGAGTAGTCCTGAACAAACCCGCGCCACCCCACCGCAAGGATCCGTGCGTGCTTTGATCAAACGAATGACGAAATTGTTCCAGTCAGAAGATGAATTAGATCCGACAAAACGCAAGGCACATTACCGACGAGGTTCTATTCTGATCAAGCATTTAGAAGAGAAACAGGCATCAGGCAGAGCAACGGAGACCGATATGAAGTTCTTCGAGGTAGTCAAGAAGAGGTTCGATGCCAACTTCATGGAGTCTCGAACAATTATCTCGCTCTCTGTTTTCCAAACGGGTTCGAATCCCATGGACGACCCTTTCGCAGTCATTCACATGCCCGTGGAGATCCAGAAAGGTTTTCGTCGCAAACTCTTCTCGATCTTCACACTGCAGCTACTCGCAGTTATCATTCTGATTGCATTTTTTTCGTACGTCCCAGCAATCGCAGACGCTTTCGAAAATACCTTCTCCAATTGGCACTACGTCTTTGTCATGTTTGTGCTCATGGTATTGGCGCTTCTGTGGCTGTACTTGGTCAAATACCGCTTCCCGCTTAACTTCATGGTTCTCGGAGTGTACACGGTCACGCAGAGTCTGTTCTTCACCGCGTTCGACTGTTTCTTCCAGACGAAAGCCAGCATCTTTATCTTTACCTTCCTCTTCGGTATCATGGGAATCACTACGTTACTCTGTACAACGATCATCAGACGCTCGTTCGATCCGAATGTCCAGTCGACGTTGATCAGCTACCCCGTTGTGCTTCTAATCTCCTTCTTCTTGGGCTTCGTGACCTCACTTTTCATTTACTTTTTCTACATGATGGATGTGGTTTCGCCGCTACAATACAGCGCGTCTCTCGCGGTAATGCTGCTGCTTATCATGTGGTTCGCCTACGATGCGTCCTGTATGAACGAAAGACTCTCCCCGGACGAATACATGCAAGGCATGGTGTTTTTCTACACCGATATGGTGCTCTTCTTGCTATTTTTGAGCATCATTTTCGTAGCCTGCTTCGCTTGCGAAGGTGACTGCGCATGTTACGGTACTGCGGACATTGTCCCAATCGGACGAGGTGGTGGTGGCGATGATGATGACGAAATGGACGACGACGAAGTTGAGAACGGTGGTGAGGTCATGGAAACAGCAGAGCCGCCACAATAACAATACTACGTAGTACTATATTCTTTTAAAATAAAAAAATGTACCCTGTGTAGCTTTGAAGGACGTAAGTTAACTCTTAAGAGTACAGTAGTATTTATCATGCATCTACTGAGTTTAAAGTAAAAAGCCTCGACCTACATATCCCTGGATATATTTTTTTTAATGTTTTTAGCTTTTTTCTTATGAATGTTAGAATCTACCGAAAAAGCAGAATTGCATGCCTGTAAAGTTCTTACATCAGCTTCATCTTCTGCACGCTGTTCAGCACCATAAACGACGCTCCGACGCCAAGTCCTGTCACCACAACGCCGACAGCAAGTGTAATCCAGCCGATCCAAGCGCCAGGGTCCGGGAACGAGTAGCTACCGATCCCCTTAGCCCATTGCGGCTCAGTCCAGATAGGCATCGACGAGTTCACCACAGCGTACAGTAGTGGCGTGTCTGTTCGCTTAATCGCCGGTGAGCTGGCTTCATGATGGTACGCACTCTTCTTAACGCAGACTCCAGGATAGACACACTCCATGCCCTTCCCACCGTCACTACATCCTTGACTCTGTGAGCATGACGGAGCACCGTCAGCTGTAGCGTTAGGCACCATAGCAGACGCCAGGAAGGCGCGCGTGAAGACCTCGTACGCATTCGGGAAGAGCCGTACAGCATAGTCCTCGTCTGACCACGAGTCGTTGAAGAGCGAGTAGAACGAGGCATCACTTTTTTTCAGCACCATCATAGAGCGATCACGGTTCAGTGTACCCGGGTACACGGTAGCCGGCTCCGAATACGACGGTGAAGCCGAGTTCACGAGACTCGAATACTCAATTAACGTCGTGACCATGTACTGTGAGTATTTCTTCATGAGATCGCAGTTCCAGTCCGTACTGATACATGACAACATGGACTCAACTAGCCACGTATCCACCTTGATCTTGTCCATCTGTGCCGTCGTCGCATTGCTCGACGCCAGCGTAAAAACACTCTCAGCCAGTATTTGAGCTGCTTGTATAACAGCGTCGACATCTAGAAGATTATACTCGTCGTGGCGACTGTTGTATGTCTTCTTAGAGGTGTAGCTGTCGTCGTAGCCAGCAAGTACTGCACCCACCAGGTCACGTTGGCCGTACTCGCCAGCGTTTACGAACGATGTCAGCGGTGTAGGAGGCAGCGAAGCCGTTCTACCTTCAGCAACAGAAGCACCGGATGGGGCGTTAAGTACAGCGTCGACTAGAGCACTAGAGTCGTTCGTATTTGGGTTCACGTGCAGCGTGAAGTTGCCGGATTTCGGTAGAATACCCACCTGATCAACAGCAATAATGTACGAGATGTTCGCGAGATTTAAGTTAGCGAACTCCGTGCTACTGAGCATCGGATTCGTGCAGAAACTCGAGCCCATAGGAGACGAGGAGTCGTCCACGGGGTATGCACACGCTCCTTCCGGGTCTTTCGTAAACTTCTGCAAGTCCGAAAGGAACTTTCTCGATCCGACGAATCCGAATTTCTCGGCTTGGAAGGCTGCGAACACGATTTTTTTATTGAACGCCGAGTCTGGTAAGCTTTTGAGTGCATGGGCGGCTGCCAGCAGTGCTACAAGTCCAGACGCACCGGTGTTGGCTCCGGGTGACAGTACGTGGGACAGTGAAGTGGCATCCATACCTGCCATGGCCATGACGATCTCTCCGGACTTTAAATTACCTCGCATAGCCCACGAACTCTGTCCTCCAATAGGGTCGCACTTTGGACTGGGATTTCCGTAAATATTGGTGAAGTTCAAGCATTTCAAGGAATCCATCTCTTCCGGTCCGAAATAATAGTTCATAAAGGCCTTGTATGTCGCCCCAGCGGAGTCCTTTAAGTTAATTTGCGCACGTTTCGTGAACTCTTCTCCCATCGTAGAGTTCTCCAGCATGGCGACCGAGAAGGGCAGCGACTCGATTAGTAGCCCGTTACCGGTTGGATTCCACTTAGTCTTATCACTAGCGAAAGGGTTCAATACTCCGTCCACTGTGCCGTCTCCTTGCGGTGTTGCGACGTCGAACGAAGCGTTGGTGGAGTCTGGGTAGAGGAACAGGCCTGCGATACGGTCGATTCCAGTCTCGATGGCGTCGTAGCTCAGTAGCGACTCGGCCATTACCAGAACGTACTTGGAGTCGGCTTCTTGTTGGTCAGCGGAGCCTGATACGAAGCTCTGAAGCTCGTCGGCGCTTGTGATCGGGTACAAAGGTGCCATGTCGGAAGCCGTTTGACTGCGGCAGCCGATGCTCCCCCTAGAGTGAAACAAACGCACACATTCGCCTCCTGTGGTCATTAAGTGCTCGGGCGCACCCGCAGTCACGGACGAGGCGTCCGCGCCGCAGAGCTGGAGCAGCAAGAGCAGCGCCGAGACGGGGAGACGCATGATCCGATTATGACCGAAACTGGCTGAAAACCGTCATTTGGAATGTAGAAATTATGTTATGCTGAATAGCAAGGATGTTTTTATTTTTACTGTCGAAATGACTATTTGAGTATATGATAGATACTAGGTAAATAGTCATTTTGAGAGCTTATGGCCGGAGCTGAGCGACGCGAGCTCAATGTGCGCGAGCTGTTGGAGCTCGAGCGCCAGATCTACCAGGAGAGCATTGACCGTGTGCTACAGCAGCAGGAGAAGCTAAATACCGGTGTATTGGATGATTTTGTACGACGCTGTAGACCTTTCGAAGAGGTCCGCGAGCGCGAGTTACAAGTGGCGCAAAACCAGCTCCAGCTCTCGCAACAAGACGCGCTCAGTCTCTTTCAGTTCGATCTACAGCAAGCTGAAGACGTTTATCGGTCTGAGAGAGAGCAATTTAAGCGCAAGTTGCTGGAAAGCACGAGACGCAGACGAGCGATCATCGACAAGCGACTCAAGACACTGGACGAGAAACCATTGCCCACGAGCAACTTAAACGTACGCGCAACAACTGAGTATACAATCCAAAAAGAGGGAAGATTGCAGCGTAAGTTGCTGGAAAATCAACTCCGAAAGGCTCAAATAAGGGCGAGGAGGGACTTTAACTTCCGACACTTGTCGGACGGCGTACTACCGACCCCTGAAAGGATCGTGAACGACGTATCTATTGAATGTGAGAAGCTGCAACGCAACCGCGAACTCCAAGAAAGGGAGGAAATGACGGTGCAAGAAGGCGGGAGTCTCAATGTCCACGTAGAAGTCATTGAGGACGGACAGAAACTACGTTGTCGACTGAAGAAAAGTGAAGAGTTGGTGGAGGAAACGTTCCGAGTAGGGGACGCGGTGGTGTTGATTTCCCGGTTAACCGAAGAGGATTTCCATGGATTTGTGTCAGCTATTGCGAGTGACGAGGTGAAGTTGGTACTGGTATGCGGAACCCATGCTCGCGTGGCGATTTATCGACTACGTAGTGGCCAGTGTACACTGCACAAACGACGGGAAGACTTCGTAGCAATTGACAAGAAAGAAAATGGCCAGGAAGGTATTCATGGGATTAAATCTCCTCCTGGCGTTGCCACCAACTTGAAGGATTTATTACGGGATCGGCCCGATGTGCGACGTCGTGCGGCTGCAGTATTGAGTACGTCGCGCTATTGCACCAATCGATCGGGCCTAGTGTTAACATTACTATTGT
The DNA here is from genome assembly GCA_011320135.1 of Phytophthora betacei. Taxonomy (NCBI): domain Eukaryota; phylum Oomycota; class Peronosporomycetes; order Peronosporales; family Peronosporaceae; genus Phytophthora; species Phytophthora betacei. Next base: position 851,213 of record JAANHX010000295.1, read on the forward strand.
TGTATACAGACCGACTCAAGCGAAAGACAACGATTGATATCCGACGCGGTTTCTAATATGATATTTGAAAATTCCACGTTTTTTAATCTAAGTTTAATGAGTTAGCTCAAGAATATGATCTCTTTGGTTGCACTCGGATCATTGGCAGTGCGATACGTGTAAAGAGGGTTCTTCGTCTCAATCCTATCCCCATATGCATGAACGACCTTTATCTTTTGAGATCTTCGAATTAAGATGACCAGGCTAGAAGTTGCATACGGAAAAGCCGATAATTCGGTAGCTAAGGCATCATCGTCGTCACTGCTTCTGTTTTAGAAGTAGCTGTGCTTCAGCGAGCTTACAATTATAAGGTAAACGATGCTGTCTCGTGGAGTTTTTGCAACAGCTTTCACAAACTCCTCTTCTTCATTTCGATTTGATACACACTCAACGAAAACCTTTCTAGAAAACAGGCATTCTTGAGCAGAACAAAGAGGCGTTGCATTTAGCTTTCCCTCGAGACCGGGATTTCTTGTGACACGAGCTCTTGACTATCGGGCACGCTGAAATCAACGCTCGCTATCCAATACAGCGTCTTCGTCACAGCATCGATGGCCTTGGGCGCAGTGCGTCACAGCTTCGTACTTGCGACGGTTAAAAAAGTAAGGATACCTAAACTTTCAATCTTGAGGCAAATTTCCTTTTCGGTAAGACCAGTCGTCTTTGAGAGTTTAGAAATTGATAAATCCGAGAGCTTTTACACAGCACTGCTGTAAGGTAGGTGGGCGTTGTCGAGAAACACGAGTCCAGCGAAGCCAAAGCTGGATTTTCAGAACAGTCCTCTTGGATATTATCCGGGCCATCGTCAAAAGGTAGAGTTACCGCTGATTGGAGTCATGTAAGTCGGTTTGCACCGCATCGCTTGTGACACCTTGCACATTTCTGCTCACCGACTCCTGAGACTTCTGGTGAGCCCACTGCCAAGTCGATCTGCACAGATCTTGTTAGAATTGTGCATCAGGTAACACTCGTGTAACCGCGGTCCCGTAACCGGAGTCGGCCGCCACTCCCGCGGATGGTAAGAACACTGCTGGAAGCGCGAGAGCGCAGGTAAGAAGGTTAGATAAAGAGCCTTACTTCTCAATATACGGTGTCCTTCCACAGATCAAAACTAACAGGTTACGTGCTCAACAGTTTACACCGTTGCCGGGGGCAAAGCTCCAGGAACTCCGGAAGCCAAGAAGGTCGCCCAAGAGAGGGACGACGACCAGTACGGAGACGTTGATGAAGTCAAAACGTTGCCAAACCCAAGAACCCACAGGAGAAGCTGCTAGACCTGCTCACAGACTTGATGGGGCGCATGGAGCGACTGGAAGCCTCGAAGCAGCGACAAGAGGACAAACAGCGGTTCTCGGACCGCGAGTCAAGTGTTTTCGGCTCTGCCATCGGGCTTGGACGAGCGATGGATCGCCAGGCGTTGGACCAGACGCCGCTACCGGGAAACCAGCCAGTATCCTCGGTCACGTACTTCAGCGTGAAGCAGCGTGTGTACGGGTACGAGAACTCAGCCGCGAACGTAGAGATGGCACAAGCACCACAGCCTGCGCTACCTCAGCACTACGTGCCACTTCGGCAGCCCCAGCTACCTGTGCATCCGCCGGTCATGCAGCAAGGAATGAATGCACCGGTGAGCAACTTCCCTCGAGTGCCTGCCACGCGCCAGCGTAAGCTCGGGACTCGGCATTTCAACGGAAAGGAGCTCTACCAAGGTCTCGGTATCGGTTTCTTGACGTGGGGCAAGAGGTTCGTTCGGTAGATGCAGTTCGCGGAGCGCGCGAGCAGTTTCCAATGGACAGAGGAGGTGAAGGTGGGCATTCTTGGACACCACCTCACCGGCATGTCCGAGCGTCACTACAAATCCTAAGCGAATATTCGAGCTTATGGATACAACCAGCAGGTCGAAGGCTGGTGGGGCGAGGAACCGACGTTGGAGCACGCGATGCAGCGACTGCTGCACACCTTCGCGACGAAGATAACGCAGGCGCAGAGCATGAAGATGTTCACAGCGCAGATGACCTCAAAGCGTAGCTGGACGGAGCACTATCTTTACCTAGTGGCCGTCAGCGAGGCGTGTGGAGGCGCCAGTAATTTGGTGCCCTACAACATCGGCACTACGCGGATCCTGCTATGAGAGCGTCAATGTTATCGAGGTTAAACCTCGGACGCACGGATTACCTTCCGCAAGCGGAGGAGATGGCTCACTTTGCGCAGTCAACTGAGATAGAGCTACGTGGCAAACATCTGGGGCGAAACGATGTGAGCGATGTACGCGAAACCCGCGTGGACAACAGGAAGTGACTTAGATGCGGCAAGGTGGGCCACCTAAAGGCATCGTGCCCAGACGGACTCAGGGAGGGTGATCGGCGAGGCGCGCCGATTTTATCTTGGCAATGGGCAGCTCGGCCAACGACAAGGGCGTGTGGATTCTCGACACCGGGTCGGGACGCCATCTCGTAAATGACTAAAGCCTGCTGGAGAAGAGAGTAGACGTACAGACGCTGATGCACTTCCACCGCAGGCTAGGGCACCTCAACTACGACACGATCCTGCGCATGGCGAGAGACCCGGCGTCGGGGATCTCACTGACGGACGAGAAGCGCGCAAACTGCTTGGCCTGTGCGCAAGGCAATCAGACGAAGAACCAACAGGCGCACGAATACATGGGGGCCAGCTCGCCCACCGACGTCATCGGTGGCGTAATTTGCTCCGACCTGAAGGGCCCCATGACGGCTTGGGAACAAGTACATTATCAACGTTATTGACCATCGCTCGCACTATTGCAGGGTTTTCCTAGCCAAGAACAAGGACGTAGCGGCGCAAAAGTTTAAGCACTTCACGGTCTTCTTCGAAATGCGGTTCAACTGTCGCATTCACGTGCTGCACACCGACGGCGGAGGAGAGTACAAGACTTTGGACTTGTTCTGTAAGGATACCGGCATTGCTAGACAAGTTAACGAGCCGCGCAACCAGGCCAGAAACGGCAAGGCGGAGCGCATGCACCGCACCATGATGAACATGGTGCGTAGCATGGTGTTTGCGTGCGGGTTACCTTTGAGATTTTGGGGAGACGCCGCGGAGTACGCCGGATATATCTTGAACCGGAGTCCAAGCAAAGGGAGCGCAAGCTTAAAGTCGCCGCTGCAGATGTTCACAAAGAGCACGCCAGACCTCGGCAATATTGTGGTGTTTGGCTCTCCGTGCACCAGGACGCCACGAACAAGTCGTTGGGTGAGCGCGGTAAGCCCGGTATGATCATCGGCGATGAAGGGGTACAGGGTCTATATCCCGAAGGACAAAGTGGTGGTCGTCACCCAGCATGTCAGGAATATGAAGGCCCTCACGGACGTGCAGAACGAGCAGCTGATGCGCGTGCATCCAGAGGACTCGGACGAGTCCAAGGAGGAAGAAGCCGCCCCTGAGACGCAAGGACCCGTTGAGGCGCCGAAGCCAAAGTCGAAGCGTCGTGCGAAGAGTCGGTGGACTCGAGAGAAACGCCAGACTAGATTGGCATCTCGAAAGGCAGCAGCAGCTGCAGAAGAGAAGAGCAACAGAGACGGTGAGCCTGACAGCAACGGGCCCGCAAGCCTCGATGTGGTGAATAGCGTGCGTGAACCAGATCCGAAGAGCTACGTGCATACGATGAAGAGCAAGCTCAGGAACAAGTGGACCATCGCGATGGTTGAAGAGCTTAGAGCGCTCGAGGAGAACGGGGTGTGGACGGTGGTGGTAACGCCTACGAGCAGCCATGTGTTGCACACGAAATGGGTCTTTAAGACCAAGACGGATGTCGATGGAGCCATCGAGCGATTCAAAGCTCGGCTAATGGCCTGCGAAAACGAGCAGTTGTTCGGTATCGACTACGGGCTCACGTTCGCCACGGTGATGGAATTGAGCACCGTCAAGGTGATCTTAATGTTTGCGCGGCGCTGGGGCGCGCCTGCGAGGCAGGGGGGACATCCATAACGCGTACGTGAAGGACGAGAAGGAGCAGCACCTAGCGATCTACCCAGCCATCCCGAGGGAATGGAGATCCCGGAAGGAGTACTGCGGGTGTTCAGCGTGAGTGGCAGTACCAAGCTGGCACTACGGCTGAAGAAGTCACTGTACGGTTTGAAGCAAGCCGGACGGTTGTGGAGCAAGCTGCTCTACGCCAAACTCGAGGAGCTGGGTTTCGTACGCTGCGTCGCAGACATGTGCTTGTACTACAAGAGGCAGGGCAGTGAGATGACGATCGTGGGCGTGTACGTGGACGACCTTCTGGTCACCGCGTCCGTCTCCGGCTTAGTCGAGGAGTTCTTCTCGGAAATGAAATGAGTACTCTGCTCATCAAGGATTTGGGCGAGGTGAGGAAATTCCTCGGCATGCGCGTGGAGCTGGACGAGCAGGGAGACTACCACCTCGACCAGCAAGCAGCCATCGAGGAGCTGCTGGAACAACACGGGCTCGCGGAGGCGAACGATGCCAGAGCGCCAATCGGAGAAGAAAGTAACGAGGTGGAGCCCAAGAAACTGGAGCTGCAACCGAAGGTAGCTGCCCGCGGACAACCGACGATCCGAGGATTCCGATGGCTCGTAGGTAGCCTGCTCTGGGCGCGGTGTACAAGACCAGACATTAGCTTCACCGTTCACAAGGCGACGCGACGCACACACCAGCCGTCGACGATCGACTGGATGCTCGCAAAGAGGATCGCGCGCTACCTGAAAGACACGAAGCATCTCAAGTTGGGGATGCACGTCGACGCGACCGGAGACCAAAGGATCCGGATCGAGAGCTGGAGCGACTCGGACTTCGCTGCGGACAAAAGTGACATAAAGTCAGTAACTGGAGGAGTCGTCACCATGGACGGCGCCTTAGTACAGTGGATCTACAATAAGCAGACGGGTGTCTCGCTCTCCACCATGGAGGCTGGGTTTATCTCAGCATCATACGTTGGACGAGAACGGCTTGGCCTGCGGGAGCTCGTGCGTGAGCTAGAATTTGAGGCAGTGCAGCCCATGGCCATGTACATGTACAACCAGGCATCCATCAGGCAGCTGAATTCCGAGGACAGCACAGCGAGCGCAAAATGCGTATATATATACGCATCAAATTTGTGTGCGACTTCGCGAGAAAGAGGATCGTGAAACTCGAGTACGTTGAGTCGCGCCTAATGATGGTGGACCTCTTAACAAAGGCGCGTCCAGCGCCCATGATGGCCGAGCTGCGGAGATCTTCAACTTGAAGAAAGTGTAGCGAGCGACGGCCGAGGAGGAGTGTTAAAATTGTGCTTGAGGTTACACTCGTGTAGCCGCGGTCCCGTAACCGGAGTCGGCCACCACTCCCGCGGATGGTGAGAAGACTGCTGGAAGCGCGAGAACACAGGTAAGAAGATTAGATAAAGAGCTTCACTTCTCAATATACGGTGTCCTTCCACAGATCAAAACTAACAGATCTTTCGCCTAGTACATCGCCGACGTGCTGCTAGGAGAGTCAGTGTCGGCATTAGCTATGGCATCAGGCTGGGCCGGCCCATCAGGAGGGGATTTTGAGCAGGGTGTCTCCGAGTAATTTGTGACCTAACATATACTGAAACTCCCTACCCACGTCTTCTGCGAGCTAGAATTCGGGAACCCCTTTATAAGTTCGTCGAAGGCCGAAGCAAGCAATCACTGCACACCACAGACTTTGAAAATCGCATTAAACCGTTCTCAGGAGGGTAATAGTATCTCGTACTTTGGTATTAAACGCTCATATTACTATTAAGTATCAGTCATCAATATAACTCATTCTATTTCTTCTATTGAAAGCATACTGGAAAGTAGTACTCGTTTTACTACCATATGTTCTAACCGCGTCTGTGAGAAAAACGAGAACGCTGCAATTTCACACTACAGTGGCACTGTATAAATATTGGCTGATTGTGCAGCTCTGTTTGCAACCAGTATTTGATTAGCTTATCATTTGAACTTAGTGTTTCGATTAGCTATTGTGGTGTACAGGTTGAAGCCAACGTAGACTCGGATGCCCTCCACGCCTGCTATCAGCGCGGAGAGCACCCAAACTGCTGGACACCGACAGTTGCCTACTATAAGCTTGATAGTGCATCCCGAGCGTACGAGCTTAGTAATTAGATCCCAAAAGACTTTCCTTCTGGAGTACGCAAACTTGTTTGCGTCTCGTTCAGCTGATGTAAATTCCTTAGCCGCTTTCAACCCGCTGCATCCGAACTGATGCTCGTACCACAGCTCGTATAGGTTCTTAGTTTTCTTCGAGAGACGCGCGGAGGTAGCTCTCGCGCGAGGTTGAGAGCTCGTAGAATCTGTGGCTGGCTGTAGCACACTGCGAGAAGGCGTAATTTGGCGAGCGACTGGCTGCATGGCCAGTCGTTTAATCACGGCGTGAACCTTTTGATTCTCGCGCAGCAATTCGTTTCGGGTTCGTTGAATCTCATTCATCGTCCCTATCATGTACCGCCGGCCTGACTTAATTTGAGCCTGTAGAGCAGTAAATTCGAGTTGATAACCGCGCCCATTAGCACTTCCAGTCGCGACTTGCCTTGAAGGCGAAGTATTACTACCTTTTTCGATTTCACCATTTCGAGTACTGTCGATAATTGCGAGGCTGAGAAGCGATCCATCACACAACACATAAAATCCCTCTCTTTGGATTGGATTTAAATCTGATCTTCCACCTGCATTTATGTATGCTTGTAAAATCCGTTTTTCTAGATTCGCAGGAGACACGCAATAATTAAAACTGGATTCTGGCTCCAATGCTGCCCACAACAGCGGGTGTGCCAATGTCCTCGCAATTGCCTCACCCATGACCTGCTTGATAGTAGGCGCAATATCGTCGACGAGAAAACTTGGCGTAACGCATCTAATTCCACCTTTTACGTAGTAAAAGCAAGGTCCAGCAAGACGGCCAAGACTGCAGCGGTGTAGGCGTCAGGATAGGGCTGTGTGTTATCGATGTACACATCAACGACCCCCTTACAAGTTCTCCACCGCCCTCGACGATTCACAAAGTCCTTCGACAAACCGCTACAAGTTGCGTATGTAGCGGCTCCTTTACGATGGCTGTGTATACCCAGCTTTCCAGTCTTCAGAGTCTTAAGCGCTGAACTCTGAAAACGTGTCCTCTAAAAATCGCCTCACAACACGATCACCATCTTTCGGATTGCCAAAAAGAAACGAAGAGCTCGTTACATTTGCCGTTTCTTCAATGCAGACTGCCCGATTTAGTAGGGGCACAGTCTCGGATCCATACCACAAATCATCTGCTCGGGTGCATCTCTTTCTTCAGAAATATTCTTCGACCACCGCATTTGACATAGAAGCGTGAACGGGTACTGAGAGTTGTAACTCAAATTACTAAACTGGAGTTTGATCATGTCGTCTATTCGCGAAATAATATGCCATTGGAGTGTCAAAACACTGATAACCATGCAGCTGGCGCTGGTTCGTGAGCACAGCGATCGTATTATTTCAAAATATTAACAAATTCATCAAATTCAACTGATCGCCGTGCTTTCGACTCGACACCTTCCCGGTGGACTTCGAAACGCTTCACTTTCTTTATCGGCTTGTTGACTTTGTGGTGTAGGGATTTCCAGATTCGACCATACGCCGACCTACTTTAGGTCAAGAATCGGCTCGGTCTGATAACCCAGAGCTTAGGAGCCAAGGATCACGGTAAGTACTCGGCGATCTGTCCGGATATGCTATCCGGATAGCCGCTGAGCTCAACGGTCGCCGGAACTCAGCTGAAGAGTCGGTAGAGATCCGAAACGACTACATTTCATTAGATATTTGTATGAGAAGCATAGGATTAAATAGGGGGAGCCGAAAAGGCTCCCAGAAGATAACAGAGCAGAATTTTCCTAGTCCAAGACACGTGTACACTTTTCCGGTAAGTCCCTGCATAGGGCTGGATTATGCCTGCCGTCAGTACTCGAGAGGCATAGCTTGTAGGGTATTGACTGGTAGCGCCAAGAGATTAGGTCGGTCCGGGTAGGACAAAGTCTCGCTACGCGCGAAAGAAAGTCCCGCATACTCAGCGGGCCGGTACGTCGGATAGCCCGGGTGCCGTAACACTTCTAGCTGAGCAGCCTCTGCGCTCGGTGACCTGTAAAAGCGCTCGCGCGCCGTCGTCCATCCTTTGGTGGAGGGCACAGGGTTGTGAACGAGCTCAGCCGAGCCAAACTCGGCGGAGCCTCGGAAGTGATCTGACTTGGTTAGTCGGAACCGAGTGGAAGCGAGCCACTCGTCTGTCCCGGAAGGGCCGGACCGCGAGGGGACCACCCTCTGCGCAGGCCATACAACCGCCGACCTAACTCGGCGATTCGTTGTGGTTTGTGTAAGGAATCCACATCTGACGATATTTGTGTGTTCTACTACACCACAACTGGTGCCGCGACCCGGGAACAGGAGTGTGTGCTTGTTTTTATAGGTGCCAGCTAACCAAGTTAAGAGGAAGAGAAGAGAAAGAGAAGAGTGAAGATGGTCAAGGGATCAGCAACTCCGAGCGACGGAAGCCCAGCGACGGCTGGAGGATCGCCTCTCGCGGGGTCGGACCCGGCGGATCAACGACTCATCGCCATGACGATGGAGGTGGGACGAACCGTCCAGTTCGACGAGGATGGCCAAGACCAGGAGAGCGAGAACGGAGATGCAAGTGAAGGAGAGTATGAAGAGAAGGCCGAGACCGCTGAGCTCGGAGAAACGAAGACTACCGCCGAGCTACTTGGCGAGGTGGAAGAGTTGACGCTGCAGGTGGGATGCATGGGAGCCCCACGTCCTGTCGAGCGAAACTTATCCGCCGAGCTCGACGAAGGTGCGGACGATGAAGAAAATGAAGAAGAACATGGCGTTGCTCAAGGAGACCGTCCGCCCCTTATTCCGAAAGCGACGAGGAACGCCGATACGCCGAGCGCCAATAAAGTGTTGGCTCGACTCGGTGAGGAGATGAGAACGAGATCGGAATGGATGATGATGTTCGCGCCTGTGGCGATGGCGCAGGCGAAGTGGCCGATGTTGGGTCCCGAGTTAACTCAGCCGGTGCGTGCAGCCAACATCAATCAGTTAGTGGAAGAAACTGTGTTGCTGTTGAAGGCGATGGGCTATCGGTGCAACAGCCGACCAAACAGCCTCATCCTATCCGACTGGAGTCTGACCCGTGGCGGAGCCGAGCTCTGGCAATGGAAGAAGAAGCTGAGAGTGGCGTTTGGATTGGAGAAGGCCCCTGGTGAAACGAAGAAGGTGTACAGCCGAGTAGCCGAGTTCAAACCACTCGGCGAGGACCCGAGCAAGATTCCTTTGCCGAAGACCCCGGAGACGAAGAGACGTGAAGTGTTCCGCGCTACGCAAGGGACTCCGTACTTCGAAGACTCCCACATGCTGACTCCAATGAAGCTAAACCCGACTCAGCGAGCGCCGAGTCGTGGGCAGCGGAATGTTGGTCGTTACCGTGAATTGTATGACGCTGCAGATGAGGCTGAGGCTTACGAGGAGGATGAAGAAGACGACGACACCTTCGACGTGAGGGGTAACCGTGAAGAAACCGTGAAGGACTACATCCGAAACTTGAGCTTTGACGCGGCTGAAGAGGACTCGACGCAGTACCTAGAAGTCCGAACCCACGCCTCGCTCGACAAAATCGCCGAGTTCGAAGGAAAGCGCTACCGCTCCGACGCGTCGCTCCAGTGGCTCAAGCGTTTCATCTACGAGATGAAGAGCACCAGGATGCCCCAAAGTGCCTGGTGCGAGCCTTTCTCGCTATGCTTGGGACGCGCGGCGAAGAGTTGGTACAGGCAGCTGCCGAAGAAGACTCAGCGACGTTGGAAACTACTCAGCGAGGCGTTCCTGGATTATTATTGCTCACAGTTCGACCAATCCGCCCGCACTCGTTACTACTCGACGAGACGTAAAGTCAACGAACCGATCTGTGATTTCCTGATCCGACTCAACGGGTATGCTCGGACAGCCAAGATCCAGTACGAGAAGGGTGGCGCCGACGCAGCTGACCATGTCGAACACTTCTTGCTGCATTGTGGTGATGACGATGTGATGGATTTGATGTACCCCTTGCAGTTGGAAGACATCAGTAAGGTGGAACAGATAATCAATCGTCGGATCCTCGGCGAGAAGCGCAAGAAGCAACGCGACCGACTCATGATCGCACGAGGCCGAGATGACAAGTGGAAGAATCAGAGCCGCCGAGATGAACGCCGAGATGGACGTCGAGATGAGAAACGCAGTCGCAAGGAAGAAAACAGCGACCGCCGAGTCACTGTCGCTGACGCTGACTCTGACGGGGAGGAACTCATCGATCAGAACCCGCCGAGTCCTTACAACTCCGAAGACGAATGGGATGATGAGGACCAGTCCGGAGGACACGACTCAGCGGAAGACGACGACTACATTGACGCCGGCGTTTCCAATGATAAAGGAAATACACCGGACCGCCGAGAGAACTCGGCGGGAGACCAGAATGGCTCGAACCGAAGCTGGGGAAACTCAGCGAACAGACCTCCGCGACCGTACAACCAACGAGAACAGTCGAACCGTGCAGATGGATCACGCGACAACACCCAACGTGGACCTTGTGCAGCTTGTGGAAGAATGGGGCACTCGGCTCACTACTGTCGGCGACGCTGCAAATTCTGCAGACAAGTCCATGAAGGCGGCCAGTGCGAGCTGTTCCGTCAATATGAGAAGCTGGCTGCGTTCGTAAAAAACTCTGTCGACAAGTCGCAAGTGCCAGAAGACCTGCAAAACCTTTACGCGCCGAGTGATTTAAACTCGGCGGCCCGCCAACACTGACTGGGTTGGAATATGCCGGGCTGCCACAGTCAGCTGAACCTGCAGTTGAGGCGAACTTCTTGTTTGCCTTCGTAGGCGAAGCAGGACGGCCCGAGGGAAGAAGCGGTGATGGTAATTGGATGTGTGAAATCGACGGAATTGAACGTGAGCTCGGTGAGTTAGATGATAACAACCGAGCGATTGCAAGTGTAACTCGGCAGTCAGACCAGGCTGTGCATCGTACCAGAATCATGAAGCTGCTTCCGGGAGAACGGCTGGGATGGTGGTCAGCACAGACGTTTGATCGCCGAGTTAGAATGAGAGCCCTCGTATTGGGTGCAGTGAACGACCGAAGGACCAAGATATTATTGGATACCGGAGCAAATGTCTCGGCGATCAGTGAGTACTTCGCGAGGAAACTGCGTCTCAAGAGAGTGGCCAGCCGAGATAAGCGAATTGACATACAAGGAATAAGTAAAGACATGATGGTGACAACGTCAAGAGCAGTGGTGAAGGTGACACTCGGCTGGGAAGTGGCATACGAGTTTGAAGTATGGATAATGCCTCATCATGCCGGAGTCGATTTGATTCTCGGCACCGACTTCATGATCCCAGCTGGAATCCGTCTGGATCTGTACAACTCGGCGGTCAAGCTACCCGATGAGATGGTGATCCCACTCATCCGATCAAGTAATGCACCGACCAAGACCGAGTTCGGACCAAATGTCCCATGCGGGCCACCAGACGGGTTAACGATCAAAAGTCGAATGACCGCTGAGTTCAAATTGCCCAGGCGACAACCCAGTGAGTCGACGCATGACTTGTGGGTGCGACGGACGAAGGGTTGGATTCCAACGGTTGTTTTTAATCGCCGAGGAAGACCAACCCATGTCCTGATTACGAACGTACGACAGACGTCAGTCTGGTGCCCACCTCACTTTTATGTGATAAAATGGCAACCACATGGAGTACTGGCCAATGAGGGATACGTCCGCGTGAACTCGGCGAAGTACCGTGACTGGCAGATATTGGCCTTTGAGTCGGCGATGGATAAAGATTTGCTGCAGAAAGAACAACGACTGTACGAAGACTAGTTGTCACACCAGCCGCCAGCTGTGGAAAGACGAAAATACCCAACTCCGACGGCGGTGGAAAGACGACCTCCTCCAGTGGAAAGTGGACCAGAATTAACATGCGCCGAACGCTGGAGAAGGATCGAAGCTGATACTGAAGCCGGCGACTACGAGAGGCGTCGCGGTAACGCAGACGTCATATCGACTTCAGGGGTGACAAGGGTGACCCGGCTATAAACTCAGCGTTCAAGCTGGAAGACGTCCGAGCGGATCGTACGCCGGTGCTACACGATGGCCAAGATGTATCCTATCAGCTGTCCAAGTTTGAAGACGATGGCGCCATTTCTGATGTCAACACGAACTCAGCGGTTGAAGGAACAAGTGAAGTAAGGGCCAGGGACGACGTGTCGGCGACTGAATACTCAGCTATAACGGAAGGAGATCTTGAAGAACGCTCGGAACGCGCCCTAAGTGACGCCCAACCCGTTGCTGACAACCGAGCCAAGTTTGGAGTCATTAGACCAAGTTCTGCAGCCGTGGTGAACTCAGCGATGGGTACACCGGAAGCCTGCATTATCCAGTCGGGGGCAGTGGACTCGGCGTCAGCAGATCTAAACACTGAGAGTGCCTCGGACGTGGCCACAACATATTGTCATGATGTCAGCTATACCGAAGACGCGTTTGCATGCACGGAAGTTAGTTCTGCCGTCACAACCAACTCAGCGGTTGATCACTCCGACGCGACCAACGACTATGATAGTCGGGAGGTATTACTGCCTGAAGGAATAAAGCCGACCGACGACCCAGCTACGGCGAACTTAGCGTTGGAGACTATGGAGACTACGACCAGTCCGGAAGTGGTTAGACAGCGTGACGATGATACCATCTACCTCGGAGTCAAGTTTGGAAACGCAGGCGTCAGATCGACCATCGCAGTGAACTCAGCGAATACGGGCCCCGACGCAGCCGACAACCATGAATTACCAGAGGTATCACTGTTGGAAGGTACTATAGCTGAGGTCGGAGTGACGAACTCAGCGGCGACGGTGTTCGACCCCGGCGGAATTGACTACGGCTTAGGACAAGCTGAAGATGACGAGTGTAACTCAACGAGAGACCCAACGGAAACTCTAAGACAACACTACTTGGCTATCGCTGCGACCGAAGACGGGCAAGAGGATGATGTTGGCGATGGTACGACCAACGCCTTTGAGCGTAGTGGAACAGATCTGGAATTGACGGACTACGCTCACGAGCTGGCCTTCCTTCCCGACCTCACTGAAGTTGAACCTACCGAACTCGACTATGGCGCTGCAAACGTCAAGTCGAGTAGTCATACGCCAGCACAGTCGGCTAAATTGGTGGCAGAGCTACAAAAGCACGAAGGGATAATGATTTCAAGTGGTAATGCCCTGCCGCCTCCAGCGTACGGAGCATTGTGCGACATCGACGTTCAAGGACACGCACCCATTAAGCAGCGAGCTCGGCGGATACCTCTCCGCCACTTGAGCAAACTTTACGAGTTGTTGAAGGGGCTGCTTCGAGCTGGGTTGATATCATTCTCGGGCAGCCCTTGGGCCTCGCCAGTGGTGATAGTGCTCAAGAAAAATGGTGTGGATATTCGGCTATGCATTGACTATAAACTGGTTAATGCGGTTACGACGCCGATGGAATACGCTATGCCACTGGTTGATGACCTGCTTACCGAATTAGAAAGTTACTTGTGGTTTTGCTCGCTCGATGCTGCGAGTGGATTCTGGGCAGTCTTGATGACTCGTCGAGCTCGGCAGATCTCAGCGTTCGTCTGTGCACTTGGACACTTTGAATGGTTACGAATGCCATTTGGATTGAAGAATGCGCCTATGATTTACCAGCGACTGATCGACAACGCTCTATGGGGATACGTTCAACCAAAGGGAGGATGGCAGCTGTTTGCCGAACGAATGGCTGTTGCTGAAGCCGAGTCGGGAACTCGGCGGGTTGAGCTCGGCGGAGTCAGCGATTCAACGCAGAGTCAGCTGACGAAGTTTGAAGCTGACCACCAATCACAAGCTGACTGTGATCCGGTCCAAAACCTGGTCAACGGACCGGACGGCGACATGTTTGCTAATGGAGAACCAGACCAGTCCTCCTTGATTCCGGTGTTCAAGCGGAGGTCGTTTGTCGATGATATCTGTTTTGGAGGGGAGACGTTCGACGTCTGCTTGGAGACACTCGACCGATTACTAGCCCGGTTCACAGAATGTCGAATTAGCATCAGCTTTACCAAGAGTATCTTTGTCCAACCCAAGGTTGATTTCCTATCGCACGAGATTACGCCGAGTGGCATACGCGCTGATGCGAAGAAGATAGCCGCGATCGCCGAGCTCGCCTTCCCGAAATCGAAGAAGGGGATGCAAGCTTTCCTCGGTGCCCTCAACTATTACGGCCGATTCATCCAGAACTTGGCTGTTTACGGAGCAGTACTCTATCAGCTCAAGGATACGGACTTTGGCCCTGGGGGTGACCTGGCGTCAGCAAAAGCATCATTCGCCGAGCTCAAAAGACGGGTAGCAGAAGCTCCAATTCTGCGTCATTTCGACTCGGCGAAAGAAGTACATATAATGTTGTACGCCAATGAGTGGGCGCTGAGCAGTACGTTGATGCAACTACACGACGACAAGCTGCACCCAGTTCGCTTCTGCGGGCGCGTACTAAAGGAGAACGAACTCGGCTATCATCCCGCTGAGAAAGAAGTAGTCGCGCTGTTGCAATTGCTGAAAGTGTGCTACACTCTCTTGGCGGGAAGACGCTTCACGTCTACACCCGTTTCTCCACGCTGGAGTGGGTGTTTAAGTCAAAGTCGCTGTACGGTCGCGCAGTGAGTTTTGCAGTTATGTTGTCGCCCTACGATTTGAAGGTGAAGCGAGTACGTGAGAGAGATTTAGACTTCGCCCAGTTGCTCCAGGCGTCGATAACCCCGTTTATCGGACTCGACGATTCCTTGAAGCACCTGGCGCCTCCTTCCAAGAACTCGGCGACAGTTCGAATGGACCCAGCGCTACTATATGCCCGAATACCAGCTGACTTTGCAGGATGCGTGCTGTCATTTGATGGCTCAGCGAAGACGGCTAAATACGGCGGGTATGGCAGTTGTTCGTGGATACTGTGGCGCCTTCCGAATTGGGACATTGAGATTGCTGCGAGTGCGTACCTGTCGTCCACCACAGTCAACATCGCCGAGTACACCGGCATGAACAAAGGAGTCTTGGCGGCGATTGACCGAGGGATAACCGATCTGATTATCGTGGGTGACTCCCGGCTTGCAATCCAGCAATCCATGGGGGTGATAGCATGCAAGAAGGAAACATTGCAAGTGGAGCTAGCTCGACACAAGAATCTCACGAAGCAACTCAACTCGGTCCGGTATCGCCACATAGCGCGACACTATAACGCAGCGGCTGATTCTCTCGCTACAGAAGCACTTGAAGCTAAAGCTGGACGGGTAATTCTCGGGACGGATAGGAAAGCAGAACTGAGAATGATTAACCGAGTAGCCGAAGAACTGTACGCCACAGACAACCCAGCGGAAACCCCGATTGTCACGGCAGTCACTCGTAGCCGAGTACGCCGAGTTCACTTTGAGGACGAGCTGGATGAAGACTCGGCTAGAGCAAGAGGAGGAAGTCAGGATCACGAAGCCGTGTCAATAAATCCAAGAGGATCTGCGTTTGAAAGCAGTGGAGATGAATTCGAACAAGTCTGCAGGGCATCGACTCGGCGGATTAACCACACGACCCCGAATGTCGAAACAGGGTCGCAGATGGAGTCAGCCCAGACAGCTCAGAGTGCCAACGGCATTGATCCAGTGACGGTACAGACTGAGCGGAGACGACGAATCGCGAAGGCACAAGATGAAGAACTCAGGTGGGCCGATCTGAAGGCGTACCTGAGAGGTGAATTTGAGGACCTTACACACCGTCGAGCTCAGAATGCCGGCAAAGTCGCAGAAGTCTTTGTACTCAGCGAAGACGGCCTGTTATACCGCCGAGATGAAGCCCGCCGACTGGGCGAACTCGGCGAACCGAACCTCTCATTGAGATTGGTGATTCCGTCAACCATGGTCGACGAAATACTTCATAACTGCCACAACTCGATCGAAGGAGGGCATCAAGGCATCGTCAGAACTTATCACCGAGTCAAGGCCGACTACTACTGGATTGGTCTGTACGCCGACGTGGTGAAACATGTTAGGGCCTGCGAGGACTGCAATACCAGTAAGAGCAAGCCACAGTTGAGAGGTTACTCGCCGGGAAATGTGGTGTCAGACCATCCATTCCAGGTCGTGTCAATGGATTTCGTGATTCCCCTTCCTCGAACTCAGCGGGGCAATACTGCACTGCTGCTGTTCCAGGACCACTTCACGGGGTTCGTTATCGCTAAGGCTATGAATGACACCGGGGCACTCGAAGTGGCCAAAGTATTTGAGGAATGCGTCTTCAGGCAGTTCGGAGCCCCGTCTCTGATACGGCACGACCGAGATCCAAGGTTTATGAGTGAAGTATTCCAAAAGTTCTCCGAGATGATGCAGTCGAGATCAAGAGCTACGCTGAGTTACCGACCACAAGCCAACGGTCAACAAGAGAGGTCAGTCAAGACAATGGTTCAGACTATACGGGTCTACGTGGAAGACCCACTTCAAGCCGACTGGGATGACATCGCCGAGAAGATGGTACACGCTATCAACAACTCAAGAGATTCGACTCGGCGAGAAACCCCTTTCTATCTGGTGCATGGTTGGGACGCCAAGTCTACACTCAAGGCTATGACGAGTTCAATACGACGTGGACAGGGACGCCCAGTCAACTCGGCGGACGCAGTCGAGTGGCGCCGAGAAGCGAACAGACAACGAGAAGTGGCACTTCGATTAGCAGCTGAGTTCCAAGTGCGAGAGAAAGCACGACGAGCTCGAGAGCACAACGAAGCGTTGAGCAAGAAGGAGAAAATATCCATTCCCAACACAGCAGACGACGAAGATGAAGTTGCAGAACCAGGCGATGAATCCACCAAATCCTTGTTCAAAGAAGGAGATCAAGTCTGGTTGTTTATGGAGCGAGTCAGGTCGGGCCTGACCAAGAAGCTAGCCCACCGATGGCATGGACCATTCAGGGTGAAGAAGAAGGTGGAAGAATTCGCCTATGAATTGGAGTTACCCGACAAGAGTGGATATAGGTTCTACCCTGTGGTCCATGTATCACGTCTGAAGGCAGTCACCGAACTCGGCGGAAGACCGAAGACGAGGCTAATCGCCGACCTCGAAGAGACTCAGCGATTTGACTTTGACAAGGAATTACTGCCTGAAGACAGCTGGGAACCAGACACAAGTACAAACCAGTATGAAGTCGAAGCAATTCTCGACGATGAGCTACCATTATCCACAAGTACGTCACGATCACAACGGAAGTTTAAAGTTAAGTGGGTCGGCTACGATGAGCCTACTTGGGAACCACTGTCGAATTTGTCATGTGGGGGTCTCCTGTTTGACTATCTACGACAGAAGAAGCGCGAAAACCGTCTGCAAATGGTGCAAGTTGCAGATGAGGATTAACAGCTATTGCACCAAAAGTTACACCAACTCAGCGGACGACACAGGCCGAGTTGAGATGGAATGCTACTGTGTCGAAACTACATATACTGAATAATTACGAAATGAGGTCCTGAACGATACCTACGGGACGCCCAGTCAAAGGAAGAAAACTAAAAAGTCGACGATCCGGATTCCAAGTGAGTTGAACCCGACGGAGACAACTGGGAAGAGCTCAGCGGACTCGACGATTGGGGGCGTGGCGTCGTAGCAGACGTCATCCCTTGGGAACTTGCGGAAGGAGATGCAACATTCGCAGCCGTGGCAAGAAGTATCATCGCCGAGCTAGCCAACGAAGCTGACGCCGAACCAGGTGCCTCAGGACCCGACGCGGCTGAAGTGGGTTGAGGCGGATCCGTTCCACTGGGGAGTGGGGTGCCGAACAGAGACATACTCGGAGACGCGCCTCGGAGATTGGGAGAACCCAACCCATCGTCCGCCGAGTCGTCATCAGACGCACTCTCGCCATCTGAGCCGAGCTCACCGATCGAAGACCCAGTGAAGATATGGATGCCTTGACGATTCAGCCGAGTTGGAGCACCCGGGGCATAGGCAGGAGGCGCTTGTTCGGCAAGATCGAAGTCTTCTTCAATCGCGTCGTCAACAACCTGAGGATCCATACCGCGCGGAGCGAAAACCAAGAAGTCCACGTTCCGAGCGCGGAAGCAAGTATTGTACGGATGGACCGCCGGGTCAGTCAGCCACCAAGCTCGCCAGGGCTCGGCTAGATCCACATCGTGAGCACACTGGACCCAATCTCTCCCGGAAGGAACCCACGAAAGGTTAACGGGAGAGTAATGGGGGACGGACGGATCGAAATAAACCTCTGCGTCCACCAGAGGAGCAGGTTCATCGCCGAGCTTCTGAGTGACCGCCGAGTAAAGCTGGTCGTAGACAGCAACAACCAAAGATCGCAGGGTGTCACTACGACGTTTGCGCTCGCGCTTGTACACCAGCCACAGTTCGTATACCTCAGCAAGCTGGGCGGGCGTGGCAGCCGAGTTGACGTCAGGATGGAGACCCATCAACACACTCGACTCGACGATCCAATGACGACGCTCATAGAGAGCTGCGAAGTAACGAGTCATTTGGCCATCTGTCTGGATGGGCCTCCCCGCCGAGTCCAAGGGACTGTCGCCACGAAGCTTCACCCACATATCTCCAAGAACTTGCATCAAAGTTCGAGGTCGGGTCTGAGAAGCCAAACACCGCCGAGCTTCCTCCAGTATCGACGGAGAAAAGAAGAAAGGAAGCTCAGGGAGCATCCGCCGAAGACGCTGACAAGGATGGCTCGGGTCGAAAACGGCCATGAAAGCTCGAATGCCGTCAAGAGAACACGGCGTAGGTGGAACACGACTCTTGCCCCCTACGAGCTCCATCTGCACCCCTCCGCTCAGTGTATCCAATAATGCATTCCAACAACGAGCTGAGCCGAAATGCATGAATGGTACCTCGCGGAGTTGAGCCATGTGAAGAGTCAGGCGACAATCCTTGGACACCGCTTGCGAGGCTCGAGTCCGTAACGTCGCCAGCGGGAGTGTAAGAGCGCTGGGAAGTGCGACCACAGCCGGACGTGAGGCAGTCGAACTCGGCTGAGAGAGAATCGATATAACCGGGAGCCTACTCGGTGAAGGAGCAGCCGGAATGGACTGAGCCGGAGCTGGATCAGGAGTCGACGGAAGCTGCCGATGCTTGTGGTGTCGGTGCGTCTTGTGATGCTTCTTGTGCTTCTTGTGCTTCTTGGATCGCTTCGACCGATGACCGGTAGGACTCGACGAGGCACGACGTTTGCGATGCTGCTGCTTCCCCGAAGCCGGCGCAGAGGCAGAACTCGTCCCGTCACCAGAATCCTTCGATGAAGGCCGCGAGGAGTGGCGATCACTCGGCGGCAAGGACTCATCACTCATCTCGTCGTCAGAACCGAAGATCGCCGCATGAAGACTTCTCGCTTGGGCAGAACGACGAGCATCTGCGGTCGCTGAGTCGGAACCTGAAGGACTGCCAGCCGAGTTCTCTGATAAGGAAATGGGATCCAAGAGCGACCCAGCGGCAGGATTCGTCGAGCCGGTGGACGGTACAGAACCATCACCAGGCCCTAACACCTCGTCGTCAGACGCGTCGAGATCCTCAAGCAGCTGAGCAGTCACAGTGCGGGCGGTCGCAGCAGATCTCCGGATAGGGCGCCCAGATGGGGACGTCAACACGGCCGTGGTCACAGGGAGAGACGGTCTGAGGACACTCACGGCCGGAGTCACTAAGTCAGTCGGCGTGGTGGATACGCTCAGACCCCGAGAGGACGACTGGGAGCGTCCAACCACCGTTAGCACGACGCTGAGTGGTGCACTCGACTGAGGCAACCCAGCGGAGATGGGCGAAGTCGAGCCTGGGGCACAAACGCTCGTAGCCGGGACAGGCAGTGAAGCCACGACATCGGATGAAGATATCGGCGGTGGGCGAGTAGCCGCGACTGACGAAGTCACCGGAGGACCAGAAGACGAAGAACCCGCCGAAGTCGTCGAAGCAACTGCAGGAACGGTGTCGGCGGGCGGCTCAGGCAACTCAAACTCGAATTCAGCTTCGCTCGAAGCGTCATCGTCGTCTTCAGAGCGAGCAGAGACAGCAGGCTGAGTAGCAGAACTCAGCTGAAGGTGACGAACCTTCTTCCGACGACGGGACTTTCCAGAGCGAGGCCTTCCTCCATCGGATACAGTAGCTTGAGGTGAACTTGAGTGCAAAAGGGCACTGATAGCCTTGTGTCCATCCTCTCCGGGGAGTGAACAAGCGTACGGTTGAGGCGGATGTGGCGCCGGTGCACGATGACGAGGACCTGCAGCAGTGGGAGACTTGGGGTTGGCATAACGCCGAAGCCACTGAGTCGAAGTCAAGTTCGCCAAAGGCGTACGGTGAAGCTGGGCAAGAGTCGGCTCAGCCTGGGTTGTTACCGCCGCTGAGCTGACTGGAGCCGCAGCCGAGTCTGCCAATGAAGTCGCCGAAGACGCTTGACTAGCTGAGGGAACCACACTAGGACTGATAACGGAACTCGCCACTGGAGCATCTCGACGAGGATGGACAATCAACTCCAACCGCCGAGTTTCACCAGCTGGGATGTTGAGAACCTCAGGAAAGCGAGACTCCAAGACACGACACAGCCGGGCGTTGAGGAGAAGGTCGGACGGGTCAAGCCCAGGAACTTGCAAGCCACCGCCAGCAGCAGCCATGTGAGGATCGTGCATCGGAATAATACCATTCCGACGGATGAGCCGCTTCTGTCGCAAGATCACAGCCCGCTGCTCAGCGATCACCGACTGGGCGTGCCGCAAGGGTTGAGTACCGGTGGAACTGTACAACCGCACCGACTCCTGCAGCTGTTCGAAGTGCTTGGAAGCAATGCCCTGAAGGGTGACGAACGCCGCATCCCTCTCAGAAATGGATCGGAGAAGGGCGTCGATCTCGGCGTCCCGATCCAAGACTTGCTGATGATGGAGCTGGGCCTGACCCAACGCAGCGTCAACCTTGCTCTGCTCAGTTGCGATGGCCCGAGCAAGTTTTGCCTCACTCAGAGCTACAGCCTTTCGCAGTGATGCGAGGAGATTAGCCGACTGCGTGGCAGCAGCCTCCAATCGAGACACTTGCTGTTGAGCCGACGAGAGCTGAGTTGACAAGTCGACATTGCTGAGAGCAAGCGAGTCCAGTCGCCGAGTCAGTGCGCGGTTCTCCTCCTGAACAGCTTGATTGTCAGCTCGGAGATCGCCGATGATCTTTGGATAATCAAGAGCGGCGTAGTTGCCTTTCAAGATATCCAACAGTTCCCCCGCGGAAGCAGCATGCAAAATCGCTCGCCGCTGCACGGGATCGGAGGGCTCCACGGAACGAGTAAATCCGTAGGCCATGAGCCTCGCCAAGAAGGTCAATTCTTCTCGGCGATCATGCCCTTGCTCGTTAACTCTGGCCATGAGGGAGTCAAGACTCACTGGAGCAGCCGAGCTTGGCTGATTGGTGGCGCCCGAAGTGGTGTCGCCCGGCAAGCTCGGTGGACCAGGAAGGCGCACGCGAGAAGACTCCGCCGACTCCGCGTCAGACTCATGGGAAGTTGTCAGGTCAACCAGCCCAGCTTCATGCCGGTCGCTGACCCCACGAGTACCGACGGGTCGAGGAATCGACTCAGCTGGCACGCCTTCACCTCGACGAGGAGTTGGAGAAGAAGGATGGTGCCGCGAGTTGTGCTGGAATAACATGCGAAGAGTAAGGAGCTGCCAAGTGAGTGACAGCGGAAGCAACAAACATACCGAAGAAGGTGGTGGAGAGCCGCGAGACGTCATCAGCCGAGTACGGACCAACGGTGGCAGAACGAAATGAAGGATTAAGACACTCACCAGCTCGGCTCGTATCATAACCGGGGCAGTTGTGGTGTAGGGATTTCCAGATTCGACCATACGCCGACCTACTTTAGGTCAAGAATCGGCTCGGTCTGATAACCCAGAGCTTAGGAGCCAAGGATCACGGTAAGTACTCGGCGATCTGTCCGGATATGCTATCCGGATAGCCGCTGAGCTCAACGGTCGCCGGAACTCAGCTGAAGAGTCGGTAGAGATCCGAAACGACTACATTTCATTAGATATTTGTATGAGAAGCATAGGATTAAATAGGGGGAGCCGAAAAGGCTCCCAGAAGATAACAGAGCAGAATTTTCCTAGTCCAAGACACGTGTACACTTTTCCGGTAAGTCCCTGCATAGGGCTGGATTATGCCTGCCGTCAGTACTCGAGAGGCATAGCTTGTAGGGTATTGACTGGTAGCGCCAAGAGATTAGGTCGGTCCGGGTAGGACAAAGTCTCGCTACGCGCGAAAGAAAGTCCCGCATACTCAGCGGGCCGGTACGTCGGATAGCCCGGGTGCCGTAACACTTCTAGCTGAGCAGCCTCTGCGCTCGGTGACCTGTAAAAGCGCTCGCGCGCCGTCGTCCATCCTTTGGTGGAGGGCACAGGGTTGTGAACGAGCTCAGCCGAACCAAACTCGGCGGAGCCTCGGAAGTGATCTGACTTGGTTATTCGGAACCGAGTGGAAGCGAGCCACTCGTCTGTCCCGGAAGGGCCGGACCGCGAGGGGACCACCCTCTGCGCAGGCCATACAACCGCCGACCTAACTCGGCGATTCGTTGTGGTTTGTGTAAGGAATCCACATCTGACGATATTTGTGTGTTCTACTACACCATAACTTCATCTGAGCCCGTTGGGTTTCCTTGCTTTGTCACTGGGCCCCACGTCGTATTTAATCGAGGCATAAACGCGAAACGGCCTTTTTCGCGAACTCCAGTGTACTTGATCTTACATGCATTGGCTTCATGGCTTCGTTTGGCTCTGGATCTCCGTAGGCTCTCTTGTTCATCCAGCGACACACCACGGTCGGTGTGACTCTGAGGAGCTCCTCCGTTGAGAAGCTATGGGCGGCGTCGTAAGTCTTGGCGTCCTTGAATGACATGAGCTTCACATGCTCTTCCCTGTAGCGACTGGTGCTCATAGCGGTGGATTCTGTTGTGCGCCGTTCCACAACGCGTTTTGAACCACTGAGTTTGCAACCTTACTTAGTTTTACTATGGGCGATTTGACTAAAAAATTGTAAGAGAGGGTTGCAAAACGCAGCCGTTCATCCTACGGTGCCCGCAACATTGGTTGCAAAGGGCACCTCCATTTTAGGCGTGATACATGCCTCAAATATGGTTAGTACTGATTATCTAGCCAATCAGAACTCGAATTCTTCAGAATTACAACTTGGGTTGCAAATGGCCTATCATGCAACAGTGCATATTGGCACTCTATCTCTGTGGCTGCACATCAAAGCAGCACCTCACGTTCTGGTAGCAGCACAAAAAGAAGTGGACTCTATGAAAATATGTCCTGTCTATGGGTGTACACGAAGATGAAGAATCAGGTATGGAATCCATCCCCCCCAATGACAATGCAGCGCGAGACCGTGTCAGGCCTTGTCGCAAAGACTAAATCATAAATTATCAAAATTAGTAACTAGATTGGTGTTCACTAACTCGCACCAGTGATACTGCTACGTGGTCCACAACTCGTATAACAAAAATTACGAAGCGGCAGCCGTGGAGCGAAAAGGCCGTCGCAGCCGACGCAGCCGAGGCGGACGTGTACCAGGAGGCCCTGAAGAGTTTCGACGTGACCAAGAGCCACACCATGGCGTGCACGATGTGTCTGGGTGGGTGGGTGGGTGTGGGGGGGGGGCACCACAAAATACGGTACAGACTGCAAGTCTGTAGCTCTGAGACCTGTGACGAGGCCTCTGACGTGCAATGCCGCTGGAGGGGGAAGCTCCTTACCAGTCAAGACACGAATCGCGTTCCTATCCACGAGTTTGGCGTGCACACGACGGAAGTCTCATCGCCAAAGAAAAAGAAGCTGACGTCTGCGCATAAAGGATTCTGCCGAGAGATGGCAGAGCATCATCTTCGCCCATTGCGAATCCGCCACGCCATGCCTCGCAAATTCGCCACTCCTCTTTAGGCCTTGCCCCAATTGAGTGCCGCCCAGAACTTTGTTAACAACTACTCTCGCTCACCTCGACAACCACGACCTGCTGGACGAGCTAACGGACTGGATCCATGCGAAGCGTTTTACTGGAGGCGAGTCTAAGGATCAGGCTTTCACTTTTGGATGGGAGGTGGAAAACCAAGGCAAGCCCGTAGTGAGCAACGGATCGAATGAAAAACCATTCATTATCGGTCTTACTACGAAAGGTCTAATGGTGCAGATGCTACTCACACCAGACACCTTCATCTTGCACGTGGCCACGACGTACAAGTTGAATCACCGTGACTATCCTGTAGTGGTAGTAGGAATCTCGGATCGCGCTAGAGTATTCCATCTAGTGGCACTGCTTATCGTATCTCAAGATACGACTCTCATTTTGAAGCTGTATTTTGGTCTCTACGGCGTTTGTTTTTACTACATTACGACTAGGGACCTTGTCGTTCAAAACGCCATGGCCGACGCTGACCATGCCCAGTAGAACGCCCTATGCGCAGTATTCAGTCTACACCCGCGTTCCAGGTTTTGATGTGCTTAATTCACGTCGTTAAAAACGTCATAAAAGCGATTAAGGGTATTCCCTCGCTCATAGTCGTTAGTCTACTACGAGATGTGTACGATTTGCATTTTGTACGCACCGATTTCGACTACCACCGAGTTCGAGGAGAGATTCTGTCAAACCGGTTGGAGAAGCCATGCCTGGCTGGTTTCGCTGGATACATGAGCAAACGATGGTTAAAAGGACGGTTCTGGAAATGGCAACGACGCTGGACACCTGCTGGTTTCGCTGCAACGAACCATCCGGCCGAAACATTCAACGCCAGATTGAAACGAGACTATACGCTACGGCGCCGCCTAAAAATGGGCACTCTTTTGCGGGAACTTTCTGAGAGCTGCCATGACGTGTCGGCTGTAATGCCACAATTTAGATTCGAGGTCACCCTGCAGCCAACCCTCACACGCAGAGTGCGTGAAATGGTCAAGAACTCTCTTATTGGTATGCGTACCAGTTTTATTACGATTGCTCCGAGTTCTGGGCATGAAAACATAATTTAAGTTATCTCTACATTGGCAAACCGCGTTCAAGTGGCGTCACACAAATGCTCTGAGGAAGGAATCGCCGTGTCGGCTCAGACGGGCAGCAATTATGCCCGCATGGAGGTCCAAGGACAACCCTTTGGTGGATGACCGGTAGATTTAGATGCTCGCTGCTGTTCGTGTGGGTATTGCTACGCGTTTGGAGTGTGTGCTCATGTGGTGTACGCTCTGCGATCTACGGAACACGTGGATGCTCGGGGACGAAACGTTCTTGTCGACAGGAGCAAAAAAGACGCGTCAAGATGGTGAGGAAGCGCCGTTCGTGGGGAGGCCTCGCCTTATTGGACCAGCTCTGACTTTGTAGTAGTCCGGAAGCCGCCCAGGTGAAGCTAGAAAAGTTCACATTCTCTAACTAGCTTGAGAGCTGCATTAAATAGCCCATTCACCCGAGAGTTTCTGACAAATTACCGTTCTACAGATTTTAAATTGCGGTGAACTCTTTCCCTCGGGAACATGATTTTGCTTTGGTCACAGCTCGATCGTCAATAGTAAGGATTGCAGATACTGCTGCCGTTTTCAGCTTCTGGGATCGAAATAGGAACAATCGCTATCAGTAATTCTTAAGAAGGTGCTCTATTGGTTGGGTAGGTTTCCTCGTATCAATAAGGCTTCATTTAACATTACGGTTGTAGCAACAAATTTATCAAAGCACGGAAAATAGATAGGACACTTCTGGAGGCTCGAGAACCAATTTCCTCGCTATGAGTGTATTGGTCAATCACTATAAAATATATTTTGGGGGGAGCTTACCCCTACAATCGACCATGCTGCGCTATGGGCCTCGACAAATCACATCCTTAAACCAATATCTTCCATTAGCCGGAATATAGAATGTTATCAACACTGTGATAGTAAAACATACTTACATTGTGTTCAGTTATCCACGTTTTGTGAGCGTTTGCTATTTTCCTACTTCAATCGTCCAAAGCGTCGGCCTCCACCCAGCACTTATCACAAGCGCATTCAAACCATGTCTCATCTCCGAAATGAACCGTTATTTGTGCCCAAGCCTTCACATTTTCACTCATTCGGACTATTACTTTCTCATTTCTCCTAATGCGCAACTCCACGAACACAGCGTCAGGCTCGCACGCAAGGGAAATAAAACGGGTAATGCTGCCAGCATTGACTACTTCGACGTACACAAACTTGTTTTTGATAGACCGCACGTTGTAGAGCATTGTCTAGCCACTGTTGTGTTTTTAAGAGCTTGGTTAGGCTGCCCTTTATCCATCGTACTCAAGCCATACGCCCGCGTACTCGCCCACATCCTAATCAGTAGTTGTAAAATACACCCAGTCCCACGCGATGGGTATCAAACAGCTTAAGAGTAGACTGCACGACAGGAGCCTTACTGCGTCGGGCATTGAGGTTGCATGTTTTCTTAGTACAGTAGACAGCCCAACCCACGTTCGCGCAGGTATCCAGGAAGCAATCTCCTTAGCAGTCACACGATCCGTAGTCTCCCACGTCCTTGTATCTAATCTTGGACGGATTTAGGCACTCGTCAGTCTTTTCAACGTCATAGGGCCACTCAACCTCGGCGGGGACGTAATTTTTGTCCTCGTCCGGCTGCGAGACGACCGGGCGCCGTTCGTGAAGATTACGAAGACGCTCTAGCACTCCAGGCAATCGTAGGATAGCCTGTACCTTGCGCGCTTTTAGCGAGCGTGTATAATAAATATCTGTGTCGCTCTGAGTTACACCGCATGTCGCTTGGTGGCGCCTCTTCCTAGATCGAGGTACACTCCAATGACCAGGGCGTCGCTTCGCCTGATTGCGTATTTTCAAACGCTCCAACCGCGTAGGAACAGTTTTGACGGACTCGTCAGGTTCAACCAGCCCTCTATTGGTAAATTGTTTACGATTGGGATGCGTACTAGGCTCATCAGATGGCTGCACGGACTCGTCACCTTCTTCACCAGGTAAGGCACCATCATCAAGTGGACCCGCGCGGGTAGCTTGGTCATTCACCTCTCGATGACAGACCTCAGACGTAAGATCGATCACAGACGATTCGCCGGCTTTGCCGTCTCCAGTAGGATTTCCCTCACACGTAACACGTTGAATACACGTATTTGATTCACTTTCAGCAGTTTTTTTTTTTGTCTTTTTCGTCTGTTTCCATAGCTCTGGGAGCGTCGACACAGTCAGACACTTTTGGCGACGGTGATTGGTCGATACATTGAGCCACTGAGGTCGCACCGGAGGTGCATTCGGCCTCACCACGCAGTTGACCCATCGCAGCATTAATTGCATCACTCACAGCGCTCGACATTGCCTTGAACAGAGCGCTTGCCATCGTCGGTCGGTCTACCTTGCCGGCCACGAGCTGGTATGACCGTAATTTGCGCCATTTGACGTGCTCTAGGTTTAGTTCGCACCCCAGAACATCGCGTCTGCGACGCATGAAGATTGTGAGGGGCGGCGAGTCTCCAGTGTCGATTGATACTGGCAACTCATTTCCAGGAGTATCGTCGACACTTAGTACCACTGCTACTCTAAGACCTCGTGGGTCGCCAGCCACGAAGCACCTCGAGTAGTACTCGATCTCTTCGCCTGCCACGAGGGTCTCCACCGGGAGCCCCTCACCGCTGAGACCCGGCATGTTGCTGTATGGATCGCACACCGCAGCGCCCACTCTCCGCTCTTCTTGACGTTGCTGAGCTTTTGAATGTTTGAATTGCAAGGAGTTTGCAAAAGTAACAGACAATATAGCTACTTCTCCAAGTATTACTTCTGCTACTTTTCTGATTGCAGCTTCATGATTACCTCAGTTTACTACTTTAGTGTCACTTTAGGTCTTGTCTCCTAAAGGATGATGTGCCGAGCTGTGCAATTAAAAAGGCCGCTCTGTGTGGTTTGTTTCTTTTAATTGCGTTGAAATCTACCCGGAATTGTTGTGTTGAACGGATTTAGTCGTGTGTTTCTACCATTTTCTCGAGATAAACGCAGGCCGGAGTTGATGTGCCAGGCATCAAAAATTAATTTGCGCACCTCGTTTAATATTACAGTACGTACTGTACAGTAATACGTTTAGAATACGGGCGTACATTGTCTTTTCTATTATGTTTCACATCATCAGGGCAATATTAGATTGTAATAAATAAAATATAGCGCATTTGTTTTCTTAGTTTTTGCTGACAAAATCCAGAACGCCTTATCGCGGCTTTGTTTTACTGCAAGAAGCTCCTACAACCATATGTGTTCCTGTCAGAAACACATATGGTTGTTTTTTACTTTTTGTTTGGATTGCGCGGTACTATTAAAAGTGTACCCTGATTAGTCACGATTTTCTTTTTCTTTTGTTTGGGGACGGGGCGTGACCGTCACAGTGACGATTTCTTCAGAAAGACGGACTGGTCATCCTGTTGGCGATCCCTATTAGTACAGTACAGTAGACCAATACTAACGCCGATGTGCACCGGTATTTGCTTGCACAGTGCTGTACAGCGGTACCTAGTATTAACCCTTTAATATGTACATGAATTACAGAGCTCGCAAGTGTCAAAGCCTGTCACGCATCACGCTTACTAGTACATGTTAATGCGTCAAGTCCGACAGATGTATGCGTATTGGTTTATGATACCGAAGTTCAACCGCTCCTCGAGTCGGGTACCTATCTATTCCTTCTATGACATGGGAGCGGAAACAGCGGAACGAGGATTGATTTTTCGACCTTTTGTAGAGGCTCTCATTCCTATTATTTTGCTTTCTTGCTTGACTAAAACTGTAAATCTGAAATTATTGCTAAATTGAGGAGAATTTAGTTTGTTGGGTGCCCGATTACGATCTCATTATCGTACAGTACAGTTCTTCGTAATCTCTGTGCAAGTTTTACTTCTCTGGACCGTACATGTACATGTTTTATCTTAAACATCTACTACAGCAACCTGTCTGTCCGTCACGCTAAATTGTCGTGCCTGTCACGCTTTTCCGGACAAATCATTGGACAAAATTAATGAAAATAACATACATGATTGGTAAATAAACTGGATTTAATGACGATTGCTCAACCATGAAACAGCCGGTTTTTATAAATCTGAATTCGTTTATTCGCCACTAGATTTTTCTCAGCAGCACCACAATTTTATTTTTGCGAGCCCACAATTTATTAACCGCACCACAAACACATTATTGCGAGTACATGTTAAATGCATTTCGAATCTTAAACATCTACTACAGCAACCTGTCTGTCCGTCACGCTAAATTGTCGTGCCTGTCACGCTTTTCTGGACAAATCATTGGACAAAATTAATGAAAATAACATACATGATTGGTAAATAAACTGGATTTAATGACGATTGCTCAACCATGAAACAGCCGGTTTTTATAAATCTGAATTCGTTTATTCGCCACTAGATTTTTCTCAGCAGCACCACAATTTTATTTTTGCGAGCCCACAATTTATTAACCGCACCACAAACACATTATTGCGAGTACATGTTAAATGCATTTCGAATCTTAAACATCTACTACAGCAACCTGTCTGTCCGTCACGCTAAATTGTCGTGCCTGTCACGCTTTTCTGGACAAATCATTGGACAAAATTAATGAAAATAACATACATGATTGGTAAATAAACTGGATTTAATGACGATTGCTCAACCATGAAACAGCCGGTTTTTATAAATCTGAATTCGTTTATTCGCCACTAGATTTTTCTCAGCAGCACCACAATTTTATTTTTGCGAGCCCACAATTTATTAACCGCACCACAAACACATTATTGCGAGTACATGTTAAATGCATTTCGAATCCTAAACATCTACTACAGCAACCTGTCTGTCCGTCACGCTAAATTGTCGTGCCTGTCACGCTTTTCCGGACAAATCATTGGACAAAATTAATGAAAATAACATACATGATTGGTAAATAAACTGGATTTAATGACGATTGCTCAACCATGAAACAGCCGGTTTTTATAAATCTGAATTCGTTTATTCGCCACTAGATTTTTCTCAGCAGCACCACAATTTTATTTTTGCGAGCCCACAATTTATTAACCGCACCACAAACACATTATTGCGAGTACATGTTAAATGCATTTCGAATCTTAAACATCTACTACAGCAACCTGTCTGTCCGTCACGCTAAATTGTCGTGCCTGTCACGCTTTTCTGGACAAATCATTGGACAAAATTAATGAAAATAACATACATGATTGGTAAATAAACTGGATTTAATGACGATTGCTCAACCATGAAACAGCCGGTTTTTATAAATCTGAATTCGTTTATTCGCCACTAGATTTTTCTCAGCAGCACCACAATTTTATTTTTGCGAGCCCACAATTTATTAACCGCACCACAAACACATTATTGCGAGTACATGTTAAATGCATTTCGAATCTTAAACATCTACTACAGCAACCTGTCTGTCCGTCACGCTAAATTGTCGTGCCTGTCACGCTTTTCTGGACAAATCATTGGACAAAATTAATGAAAATAACATACATGATTGGTAAATAAACTGGATTTAATGACGATTGCTCAACCATGAAACAGCCGGTTTTTATAAATCTGAATTCGTTTATTCGCCACTAGATTTTTCTCAGCAGCACCACAATTTTATTTTTGCGAGCCCACAATTTATTAACCGCACCACAAACACATTATTGCGAGTACATGTTAAATGCATTTCGAATCCTAAACATCTACTACAGCAACCTGTCTGTCCGTCACGCTAAATTGTCGTGCCTGTCACGCTTTTCCGGACAAATCATTGGACAAAATTAATGAAAATAACATACATGATTGGTAAATAAACTGGATTTAATGACGATTGCTCAACCATGAAACAGCCGGTTTTTATAAATCTGAATTCGTTTATTCGCCACTAGATTTTTCTCAGCAGCACCACAATTTTATTTTTGCGAGCCCACAATTTATTAACCGCACCACAAACACATTATTGCGAGTACATGTTAAATGCATTTCGAATCTTAAACATCTACTACAGCAACCTGTCTGTCCGTCACGCTAAATTGTCGTGCCTGTCACGCTTTTCCGGACAAATCATTGGACAAAATTAATGAAAATAACATACATGATTGGTAAATAAACTGGATTTAATGACGATTGCTCAACCATGAAACAGCCGGTTTTTATAAATCTGAATTCGTTTATTCGCCACTAGATTTTTCTCAGCAGCACCACAATTTTATTTTTGCGAGCCCACAATTTATTAACCGCACCACAAACACATTATTGCGAGTACATGTTAAATGCATTTCGAATCTTAAACATCTACTACAGCAACCTGTCTGTCCGTCACGCTAAATTGTCGTGCCTGTCACGCTTTTCCGGACAAATCATTGGACAAAATTAATGAAAATAACATACATGATTGGTAAATAAACTGGATTTAATGACGATTGCTCAACCATGAAACAGCCGGTTTTTATAAATCTGAATTCGTTTATTCGCCACTAGATTTTTCTCAGCAGCACCACAATTTTATTTTTGCGAGCCCACAATTTATTAACCGCACCACAAACACATTATTGCGAGTACATGTTAAATGCATTTCGAATCTTAAACATCTACTACAGCAACCTGTCTGTCCGTCACGCTAAATTGTCGTGCCTGTCACGCTTTTCTGGACAAATCATTGGACAAAATTAATGAAAATAACATACATGATTGGTAAATAAACTGGATTTAATGACGATTGCTCAACCATGAAACAGCCGGTTTTTATAAATCTGAATTCGTTTATTCGCCACTAGATTTTTCTCAGCAGCACCACAATTTTATTTTTGCGAGCCCACAATTTATTAACCGCACCACAAACACATTATTGCGAGTACATGTTAAATGCATTTCGAATCTTAAACATCTACTACAGCAACCTGTCTGTCCGTCACGCTAAATTGTCGTGCCTGTCACGCTTTTCTGGACAAATCATTGGACAAAATTAATGAAAATAACATACATGATTGGTAAATAAACTGGATTTAATGACGATTGCTCAACCATGAAACAGCCGGTTTTTATAAATCTGAATTCGTTTATTCGCCACTAGATTTTTCTCAGCAGCACCACAATTTTATTTTTGCGAGCCCACAATTTATTAACCGCACCACAAACACATTATTGCGAGTACATGTTAAATGCATTTCGAATCTTAAACATCTACTACAGCAACCTGTCTGTCCGTCACGCTAAATTGTCGTGCCTGTCACGCTTTTCTGGACAAATCATTGGACAAAATTAATGAAAATAACATACATGATTGGTAAATAAACTGGATTTAATGACGATTGCTCAACCATGAAACAGCCGGTTTTTATAAATCTGAATTCGTTTATTCGCCACTAGATTTTTCTCAGCAGCACCACAATTTTATTTTTGCGAGCCCACAATTTATTAACCGCACCACAAACACATTATTGCGAGTACATGTTAAATGCATTTCGAATCCTAAACATCTACTACAGCAACCTGTCTGTCCGTCACGCTAAATTGTCGTGCCTGTCACGCTTTTCCTGGACAAATCATTGGACAAAATTAATGAAAATAACATACATGATTGGTAAATAAACTGGATTTAATGACGATTGCTCAACCATGAAACAGCCGGTTTTTATAAATCTGAATTCGTTTATTCGCCACTAGATTTTTCTCAGCAGCACCACAATTTTATTTTTGCGAGCCCACAATTTATTAACCGCACCACAAACACATTATTGCGAGTACATGTTAAATGCATTTCGAATCTTAAACATCTACTACAGCAACCTGTCTGTCCGTCACGCTAAATTGTCGTGCCTGTCACGCTTTTCCGGACAAATCATTGGACAAAATTAATGAAAATAACATACATGATTGGTAAATAAACTGGATTTAATGACGATTGCTCAACCATGAAACAGCCGGTTTTTATAAATCTGAATTCGTTTATTCGCCACTAGATTTTTCTCAGCAGCACCACAATTTTATTTTTGCGAGCCCACAATTTATTAACCGCACCACAAACACATTATTGCGAGTACATGTTAAATGCATTTCGAATCTTAAACATCTACTACAGCAACCTGTCTGTCCGTCACGCTAAATTGTCGTGCCTGTCACGCTTTTCCGGACAAATCATTGGACAAAATTAATGAAAATAACATACATGATTGGTAAATAAACTGGATTTAATGACGATTGCTCAACCATGAAACAGCCGGTTTTTATAAATCTGAATTCGTTTATTCGCCACTAGATTTTTCTCAGCAGCACCACAATTTTATTTTTGCGAGCCCACAATTTATTAACCGCACCACAAACACATTATTGCGAGTACATGTTAAATGCATTTCGAATCTTAAACATCTACTACAGCAACCTGTCTGTCCGTCACGCTAAATTGTCGTGCCTGTCACGCTTTTCCGGACAAATCATTGGACAAAATTAATGAAAATAACATACATGATTGGTAAATAAACTGGATTTAATGACGATTGCTCAACCATGAAACAGCCGGTTTTTATAAATCTGAATTCGTTTATTCGCCACTAGATTTTTCTCAGCAGCACCACAATTTTATTTTTGCGAGCCCACAATTTATTAACCGCACCACAAACACATTATTGCGAGTACATGTTAAATGCATTTCGAATCTTAAACATCTACTACAGCAACCTGTCTGTCCGTCACGCTAAATTGTCGTGCCTGTCACGCTTTTCTGGACAAATCATTGGATAAATAATTTAAATATTTCTACTGGCTGACGAGCGCAGCGAAGGTGTCTTCAATTGGTTAAAACTAGGTTGTGTAGTTGACATCAATAAATGCATGTGTTTCCCAGTTTACATATGGGGATTTGCACAAGGCTGTACATTAAGGCGGCATCGTTTAAATATAATATACTTTGTCATAATGCAAGTTGTTATTGTATTTGAATACTACAGTAAACGGAGGGCAGGGTGCTTAGCGTACGCGTAAGCATGCGTGTTTCCGAGGACATGGTTTAAGTATACTAAATACTCTGTACTCAGTAGGATCTGCGTGTTACACTGACTAAAATGATAATTTCATTTTTTTTACTGTAAAAATACTAGCATTAATAAGTTATCTGAGTGGGTTTCTGGTATTGCTAAATCGTACATGTTACATGTACAGCAGTAGCCGGCCGTGTAGACTGGCCGTAAGAACAAAACTGTGCTTATAAACGTTGTCACTTGATCCACAAAGATAGATAGTGTTAGATTGACGTGTGAACAAAAAGAAGTTATATGTGCTGATGACAATTACTACTGTAAGCGAATTGAACTTGACCATTGTTTCCTAAGCGGTTTTTTAGACAACAAAATTCTGATACTTCTTAATAGGTAGACGCGTTGCCGACAAGGGCGTAGAATAAGGTTTTATATGCAGCGGTAAGATAACAGCACAACATGAGAGGTGTCTTATGGTTATTATAAGTAGGCCCGTAAAGAAACGTTAATCAACTTAGAGCCTAATCCATCCTGGAATCATCAATTAAGTATCAAATAAAAATACCGCCGTCAACAACAACAACAGCAAGGCGTCTTGCGACGCATCGTTATATCCAAAAGCTATAACCATAACAGGCACAGATTGGAGTGTCTAATGACTAATTCTGAATCAGCACAAAATGAACACACTTCAAGGCATAAAAAAATGCTACAGCTTGAATATTTTTATTAAATATTCAAACTGTAACACTTTTAATTTTCTTTTAAAGTAGCGAGTTTGGTTTGCGAAGTGGTTAATAATCAGTTTATTACAAGCTTAACCAGGCAGCACAAGCGGGTATTTGATGCAAGCTGAACAGATATTCTTTGCATTGATGCAATCTAGGTTTCAGAAACGGCCCGTGAAATCGAGCACGACGCTTAACTAAATATATTATTTAGCGGTTTTAGACTGAAGTGCAGGTGCTTCTGGGTGGAAGATTAAGGTACAGTGATAGCCAACAACAATAAAGAGACTTTGCCAAGATCACTAGCGTAATCGTTTATGAGCATGGTAAGTATGATGCTAGGGGCTCAGTCTTTTGTACCGGTAGAAATATTTACACGGCTTACTGGGAACTCAGCATTTTGTAGCAAATGAAACGCAGATTTATGAAATTAAAGAAGTCGATTTAGGCACATATGGGACTCAGAGGATTTGGACTAATTATCCCGCCGAAGCGAAGCGAAGGCGGGAAGGCAAAAATCTGGAGTAAAACCGAAATTACCGCCGCGTAGCGGCGGCGCTCGGCTAGTGCAATACAGTACAAGACCCACAGCGCAAGACGGTACCAAGGTCATTAACTTTTTTTCTTCTTTTACTCAAGACGACAATGAAGTTTATCCTCCAGTTTCTCACGACGGTGGCCTTCGCGGCAGGCATTGCCTTTGCTTTGAGAAACGGCGTCCTACTGGGAATTACTTTCGGTGGCCCCCACGGCAACAAGTACTCGGACCTGGACCTCGTTTCGCCTGGCCAAATAGTGCGCTCCGTCACGATCCGCTCCGCCGACCGCATCGATGCGGTCAGTCTCGTAGTGACGGATCTCTCCGGACAGACTACCACTCTTTATCACGGCGGCAAAGGTGGAGACTCGAAGACCCTCTCGCTAGCTAAAGACGAAGACATTATCGGTGTTCAGGCTCACTGGGGAAAGTACTACCGCAAAACCCGCCTCATGTACGTCGAGTTCACCACCGACAAGGGAAATACAATTTCTGGCGGAACTCAGGCGGTGGATGCGGACAGGAAGGGTAAAGATGACGCGCCTGAGGGCTACCAGTTGGGCGGCTTCGTTGGATACAGTGGTGACGAGTTGGACTCAATGGGAGCCATTTGGACTAGCATTGACCCCGTGGCGTCCATTTGAGGCTTTTTCGTCTACAACTCTGTCTCCCATGTCAATCAGCGCATTAGCTGCTAGCGTTACGATGACATATTAAGGCATTTAAGCAATATGATAATACTCGTTTGCTTATTAATTCAAAGGGGTTCACTAGACTGCTGTTATAATTATAATTGCAGTGTCCAGTACTACATGTATAGGTCTAGATAAAGACTTGGAGCTCGGCTTGATCACCTATGACGACACACAGCCCTTAAAAAAAGTTACGGATAAAGTTACGCTATCGAGGGGGGCTTACGGGTCAGACTAACGACGCCGAGTTGTTCCTCCATGCTAGGAATGGGTGGCGATGCACAATAGAATGTCGATTGGAATGTAGCAATGGTATCCTGTCGCTATCATAGGCCACATAGGCTATGAATACGACGTGCTTTGGAGTTGGCCAGACTTGTGTGCGCTAGAGACGTCATTTTATTCTTTTTCGTCCGTGTCAATGGCACCGACGGTGCCATTGACACTCAAGGGCTAATGGTAACCAAGTGTTAAATGATTCCATATTACATTATTTGTGGTAATACTACTACTATTATTAGTTTAAATTATCAATTACTCTATATTCCAAAATTAAACAATATATTTTAATTTTAGGTCCGAGATTTGGAGAAGCTTAGATATTCAGATATTTTTAATGATATTTCCGTTTAAGTACGTTTCTTGACACCCGAGGGAGCTCTTTCGATGAGGTTCTAAGACAGCAGCAGTGCTGGCAGGCTTTAAAACTGACGAGTATTTGCTCTGGTGCTTCACTGTGATAGACAAGGCGGACCTAGATGGAAAACCGTAAATGGTTGCGATTATTTGAAGTCGATAGAGCGAAAAAAAAGTTTATGAGACGCACGATGTGGACCAGGCTATCGGCAAATAACAAGAATAAAGACCTTGATTTCACTCTATCACAGCTGCATCCTTTTGCAGTTTACCATCTCAGTCCGCCTTGTCTGTGTCACAGTGAAGCACCAGAGCAAATACTCGTCAGTTTTAAAGCCTACCAGCACTGCTGCTGACCTAGAATCTCATCGAAAGAGCTCTTTAATGTGTATCAACGTACTTAAAGGGAAATATCATAGAATAAATGTATATCTAAACTTTTCCAAACCTCGGATTTAATTTTAAAATATCATTTACCTTTTAGAATGTAGAGCAACTAATAATTCAAAATCAAGAATAGTACTACTACAATCAAAAATATCATTTGATACCGGCATTTGATTTCCATTAAAACCTCTCAAGCGGAAATGTTTTTGTCGTCGGCGTACAGCAAGATCCGGGCAACGGCGGAAGCGACCAAGTGAAACGAGCAGCAAAAGGCGGTGTTGCACAGGCGGAGAAAATGGACCAGAGACGCTGTCGTTGCATTCATCTGACGGGGCAACCACCGATTCCCGAGGCGATCTACTCGAATGGTATGCTCAAGTCCCACAATCGGATCCCACGCCCCGCGCTAGGCGTACTGAAACGTATGTAGCTCGTATGGCAATGGAATCACCCCGTGAAGGCGTTTGCAACATAATACCTCCACTACCTGCGCTAGTGTTTTTGTTGTGGGGTGAGGTTAATCGCGTTTTAGAGAAGTACGCCAGCAAATATTTCCTGTTACAGAATGCTGCGTGAATAGCGAACGCCTTATTTAATATATATTGTATTAAATGCCAGTCTGTAGTGTATAAAGCGACATTGATCAAAGCAATTTGGAGCGAAAAACAGTCTGTATTGATATAAGCTAACAAAGCAAGTAATTGATGCTCGCTTTGTTAGCTAAGCCCGAATCTTGCCAACAGTGTTGAATGCTTGTCGCGCTCACCTTCGACCACGCACCCTCGCACCACATCAATGTAGTAGATAAAATCACTTTATAAGGCTCGGCGTGTCCTTCTCCTAAGCGATCTAATGCATGCATCGTTTTATTTTGATAATACATACCTTTTGACGCAATGAATAATACCTTGATCCATAGGCTGAATTCTGGACGTAGTGTTTGGAGGTAGTTTTTCAATCCTTTCATTCGTAAGTGTGAGACCGGTCTCGTGGTGCGATGAAGCGTTGTCGACAAGCAAAACTATCTTACGATCCTGAGCGCGCATTGCCTCATTCAGAGCAACAACCCATTGCTAGTACATCCAGACAAGCAGAACAATCTTACGATCCTGAGCGCGCATTGCCTCATTCAGAGCAAAAACCCATTGCTGGTACATCCAGCCATTCACCCTTTTTCCGTGCCAAAGTAGCGGAGACTGGCTGGTTTCCTTGGTAACCAGCGTGGAGTCGTAGCAGTACCGAGATAGAGAATAGGTAGTTTCTCAGTGCCGTCTGCGTTTGAGCAAACGGCCATAGTGACTCTCGACTTGCTCTGTTTAATAGCAGGAGCTGCATTTTACAGATTGAACCACGCGGCACCGCATTGTAGAAAAAATGCGCTCTCGTCCATATTAAATACATCTCTGAGTCGGTACGTGTCAATGATGCCCTTGAGACGCTGGACTGTGTCCGCAGCAGCCTCTATGTTGACCGAGTCTGATTCTCCATAGGCTTTGCGCGACTTCAGGCCGTAGCGATCCTGTAAGCAGCGTAGCCAAGAAGAGCCGAGGCGAGGACACCGCTCAGTGGGGAGGCGGAGCCTGATAGCGAGCTGTTTGCCGTACTCAATTATCATTGCTCCGCTGAGGCTTACGTCTTCAGCCTCAGCGAGCATGATAAAAGCTACGACGTATTCATCGAGTTGTAGGTGGGCGTGTGGCTGCGTCTTTTTGCGAGTAGCCTTCTCCACTGGTTGCTTAAGTAGTGTAGCTGACGACTTGAATATACCACACATGGTGGCTTTGCTGGGAGTTGTTGGGAGACATAATTTGTTTACGGCTCATTCAGCGATTGCCTTGTGGGACAAAGTAGGAGAGAGTGCTTGTTGCTTGATAATGACCACCTTCTCAGCCCCGGTAAGGCGTAGCCGCTTCGTAGGATTGCGGGGCATGGCGGGTTTGGTAGCTTAAAAAAGGCGGGGTAATTTTAAATGTGAAAGTCCGTTAATGTTCATACATGTGCAAGGCGAAAAAGATCGTCAAAAGCGCGCCAATTTCAAATGCTGAAATGTACTGTATTTTTTTTATTAGTATCTCCGATGGATTCAATCTTAGCTCAATGGCTTTGCACACCTCCTTCTTGTCGTGCTGATAGGGTGATATTACTCTTCGTGGTTGTTTATACGCTCATGACCCGTTCACTATTCACGCAGAATACTGTATTCCGAGCCCGAGATACTCAAACCGTGAAAAACTACAGCTCGTAAGTTAAAGATTGTGTCATCATATTATTGAATACTACTAACAGATAAATTTGATTTACTAGATTAAACGCTCTGCAGATACCAACGAGTATGGAGCACAGCTACAAGTGATTCCGCTGGACACATAAGTGCTAGTAATAGTCTCGTAGCAAAGGTCGACGCAGTACGCCAAGTCGATACACTGGATGCCGATCCCGGTCTACAGCTGCAGAAAGAAACGTGGGCGCAGAAGGGAAAAACCAGAGTGGAAAATTGTTTTACGGAGCAGGGTACGTGGCTGTACAATTATTAAAGGGTTTGATGCACTACCAACAAGTCGGTGTCGCTGATTGTAGACATGGACACATAATCACCGCACGAACGTGGCGGTTTACGCGAGCTACTTTGGAGCCGGATCAACACCAGAAGATAGTCTGGTTCTCGAACAATTGGGCCTTCTTGCCGATGCAAACACAGACTCGCATCGCATTCAAAAGTATTTTATCGGGTGCCTTGGAACGTCTGGTGACACCCCCAGCAAGCGCGGAATATCGTGCAAATAGTACTGAAAAGTATTTCCACTGATAAACCGCTAGCATACAGGTTTGATACCCTCCCGGAGTTCGAGAACCACGAGCTACTTGTAATCCACGATCAAAACGACGTGCCGTAGGGCGTGGTGATGCAAAGTGCCGTTCAAAAGGTTGCCTTTGAGCAATGGGGCGACACTTTATGCATGGACTGGACTTTCGGCACGAGCAACTTGGGATTTCATCTTGGCGATAATGTCGTCAATCTTGCCCTTGAGTAGTTCATCACTCACCGTTTCCTTGTCGATACCCCATTCGAGCTCACACAGCACGTCCAGTAGGCTCTCATCAAAGGAATCTCGGATACTTGTTATCGTGTTTGAGATCTTCTCCGGGTCATCGTGACAGCGTGCAGCCACTTGCTGTTCATATTCCTTACGCTTCCGTCTCCACTCCACCGGCGCATGCGAGGTGCTCTCAATCTTGGGATGCGTAAGCGGAATGAACAGCGGAACCGACGCGTACGACGTCAACTCGGTCTTCACTTGGTTTTCCATGCTTGACCAGTAATACTAAAGTTAACTTTGTGGTGGGTCGTGCAGAAGAGCACCAATTGGGGGAGCTGGCACTCCCTAAACGCTTCTTGCCGTCTATATGGCAAGTCTTAAACTGTTCCCTATGTCCCTACACCAGCTCGAACAAGCAAAACGATCGACTAGTTGTCCGCACGGACGGTTGGCAGTGACAGCCCTGCCACTGCTTATCTGGGGATTCTCTTGCTCATTCACTGGACGGGCTGTGTGAGGCTATCCACCTCAGCCCACTACACTGCGCCGTGAAACAAGTTCAACCAAATCCCAGCTGGGATCATAAAGTCGGTCCCGAGTACCACGTCGACGCCTGCACTATGCGCCATGACCTACATCTCGAATTCGTACACCATATGCCATCCGAGCGTAATCTTGACGCACGCTATCGCGTCGTAGACACCTTGTCTTCGCTGATTCCTTGAATGTCAATACGGCGTCCGTGATCAGGTACATCTCGGAGCCGCAACTTCTTGGCAAAGGCGTCAGTGATCACACTAACGTTCGCTCCGCACCTGACCTCTCATTCTGATTCGTCGGTCGAATTTCTTGGTCGACCACCACTCCTGTCTCTCGCCAGGGTTCAACTTCATCATCTTGGAGTGACCCTTGGGCTCGTCTCGTGCTGCACTCGAAACCACGCCGAACGAAATCTCGCTGGTGCCCTCATCAGCATCAGCACACTCCACTCTCTCTCCAACACCTCCACCGAGGATTCTACTCCTGTCATTTTCGTTTTTGTCACGTTCACACTTGTTACATAATTATCAGGCCATTCACTCTGCCCCATGAAAGCAACGATACACTCTGCTTTCATTGAAGGCTCGGCTAACTGTGGCAGCCCGAAAGTGACCAACCCAGTTGTAGTTGGCGGGCTGCCTAGTTTAAATGGCGTTCCGTAACGACGGCCTTGAGCTCTGGTGCGAGCTCCTCCTTCGTGCCTTTAGTGCGCACGAATTTGGCAAGGTCTTGGAAGTTGCGGAAAAGCTCGCACTGTCCAGCATCGTGATGTTATTTGCAGAACTTGCATCGCTTGTTGCAGCAGTGGGCGGAGTGACTCATGTCACCGCATACCGCGCATGGTCCATGCTGTGGGCGTCTGTTATCGCGGTTGAAGTCGCGCCGACCGCGTTGGTCCTGATTGAACCCACGGTCACCACCTCGGCGATCTTGATTGAAGCCATTTCGCGATCAGGCGTGTTCACACACGTCTGACGGTTGTCTAAACGTGCGTAGGTGCTCTCAGCAGCTGCACGGCTCATTTTCGTTAGCCGCGGCGAGGTATCGGTCATTTACATCCAATGAGAAATCACCATCCATACTTTCCGGCTGAAAGTCGTTATACTCGTCTTGGCCATCGTTGTAAGCGTTCTGATCTTCATTTGAATACTCGGTGCACCCCTAACCAGCTTCACGACCCATCAATTCAGCTAGTAGGTCAACCACCGTGGCTTCAATGAGCGTCACTCTTGGTTTGCTGCGGCTGTCATCGCGTCGACGGTCGTCACGTTGGTTGTTGCGGGTGTATGCATCGTTGCGTCGCACATCACGACTCTTGAAGTATCTATACTCACTGTCACGCTTAGCGATTCGCCCCTTGCGTTTGAGAACAGCTTCTATGATCTCTTCGAGCTCGTAAATGTCGGTGACTCGAGCGTGGTAGAGACTCTCCGCCAACTTGTCATCATCGCACGTTACCAGGAATTGCTGTACGTGTTCTTTCGCGTCGCGACCACTCTTCTCGAAGTGTAGACGGGCGCTCCGAGCGAAGCCATTCAGCCTGTTTTATGGTCGCACAGCTGTTCGTTACGTTCCCGCTTTGCTGAGTAGTAACGGGACAGTGCCGTCTGCGTGAACTGCGAGCAATAATAGCGGATGAACACATCGCTCGACAGCTTCCACTTGCGCTTCGTCTTCTTCGGAAGCTGACGGAACCAATGAATGGCTCCGCCCCGGAGACATAGCTCAAATGGAATGCGCCATCTGTCAGCATCTGTGTGCGTACCAGTCATTTCGTAGACGAACCCACGGAGACACTGCATACAGTTCTCGCTCTTGTTGCAAGAGCCTGAGAATGGCTTGATGCGATCCAATGGTCGGTGTGATGCCATTTCAATCCTCGGTGTCAGGTCCACGTCGTTCAGCGTTGCCAGCTCATTCATCTGACGCATCAACATGACTTGGTGATCTTCCTCGTCGAATGTACGCACCAAAATGTCATCGTCACTTGACGAACCATTGCTGTCAACCTGACGACGTCCGGCACGGCTTTTGCAGGCTCGCGCACCGCCCCGGCGACCGAATGAACCCTCGTTACCACCGTACACGCGCTGTATACGGCTCTCCGAACGTGGCGTAACCATGTGCGAGTCTTGCAAATACGGTGAAGCTTCGGTAGTGCCATAGGCACCACGATCAACTCCACGCTTGGTCGGAGGAGTATGGTCGAGTCGTTGGGGTGTCTGCGGCAGCGGAATCGTGGACGGATCTTTATCATGAATGGTCGGTCGACACACAGGCTACTTTCCAGCGTTGATGCCAACAGCGCAAAATGCCTTCCGAAGCTTCTTCTTCCATTTCTGGAGAGCAGTTTCGGCCTCATAAAGACGCCAATCTTGGAGCGACACCGTCAATGGGTATGTCTCATTCGTGAAGCCCAGCAACAATAGTAGCGAAACTGAAATCTCGGCAACTTGGCTAGTCGACACCGAGTTGACTGGGTATTGAAAATCCTGAGCAAACGCGGGCCAGTCGACCTTTCTCTAGGGGATGGACTTAAGCAGATGCATCCACTCATCATTCTGCATCAGCGCTTGTACGCGCTCGTAAACGCGCTTGGCGGCTGATGTATCACCGTTGATTGGTGGGTGAGGCGCTTTCAGCAATGCTGACTGATTTGCACTCGCCACTGAATGTTTAGAACCCTCGGTCCCATCGTCATATTCTTCATAGACCGGTTCTGGTCCGGCAACGTCATCTAGCTCGTCGGCGAGGTTCCTCGAAAGGGATCTGGTCGCCCCGCTCAGCCCCGATGATAGCGTGGCCGTTTCCGGTGTCTGCGCCTGGCTCTGGAGCCGCCGTCTTGTCCTCGTAATCCTCATAATCGTGGGCGTCAGGACCGATGTCCGCATCGTCGTCAAAGCTCACCGAAACCTCGGTGGCGGCTGCGAAGCGCGCAGCCGGGCTTGAACTCTCGTTGTGAGCCCCGCCAGACTTGGCAGTCGTAGCTGGTACCGTCGATTGTCCTTTCGCCAAATTTCTTGTTTTCCTTCTTCTTCTCTTAGTAGCTCGTAAACTGGAAGGCCATACAAACAGTTCACAAATGTCACACTCTGTTCCCGGGTCGCGGCACAAGTTATGGTGTTGGAATTCCCACGTGGACTACAGCTGCAAATGTAGTTAGGATGCTCCCACAGCAATCCGTCTACTAGGATAGCAAACGAGCGTTCGGGCGGACCTGAAGACCCCAGTTCTGCCCTTGCACCGTGACAGAGTGGACCTTTCAAACTACTTGTATAGGCCAACCAATACAAATAAGAACACACTACGAGCACGAGCAAAGTTAGTAGGTGTTATTAAACTCGTGGTCCCACCAGCGGTAGGGTACCAGGCACGGGTAAGCCTTTACGAGGGCACCGAGTGTTCAACACTCGGGTGGAAGAATAAAAGGGATGCAACACAAGCAATCCCAGTCGTGCAAATAGGCACAATAAGCCGTCACGTAAAACCTCCCGATAGTAATCGGCCAAAACACACAGTCTCTTGGCCTTGCCGAATGAACCCTTGCTACAGAGCTTCGAGTTTACCGACAGGCATAACACACTCAAACAAGCTGTTCTGTATTTATGTTTACCCTTTCGGGTCTATTCCTAATAAGAAGTCCTAATCAAGTATTCAAATATCAAGTGAACAATGATCCGTTATGGATCTTCTTGCACGCCAAGCGTCGTCTGCACCGTCGCATGAGCATATTTAACAGCCCCTGTACCAGACGGTGAACGTGTCTTCAATGGGTCGCGGAGTCTTCCGCGAGCTCATCCCAACCGCCACTGAGGGTTCGTACCGTAGATGGTCAG
The DNA here is from genome assembly GCA_011320135.1 of Phytophthora betacei. Classification (NCBI taxonomy): domain Eukaryota; phylum Oomycota; class Peronosporomycetes; order Peronosporales; family Peronosporaceae; genus Phytophthora; species Phytophthora betacei. The sequence goes on from JAANHX010000295.1 coordinate 895,693, forward strand.
TTCTTGGCCACTGAATACGAATCCGGCCATACACTATTATTAATAAAGACAGCGTGGATTGAGTGGCACCTGGACCGTACCCAATATCCGTTGAGAGTTCGGTAGTGACGCCGTCGAGTCTCTTGCACCTTGGAATCACGGTACATCACGTGACCGAGGGTTTGTCGCTTGAACAACTTGGGCGATACCGCATCATTGTCGACGGGCGATTATCCGCAACTCTGGAGAAAGCACTACACCACACGACCGCTCAGACATCATCTTTTGCACGTTCGTTTGCATGATAGCTCCACAGGGATGTCTATCTGGTCCTGGATAACGAGCACATCGCTACCTTCTATACGGCGAAGAGCATGCAGCAAATCCTTCATTCGACCCTGAGTGGAATCTTGCCCCATGATACTTCGAAGAAGATTTCCGGTTTGCTGCAGTGTCACTTTACAATCTTTACAGTGTAAGATATCGTATACCAGTCGGCTAGATTGAATAATCGCACACATGATAAAAAATAAAGCTACTAACCAATGCTGTCGCTCAAGAAATTGGTGATGTGGGCAAAAGAAACACGCGCATCTGCCAATGTTTTCACATCCTCGAGATCTTGTTCGCCCAGCGGCAGCGTCGCCGCTGTCAAGTGGCTTGAAGCTTGTACTCTGCTGTTGTCGTGCGGATGTGTATGGTTCTGAAACAGCAACAAGTTCATTGATGTCAGCCGGATTCTTTATCACACGCACATTAATAATAAGTCTCGAGCCTGGTTCCGTAGCACGATTTCGTAGTGATTGCCCGAAACGCAACTCACACTGGTCGTTAAACGTGCCGTGCATTTGCCGTACCGCTGCTTTCGGTTGCGATGCCCCTTGGACCTTGATAGGTGGGATACACCGTGAGTGCTCCGGTAAATTCTTTCCGAGTACTCAAACGAAGTAAAAATTTGTGCTTGATGCGCGCTAAATTAGAACAGAATAAGAGCATGCATAGATTTAGACAGATAACACCAGCAAAATCAAGCGTACGTGGTGTAAGACGCCGTTCATTCGGAGCCCTGACTACGAAACTTTGAAATTTTCTTCTCCATATATTTCTTGAATTTCTTTTCAAAATCAATCCACGACAGAAGTGGTGCCTTCGGCCTGAGCGGCACCATCACGTTCACTATTCCGTCCTCACCACCACCGTTCATGGAATCCATCTCTTCAAGGTGCTTACTTTTTCGGATTCTAGGCGTGTAATCTGCAGTGGATTTGGGCAGGTGTGTAAGTCTGAATCGCTCACGCTGTGTACCTTCCGTCACCTGACCGTCCCACAATTTCTGCTTCTTGAAGGGACGCGACAGCGACTGTAGGTGCGGTGATTTGCGGTTTAGCTCCTCTTTCTTAGTGAGGCTAAGATAACATATTAGAATAAAAATTGCGTTCGCTAAAGCAACCACAACCGCTTTAAAACAACTTTACATGCGTGTGTCTTCTCGTTTCTCGTCTTCTTTGTATTGGGGAGCGTCTTGCGCTGCACGCGAGCTGCAACCCCCCCCCCCCCCCCCCCCCCCCCCCCAATGCGATTATAGGTAGATGTCCATCGCTAAAAATTGACATGACAGCAAATGTGCGTACCAGCCTTCAATGATTGATCACTCTCTGACTCTGAAAAGGAATCTTCTCCTTATGAGTTGCTATCCTCCTCGCTCGCAGACGCACCCTCGTCTCTGCTATCATCGATGCTGCTGTTGTTGGCGTCTTCGATGCCAATTGCCGCATACAGGTCTCGCAGCCTCGTACGTCCTCGCCAGTCTACGGATTCTGTAACGGGGTACGTAGCCCCACGTGTACTCCTCAGTTTTAGGAAGTGTGTCACGTCACACTTTGGGATATCTGGTACATGGTACCAGGGTCGTCAGAGGCCAACCATTGGCTGATGGCATTGCTTTACTATAGGTGACTTACAGATTGTACTTCTTCCGTCCGAAAATATTAGCGGGGCATCTATTTAATCTGTGTCCAAAAATATAAGTGGTATGCATACAAACTAAGTCATTTGAAAGTACTTTCGTATTTCGCCTAAGTACGCCCATACGAATGCTGTTGTTGTTGTCGGCCGCTGCAAATCAGACCCTAGAGACATTAAAGCACTCGACGTGGCACCGTTCAGTAGAGAATCGCACGCGCTACATCTCTACAGGATTCTAAAAATAAGTTTGCCCGCCCATCCTGCTTATATTTTCGGACGGAGGAAGTAAGCTGCCAAGCTTAAACCTTTTCGTGGTATACGAGACACATTTTACTAGGGGAATTTAAGCTTTTTGGTCTGTACGTACTTCCTTCTGAAGCACTACCAGGATAAAAACACATTTTATCTTACCCCCCTAGTGGAGTCTGGTGTCTGTCTATCAGTCCGTCCGTAACGGGCTAGGGCTAATAAATGTAACGCAAATACGCGCGTTCTACTGGCTGCCGAGCGCAGCGAAGGCGGCCTCGATTCGCTAAAAAGCTGCCGAGCGCAGCGAAGGCGGCCCTCTTTGGCTAAATAGGTATTGTGTTTTGTACACACAGTATGTGGACTACACATCGCACTTAAACGCACCGTTCAAATATCATTTTGCTCTCATTTGAGACTGCGTTATGAACCTAAGTATGAATCGCGATTTAAGCACTCAAAACGAAAGCGGGGCGTCTCCTCTATCTTTTGAGCCCTTATAAGCTGCAGAATGCTTAAAACCGAAGAAGTTGTGGTCGCTCAAAAATATTATCTTCATTTATGGGCCCTCGAAATGACGATACATTTAGGAGTGTTGTGAGCTCAATATTTTTTCAATTTTAGAGATTTAAGTGTTATTTGAAAGCTCTTGTTAAAAGCAATTGGGATAAGGGTGGTTCTACAGTTTTTTCGATAGAAGTTTACAATAAATGTCACTGTTTCGGCTAAGTGCGAAAATCAATTGGCCAACTTTATGCTCGATTATCTCGATAACTCTCAAAGGTTCGTAAGTAACATTTTGTTTGACGCAGTCTCATTTTCAGCTGCGGTTCGCAAGGCCACGCAAAGGGCGCTGCCTGGGTGCGCGTTAGTTAGCATACTTAAAAGGCGCCGATGAGCACACACGTACTATATCGTCGTAGGAGCTGTTGAGAAAAAATGTAGGCTTTGGTGACTCATATTTCGGCCTCAATCGAAACTTTAGTACTTATTGGTTTTAGAATGATATTTTAGGCTTCGTAATACTTTGTAAATAATAAAACTTACAAAACAGTTTTGCGTAGTACTATATAAAAGATTTATATATCATATTTTTGTTTGTAGTTATTGGTAGTAGTAGTACACATAATTATTTTATCAGCGTTCGGTAATAAATCATTACTTATTATTATTAATAATATTGTGAAAACTTTAAAATATGACTTTTGTGGCTTACACCCCTGCACCCCACACTGCCTCCGGGAAAAAGTGTCATCTTCCTTTGTATTTGCGCGCGTAGTCTGCGACCTTCAGATATTGTGCGAGCTTTCCAACAATATATGTAGCGTACATCAAACAAAATGGGAACAGCTATTGTGTTTAAGTTAGCGCGGAGGCACGTGACTAAGCAAGAGCACGAAGCACGAAGGAACATCGACCCACACTATGTAGACGATGGGATACAAGAGCAACACGAAGCACGGAAGGCAACTGACGATGGTTGAAGACTTAGCCGATGCAAACCACGAAGTTTTATAAGTAGCGTGAAAGACGGAAGAGCACACAGCCATGAAAATGACAGAAGAACAAGAATGTGACGGGAGCGTACGGGCCACAGAAGGGAGCTAATATATATACACCCCAGCATGCTGAAAAGCACAGCTACGGAAGAGCACGCACGTTCGAAGCCACGGTAGAGCACGTAGCGGTAAGAGTGCACGGACAGAAATTCTCCCATAGCACCACGGTTGAACACGGAGCACAAACACGAAACCGCAGTAGATCACAAACGAAAAATCACTGAACATTGGAGTACGATACATGGCTGGAACCGGAGGTCACCGAGTCCGACAGCACGATGCTATGGTAGCTAGCGATCTCACGGACGACAGACCAACCGCTACACCACGCTATAACACTATAGCATAGACGGTAGATTGGACACTAAGCCATCGTAGAACACGCAGTCACGCAAAATCACCGAGCCACGGAGCACGATACCAGTGTAGAACCTCCGATCACCGAGCCACAGAGGACGATACTAGATTACAACACGATCGCAAAGACGACAGGCCATTTACGAGACTACGGAGAACACACTAGCGTGGACAATGGCCCAACCACTAGACCATGAAAAACAAAGCAGCCACAGGAGCTATATACGGTATCACCGAGCCACGGAGCACGATACCAGTGTAGAACCTGAGCTTACCGAGTCACGTACATTAGAACTCGATTTCACGGTCAGCGGACCAGCTACAAAATACACGGGGGGGGGGGGGGGGGGGGCTCTTGGGGTGACCACGATTGCAAACTGTGGAGCACGATGCCATCGTAGAGCCCGATAACACGGGCAACGCAGATGCACTACGCGAGCACAATACCATAGACAGCAATACCACACTCCGATCGCACGATAGCGTGATAACGCGGTCGATGGAATCTCACGAGGAGAGCACGATACACGGGCGACGGAACAACACGACTACGTGGAGGCATCAAACCACGGAATATCACCCTTCTGCTAGAGTACCGGCGATGAGAGGCCAACAGCCACGAAAGACTACGTACCACGAAACCGGTGCCCCACATAAACTTTTGAGACCAGGAAATAGTTGGCAGCCACGAATGACGCAGTACTAAAGAGAATGAACCCAAAAGAGAGAGCGCTTAACCACTAAGCATCGTGGGCCACGGGTGAGCAGGGAACCACGAAGCCAGGAAGAGCACGGAAGAGCGCCGGCCACTGTAGAACATGACATCCAACCTGTAGTACGGGGTAACGAAAGCGTACCAAACCACGATATTATACAAGTCATCATGAGACTACGGAATGGTAAGTGGTTAAGTACACGAAGCCAAGACCTACTGGGGTGAACGACGCTCACAAAGGACGCGACACCCAGAAGCACTTAAATTTGCGGTCACCACATCTCCAACAAACCATGCCACTCCGCCGCGTAGCGGCGGTGAACGGCTAGTGTTACCCCCTTAGTGGAGTGTGGTGTCCGTCTGTCCGTCCGAGGGTAGGGTTCTAAAACGTAACGCAAATGCGGGCGTTCTACTGGCTGCCAAGCGCAGCGAAGGCGGCTCCAATTGGCTAAAATCGCATTATGTGGTGTACACACTGTATGTGGTCTACACATCGTACTTAAATGCACCGTTCAAATTTCCTTTTGCCCCGCTGGAGCGCCACCTCACGCAAAGGGCGCTGCGTGTGTGCGGGTTAGTTTGCATGGGTAGACTTCGCCGATGTGCACACACGTACTATATCGTCGTAGGAGCTGCTGAAAAAAATTGTAGGCTTTGGTGACTTATATTTTGGCCTCAATCGAAACATTAATACTTATTGGATATAGAATGATGTTTTAGACTTCGTAGTACTGTTGTACTAATTTAACTTACAATATTACTTTGCTTAGTACTATTATCAAGGCATTTCATATTTTTGCTTGCAGTCATTTGTAGTAGTAGTACACATAATAATTATATCAGTGTTTAATAATAAATAGCAATTGTATTACTAATAATAATAATGTGAAAACTTTAAAATATGACTATTGTGGCTCACACCCCTGCATCCCACACTGCCTCCGGGAGAAATATCATCTTCTTTTGTAGTAGTGTGCGACCTTAAGATATTGTGCAAACTTTCCTACATATATATGTAGCGTACATACAAATGGGAACGGCGTTTGTGATTAAGTTAGCGCGGAGGTACGTGACTAAACAAGAGCACGAAAACAAAATAGCACCGACCCACACTATGTAGACGATGGGATACAAGAGCAACACGAAGCACGGAAGGCAACTGACGATGGTTGAAGACTTAGCCGATGCAAACCTCGAAGTTTTATGCGTAGCTTAAAAGACGGAAGAGCACGCAGCCATGAAAAGGACAGAAGGACAAGAATATGACGAAAGCGTACGGGCCACGGAAGGGAACTAAATATATAGACACCCCAGCATGCTGAAAAGCACGGGCTACGAAAGAGCACGCACGTTCGAAGCCACGGTAGAAGACGTAACGGTAAGAGTGCACGGACAGAAATTCTCCCATAGCACCACGGTTGAACACGGGGCACAGTCGACCGACCAAACATGAAGCCGCGGGAGACCATAAACGGGAAATCACCGAGTATTGGAGCACGATACCAGGGTGGAACCGGATCTCACTGGGGAGCACGATACTACTGTAGATAGCGAAAGCTTGGACGACAGACCAAGCGCGACACCAAGAGATAGCACGATAACATGGGCGATAGGACAGCCACTAAATCATGGGATAACAAGCAACCACGGGAGATCACCGAGCCACTGAGCACGATAGCACTGTAAAACCTGAGATCACCGGACCACTGAGGACGATACTTCATTAAAACACGTTTACCCGGACGGCCGACCAGCCACAAAATCGCGGGGAAACGCTTCTGGAGACCACGATTGCACACCGCGGAACACGGAACCATCGTAGAACGCGATAACATTGGCAAAACATATATACTATGCGATCGCGATAGCATAGGCAGCATAACCACATTGCAATTGCACGATAGCGCGATAACGCGGTACCACAGGGGTGCGCGACACACAGGTGACAGAAAACTTCGGAAGATCACCCATTGACTAGGGTATCAGAAATGGAACGCTATCGACCATGAATGATTATGGACACGAAGCCTGTGGAATCCACGTAAACCCTTGATAGCACGGAATATCTAGCAGCCACGAAAGAGGGTCGTACTACGGGAGCGCATGAGACCAAAGGAGCTAGCGCACAACCACTAAGCACTGTGAGAGAATGAGTCCACAAATCCAGGACAATCACTAAGCAGCGTGGGCCACGGGTGAGCAGGGAACCACGAAGCCAGGAAGATCACGGAAGAGCGCCGGCCAGTGTAGAACATGACATCCAACCTGTAGTACGGGGTAACGAAAGCGTACCAAACAACGATATTATACGGGGCCGGATGAGACTACCGAACGGTAAGTGGTTAAGTACACGAAGCCAAGACCTACTGGGGTGAACGACGCTCACAAAACACGCGACACCACGAAGCACTTAAATTCGTGGCCATCTCATCTACAACAAACCATGCCACTCCGCCGCGTAGCGGCGGCGAACGGCTAGTCCTAAACTATCAATGCTAGCACGGTGTCCGTCCGTCCGTCACACGAAACGCTCTGATTTTTTAGCCTTCCCATTGGCTGCCGAGCGGAGCGAAGGCTGCTTCGATTAGTTAAAACTGAATTATGTAGCTTACATCAAATTCATGTGGTTCACAGAGCACATAATATAGTAAATACTTCGTAATATAAAAACCATGCCGCCTTCGGATAATGGATAGCCTGGTGCAAAACTCCACATGCACCAGGCTATCCATTCCGAAGGCGGTATCGTTTTTATATTACGAATTATTTACTATTCTAATAATGCGTGTTGCTTGTAATATTTGAGTGATAAACAGACAGAGCTACTTATTCTCACATGAAATAGCACCTAAACTATTATAAGCTGCAAGGTACTTTAGCGTACACGTAGGAATGCGTGTTTTCGAGGAATATACGTAATACTCTGTACTTAATAGTTTCTGCAAGTTACAATGACTATAATAACTACAACTGTTTTGTTGTAAAAACATTAATACATTATCTAAGAGTGAGGTAACTGACTGAGCAACAGAAGCTGGCCGCGGCTAATAAACGCTGTCACTTGATCCATAACGATAGATAGTTTTAGATTGAATAAAATGAACTCATATGTGTTACTGCTGTAAATCATTGTTTTCTAAGAGTTGTTTAGACAGCAAAATCCGATACTACTTAACTGGCGGACGTGTCGCCGACCTGTCGTCGACAGGGGCGTACGATACGCTTTGAAATGGAGCGGCAACACAACAACAAAACACGAGAGGTGTTAATTATAGTTGGCTAAGTAGACACCATAAATAAACTTGGAGCCTAAATGACGTTTAACCATCTGAAATTATCGTTAAACTATCAAATTGAAGCACTACTGTACCGTCAACAACAACAACAGCAAGGCGTCTTGCGACACATTATCCAAATGCTTTCATCATGACTAATAGTCTATTGACTAATTTTGAATCAGCACAAAATGAACGCATAAAACAAATTACAATTTGAATATTTTCTAGCTTTTATTGAGTTTTGTGTGTGAAGTGAACAATCTTAAGTTGCTTACAAGCTCAAATAGGCAGTACAAGCGGATAACTAGTGCAAGCTGGACAGACCATTACTATCATGTGACCTAGGTTTTATGTGATATCGAGCACGACGCTAAACTAAACATATTGTGTAGCGTTTGTATAAATGTTATTTGAAGTGCAGGTGGTTTTGGGTGGAAGATGAAGATACAGTGATAGTCAGCAATAAAAAAGAGATTGCATCAAAAATCGTGATCCAAGATCATTAGAATAATTATTTCTTAAACCCGGTAAGCATCATGCTGACCCAACTTAATGAAATTAAAAAGAATCGATTAAAATACACGTTTGTTCAGCGTTTTTTTTCAATAGTTATCCCGCCGAAGCGTATCGGAGGCGGGAAGGCCAAAACAAGTAGAACTAAACATAAATTACCGCCGCGTAGCGGCGGCACTCGGCTAGTTAGTATTAACGAAGATAAATGTCCTCGTTTTCGTAGTGGGTTTTGTGAAATGCAGCAGCAAAAAAAAAAAACTCGTATCACTGGCTAAAATATTGTATTTTTTTAGTATAGAGAACAGAAACTTAAACTCACCTGCTGCAAGCGTTGGTGGGCTATCGGTGTTGGAACTGTCCAATATATATGAGAGGTAAATGCTGTAAATTATAAATCAAGACTAGCTACACCTTCCAAGCATCTCCTGCGCCTGCTTCGCATCCGCAGTTTATCGAAACAGCAAGGCTTTTTACAAATGTCAAGTGACTCAAAAATAAATTGCTAACAGCTTAATAACACCAATAAGCTTATACACTACTTGATGTACATGCGTGTCGTTCGACCCGTCAACCTTAGCTAAGTACGGTATTACTATAGCCAATATAATATCCAATAATTAGCGTGGATACATGTATTAAGCAATGGTCAGCCAACCATTAAATTGAAAAAGGAAATGGCAGAATAATAAAGCGGGAAGAAGACAAAAGCTGACAAGGACCGTTCAGGAAAATTAAAGGTCACTCTTAAACTCACATGGCACATCGCCTCGATGTTGTGGGGCTCGGATGCTGCTCCTGGCCCACGAATAAGTTGTCTACGTGCTCGCTAAATCTAACTGCAGAACTCTGGGCTCGTCAGCTTTGGTGAGTTGTACTTTCCTTTTCATTCTGTGCTCTATTTTTCGAGCCCTCATCCATCACTCACTGTAGAACAGGAATGTGAAAATTTCACTACTGGTAAATTACCAGGTTTTAATTCATGGTAAACTGTACACTTGGATCCTTCCTTAGCTCAGAAATAAATTACAGAGAATTATTAAAAGCTGATTTTAAGTAATATGCTGCCAGCGTACCTGATCGGATAATCAAATGGCATTGTGGTGCTATTAACATGATATAGTTATAGAGCTTATATCGCTACCATCACGGCATCACGAAATCGTCCAAGAAGAATGGCACGAGGCTAGAATGGCGTTCAGCGCTCACACGGCGTATGCAGGTTAATCGCATTTCTATCCATAAAAAAATAAGCTTATGTGCCGCTGTCTACATTAAGGGCGGAATATGAATTTGCCAGAATCGACTGGTAAAGGAGAAAAACCGGCGCTCTACAGCATGATCGCTGTTTGATAGTAAGCCGATCGCTTTCATATAGAAGATTGTACAGTGTAACCAGTGGTTAAGTCGTAAAGAACCGCAGCGCGGAAGCTCTGGACCTCTTTTTATGTGGATATTATCCGTTCACAGCTCTCAGACACATTGCCTATTTCCCCTTGTTTCGCTGAATGTAGTTGTTGACGTTCCTTTGGTACTTCGCGAGGTCGCCTGCCAGAATCTTACTCATATATCAATTTACGGTCATTGCCATGTTGGGATCAAAGCCCAGTTCGTTAGCCAGGTTCTGGAGCTTCTTCAGTTGTTCCGGAGTGAGACCCCTTTCTTCAGAGTCGGCGGACTCTTCATCCGTATGAGGGTGGGTCCTCAGATATCACTCGTTTGGGATGTCGAGAGAAACCTTCACTTGATCGGCATCCTCGGTCATCGGGTGGGCCTCATTAGCAGCCAACAAAGAAACAGAAAGCACGACGAAGAACGGAGAAAGAGCGTCGAATACTCTTTTCGATGTACTTTTTTAAATGGTACAAGTCCAATCAGAACAAACATTGTATTCCATATTACCGGAATTTACGGGTTTTCTGTAAAAAGTACCTTCAAGTCAAAACCGTAAAAACGGCGGAAGGCGTAAAATCTCTCACAAGATACTCCTGTCCATTTGAACCGTCGCTTTGCTCACAATATTGTAAGAGAAGGCGCGCTTTAGCCGGGACACTGTTTTGATGCCAAACTGGCTAATTTTGTTGGAGCTGCAGACTTTTTACGGACCAGTGGTTGCAAAAAATTGATCGGTTGCAAAAATACCGTTAATTCCGGTACTAGGGAGATGTGAAAGAGAATTTTATCGTAGGCTTGTAACGAGGTTTTCGTCTTCCATTATTTTATTCCTGTCGCGGGTGTTTATAAAACGGAAGGGCTCATCTGTAGACCGAGAATGAGATAGAATTATTATCATAAAAGTAGGCTCATTCAATGAAACATGTGGTGAAACAAGAATATTTTATTATGTACTTAAAGATTATGTTAACTAGTACATGTATTTGCTGAGCCCGAATGCTTTATACATTTTATTGTGTTGTCATATTACCAGTACCGGTATATTCACTATAATAAAATTAAAAATACTTTTTTTAGCGTAGCCTTATAATGAATTCGTCGCTCACAGACTTTTCTTACATATCTCCGACCAACGTCTTCCAGGCGACATGATCATGTTAGTGGTACGTCGTCGTGGGAGCTGCCTGACATGAATGAACAGACATGAAGATTGCACTATTCGATGCTTACCAGCTATAATACTCAACGAAGTAAATTGGAGCAGGTGTATATGTAAACGCATAGACAGTCGCTTCAGAAAAAAAACATTTGAAATAAAGTAAGAAGCCGTTTACAATCCGTTTCAATCCGCTCGCTGTTTGTTGCAAACAGACGAGGAAAGTATCGGCTCCGGTCGGTTGGTTTACACCTCTAGCAAAGAGACACCAAACTAGCATCTGCGCCACAAAATGTGACGTTGTTGTTTACGCGAAACTGTCACCCACCATCATCTCGTAAACGACAACGTCACACATCATAGTATAAATAAGATAGTTTGTTGAGTCCAGCGGTAGTAGATCGTGCACGAAAGCTTTGCGCTTATGTACTGTATGCGCGTACGGTATTGATACAATGTAAAGAGCTTTGCGTCTGTCCATAGGGTATGATGGTGTGAGACAGTTTCTCGTAAGCAACAGCGTCACATCTATGGAGATGATGGCGGGTAACAGTTTCTCGTAAACAACATCGTCACATTTACGGAGATGATGGTGGGTAACAGTTTCTCGTAAACAGCAGCGTTACATTTTGTGTTAATTTGGTGTCTCTATGCACGAGCACTTCCAGCCCATTTTTTGTAGTTACAAACTGGCTACGGAACAGTATTTCGAAGTACAGGGTGGAATTACCATAATCTAGTCGGAAAATATAGTACAGACAACGACGGTGAAATCCGCCCGGTGTCTGAACACTATCCTTCATATAAAAGAAAGTTATTACGCGTGACAGGAATACCCGCCCAGTTATTTGATTGGTTGAAAGTGGCAGTTTCAGCTCAAAGTCTGAACACAAAGTACAAAAACGATTCCAAAATGTACAAAACCGATACAGGAATCAACACATCCTGGGTTGATTGTACAAAACCGCCCAATTACGGCATACGGATTGGCTGAAACTGTTTTATTAGTGGGAAAACCATGTACGGACTCGGGCGTGTTTCAAAGGTATGGCGGATTTTACCGTCGTTGTCTGTAAATCAATCCAACTACTGTCGCCGATACTTTAAGTTCGCATACCGAGCGTAACGCACCGTTCCAAGTTGACAAAAATCGCATTATGTGGTGAACAGAGTATGTGTGGTCCACACAAGTACTTAAATGCACCGTTCAAATTTCATTTTGCAGGACGACAGCCAATAAGAAACCAATTTGCACACAATGAAGAAATCCACAAACCAATCGCTGTCCAACAACAAAATTAAATACGTCATTCTACAATAGTTTTTCTTTCATGGCCTAGTCAGCGGCGGATGTACCTGTACTACTTCGCACGTGCCAGTGTTGTGGAACATATGTGCATCCGGACGCCTACACCCGGTGTCCAGTCAAAGTAAGTCGCCGGCCCCTACAGTACAAGGTGCACAGACATCACGCTCACTTCGAAACTTTCTCTCGCTCGCTTCAACTCCTTTGATCATGCGTCTATCGTACGTTTTCGCGGTCATCGCAATTACTTTCGTGGGTGCCAGCAAAACCGTGTCGGAATCGAGCGCTGTCTCCATTTCGAAGATGGCATCGCCCAATGACGCGATCCAACGGTTTTTGAGGATCCCTGGTCGCGACAAACATGAAGCAGAAGAAAATGAAGAGGAACGAACTGTCCCGGCCGAAATACTCCAGAAATTGGCTAAAAGCGTTGGGATGGACGTAAGCAGAATTGATGACTTGTCATACGTGCAGCGCTACTTCATGCGCAATCCGAACCAGCAAACGGCGTACATCAAGAAATTCAATGAATATCAAAAGAGGTACAAGGGCAAGTAGAGAGGTCGAAAAGGACCCAGATGTGGTTGATTCGAGCGTATCCAGTCGAGAACAGGGCAACATGTGAATTCATCAGCAAGACAGAACCTTCAATTTGAGTAAGCGAAATACAAAACGTCAATCGGATGTGACTTGTTGCTCCTAACCTTGGGTTTGAAATCTGCCGCGTGTTGTATTGTGGACCAGTTATTGACAGATATGCGCTCAGCACCATAATCCGGATTCCACCTTTCGAGTTGCATTCTGTCGTTTGTGAACATCCAGTAATAATTGACAGTTGTCATCACAGAATTTGGTCCGTTGAACGGCATTGCCGGTACATACACAGTGGTTCACCGCTCAATGCGGACGGTAGAGTACTACTTGTTCTACTAGTACTTACTAAACACCGCAACAACACTACTTGGTGCGACGGCTAGTTGGGTTTGGATATTCACAGGTCGTGCTTGGCCCCGGCAAAAATCTTGTAGCTTACTAAAACTGGGAACCAAACAGGGTACCAGCTTTTAAATCGCTGTTTGTATAGTTATCATCACCAACATGGGGAGTCCACACACTAATTAACAAGTTTAGCCAACATTTTGACTACTTTAAGTACAAAACTGATACACCAAAGCCTGCCTCGCCGCGAGCCCGAAATCCGCTATAGTGACTCCGACGACTACTATTCCAAAGACTATAAAGTAGTTTGCGCATATATTCATAATAGGGATCTGAGCCCCCCACCCCCCACCCATCACTAACGAAAGTGCACTGTCTTCTGGTCACAATACGAAAATCGGGTTATCTTGAATATCAGGGTACTTAAACTTTGGAAGATTTTTTAACGATAGCGAATGGTATACACAAAAAGGCATACCCAATTGCGCGCTACTTCGGGTAATTGTATGGTAGCGCTCTAGCTTTTAGCGGTATTCCCTACTTGTAGTCGTGGTGCCGTCATATAGCCCCGACATAAATATGACAATCCTTTTGCTAGTGATAACTTAAATAACTTAGGAAGCAAAAGCCTTGGTAAAATAATAACTTAGGTATATATATAAGCAAGGCTTTTCAGAGCAGCTAATTACAGTCCGTTGATGACTCAACTATGGTTTTTGTCGAGTAGATTTCGGATAAACGGATACCATTTTGAAGACAGCCCGTAGAACTTCACAAGGCTCCGTCGTTCATATTATCATTGTTAACGTGCTTTATCGAGAATACTTCGAAGACAAAAAAAATAAAGCGGTACCGACGAAATGGAGGCTTTAGCAAAACAGAAATCGGCTCTGTCCTATTCGGCTCCTTGCTAGCCGTTTTTGTTGGAGGCACGCAAATAGTGAAAGAGATTTATGCAAATGAGAGCACAGGTGAGAAGATTAACGTGCCATCCAAGTTTGTCGGTAGCAATTTTTTAATTTTTCTTGAACTAACACACTTCTCCCAGTGGTGGGTATTTTAAGCCCTTGCTTTTCGACACAGTAATGAAATGAATTATAAGTTTTTCTTACACCATTGTTCTATAGTTTTGCCTTGTTTTAAAAAAGACGTCTAAACTGTAGAATAATGGTTTGTGTTCTAGAATTCAAATCGCGATGAAGTGAAGCTGATAATTATTGAGATCATGCAACATTCAGCATCGTGTAAACATATCACTATGCAAACGTGCACGTCGACCAGCAATGCTGCAACATAACGTAGACTCTAGGTTGGGCAACCAACGCTGTCTTACGTTTACATGTATCACTGAGGAGAGTCAGAGCTTCTTATGCTGGAGTTTTGAGGCATATACTGTATCACTAACAATCTTTCCTTTAGAAAACGCTATTTAGCCCCTCCAGACCGAATGTAGCATAATGCTACATAGCCTATCCACTAAAGCTGAATATATTCACCTTGAGCGATTTTTGACTTGAAATTTGTATGAGCGCCCTTTCCCCCGTCCAAGGGGTATACAAACTTTAAGTTAAGCATCCGTGTAGTTTCTGTACGAGCCTTTCTGTGAACAGAAGGGTTAGGACGGCAGTTTGTCTAAATTCGTACAATTACTTTTGACGGGATTCTGCGAAATGCAACTGATTTGCATCGGGAATCACAGGAAACTGACACTTCCTGCAGAGACGAGTGGCCGAGAGCCGCTGGTTGTTGCCGACTTTTCCAAATCCTCCTCATTCGTGAAATTGCGCTCCAAGGACTCAAGTCGAAAGCGAAAATGGCGAAGCCGCGAGGTAAGGTTCCACGGGATAGTGAGGTCACAGGGCGTGACCTCTCGCTCAAGTCAGTGTCGCGTGAGCTGAAACAAGACGGGTGGACGAGATGGCCACCACCACGCAGCAGCTTAGACGACCGCTACAAGTAAATCCGCCCCAAATGTCATCCAAACGGCACCGTTGGTCTCGATTATTTCTTGGGGGAGGCCGCCGTGCTTGACTTCTATGCAGATGGTGCGTATCGAGCGACAGTTGCTATTGACACGTTGGCTAACATTTGCTTCTCATGTATAGTACTGCGCAGTCGCGCACGCGGATCCCCTCCATCGGTCTCCGCCGTTGGTGGTACGTCTAGTGTTTCTGTGGGTGATCAGCTAGCCGCAGCACAGGTGGTCGTTCGGCAGAACTACCTGCCTGATATTGAAGCTGGTGCTGCCCATGAAATAGCGGCTAGTCGAGGTGTTGCGACCGAGAATGATGGAGGTAAACCTGCATATTGTGCTGAATGTAATGATGACCTGAATGTAGCATGTAACGGCGAATTTTTGACATTGTTATTGCTGTTTGTAATCTTTCTGGTAGGTGCCACACGAGTTGAACCACAGCCACCCCAAAGATCAGAGCTCCCTGAAAGCCGTACGACTCACCAGCCAGCTCGTCGCTCGCTAGAGACGTCTGCAGTCTTCAGATCCTCGCCTCAGTGTGCGCCGCGTGGTCCAAGTTCGGCTTCCCCACTTATTGCAACCTCGCCACACGTTGGAGATGCCTCATTGGAGACTGAAGATGCTGGCCTGCCTTCTAGTCCAAAGGTGGTCGATGATGATGCTTCGATTGCTTCCGCTGAAGTCCACACTGGTATGTTGCATACTACGCCGCATATTATATTGCATTGAAGGTGCATATTGATGAAGCCGATGGTTTTAACGAATGTATTTTGTATAACAGGTAATGAAAGTATTGAAGATGAGTTAGATGCTCTAGGGAGTGAGTTGGTGGCAGACAAGCACGACTACTTGAATGCTGTTGAATCGGGCGATATCGGAGATCACTACGGAGCAATTGAGTCGGGGGATGAAGCCGAGAAGGATGATGTTGACCTGGGAGAATACGAGTCTGACCGAAGTGTGGAGGAATACTGTGCTCCAGAGGTTCTTATGGATGCTGTAGATGAGACCGAAGCAGAAATTGCGGAGGAAGTGTTATTTGGCGAGAATTTTTTGGCGAGCTTTGGAGGAGTAGATAAAGTTCTAGCCGGGAACCTGAAGGCCTCAGTCTTACGGTGCATGTCTGCAACGGGCTGGGAAGATGTCGTGGAACCAGACATTCACGAGCATATGATGGAGCTGTACGAGCCTGTCAGCAATTGAACCAGCTATCCAGGCTTACGGCAAGGATACTCCGGGCCTTCAGCAGAGGTCCTGCCCCACGGTGACTCTCCTATTGCGCTATTTTTCGACTTTTTGCCGGTGGTTTTGTGGCAACACATTGCCGGATGCTCAAATGACTACCACCGAGAGATGCTGACATTGCGGATTGACGCAGCTTACTCACGATATCGGAAGAAACAACGTCGCCGTCCTGATTTTCCCCACAAGACCCGTCGGGACATTCGGAATGAGCTGGAAACTATGAAGCCTATCATGCCGCATGAACTTTGCCGATTCATTGGGCTGTTGATTGCCAGAACGGTAGCTCCAAACCGTGAGAAGCTGACCAACCACTGGAAAACTACTGATATTGGTGCAATCTCGCGAGGGTGTTTTGGCCCAGTGTTACCGCGAGATCGTTTCATGGAGATATCGAGAAACCTGCACTTCAATTCGAATCAAGACCCTTGAGCACAAACAGATCGTGCGTTGAAGATAAGGAAGGTGGTGGAGGTGCTTCAAAGGACATTCGCACGTGGGTTTGTTGCGCCACCGTACTTGTCGTTTGATGAAGCTGTGCTACCAAGTCGTTCATCTTTCAACAAGATGCGCGTGTACATGAAGGATAAGCCCCACAAGTGGGGCACAAAGCTCTTCATGCTTTGTTGTGCTGCTACCGCGTACTGCATTCGGTACGCCGTTTTTTTGGCCCTCAATACCGTATAACATGAATTATGCAGTTTACTAACATTTTTTGTTCTCGTGGTGATGCATATATGCAGCTTTGAGGTCTACTGCGGTAAGAAACAACATGCCAGTGATGTCCATAAGCCAGATATGAAGTCGGGACCCGCTGCCGTAGTGCGAAATTTACTGGAGGTGTTTGGACAAGATGCACGGAAACAAGGGATGAGGCTAGTTGTTATTGACCGCTTCTACACCTCGGTCCCATTGGCTATTCAGCTCCTTCTTATGGGATTCTACTGCGTGGGCACCATTATGACGAATCGCCTGGGCTACTGCAAAGAAGTCATTGAAAAGATGAAAAGTCGACCACCGACAATCCCGCGTGGTTCCTTCAAGATCGCAAGCTCAAAACTCGTGCCAGATATGAAAGCTATTAGCTGGTGGGATTCCAGACCAGTCCATTTCCTATGTACTGGAGGAAGCACTGAGATTGACAGAGTGGGGCGCCAGGATGGAGCCGAGAAGGTGGAGGTCCCGTGTCCAAGAGTTGTGAAAGACTACCATGCCTATATGGGAGGTGTCGATGTACAGGATCAGTTGCGATTGCAACGGTACTCCCTACAACGCGCACTTCGCTTCAAGAAATACTACAACTCACTGGTGTTGGGTATGATCGATTTAGCTATTGTCAACGGCTACATCATCCACAAGGCGTACCACAAAAACAAAACCACACAGCCTTTATCGCATGTCAAGTACATGATCAAGCTTCATCTTCAGCTCACGCAGCTCCACGCCACTGACATGTACGAAGGCAACACCTTCGCGACTCAGGTTCCTTCTGCTGTACCTAGCTACGAAGACATTCCTGTCGGCCCCAATCAACGGTCAAAGCATGCAGCGCGACAGGTGAACGAGTGGCGCGATGAAGGCAAGCAAGCAAAGCGCCGTCAGAGAGCATGCAAGGTCTGCTCTACGCTTCGTCACGACACCAAGCGAGCATCTACATACTTTTGTGGGGACTGCAACAACGTGGGTCCAATCTTCCTCTGCATGCGTGCTCGGCGAAATTGCCGGGGGGTGGCCATGACTTACTGGGATATTTGGCACAAGAAATGGGTGAACGGCACACAAGTTTTTGTGGAAGATGCGAAGCCAATCCGAGTCCGTCGTAAAGCTGAACTGCCGGGTACGCCGTCGACACCTTGGACTCCGGCTGCACGCAAGAGACACCGCACAAGCCCGTAGCTGCTATCATGCATTTTAAGCTGTCTTTAACATGCATATATTCAGCAAGTTATTGATTAGGCTCACCTTTGATGGATCACAGGTATCTGAAGCGCTCATTGAATTTGATTGCTTCCGTCCGGTTTTGGCACACGCACATCCGAAATTGCATCCTGATCGCCCTATTTTCACGCGAAAGTGTGCGTGTCAAGTGATTGCTCCACCAGCTCTGCTTTGAGGCTCTTTGGTTCATTTGAATTTTGTATTGTGCATAGAACGCATTCGATGGCAACAAAAGCTTGCGTTACCTGTAGAGGTGACACACCAACTTTCTATATGAGCTTTTGTATGGGAAGTATTGTTTTCTAAATTTTGGAAAATGAGGACTGCAGGCAGGTTCGGTTCTGTTCAGCGGGCTCGGCTAGCTGTCCTGTTCTTTTTCACACTATGTAGCACTATTCGACTGGCAGTGCTACGTTTCGAGTAATTATGCACCTCTTTTGCCCTGGCCCGCCCATGTTGCCTTCCCCTAAACTTTTTTATTTACAAACTCCTAGCTTAATAATGTAGCATATGCAGTTTAAATGTTCCAGCGAGCTCCCGGTCTGGAGGGGTTAAAGTTAATGAGTAATATCTGAATTCAAAGGAAAAAAAATGTTAAAATAAAGTTGTGCTAAATCAAGTAATATATTATTCTTCGGTTTTAGTAGCCGCTGGCTTCAGCGTTTGTTCCACAGAACACATTCCTGTTCTGCTTGAAAATAATCTGTTTCTCGGGGTCGCAACAGACCCAAGAAACATGGCGTGATCTGTACTTTGTCACCCAAGAATCATGGCATTGTCTTTTCTAATACTACTACTAGTACTACGTATTAATAGTAGTAAACGTGCTAGTCTCTCACATCATATGAACTTTATTATAATAGTATTACTAGTAGTACTCCAATAACTAAAAGCGCAGATGTTATCTTTTCTTTATCGCGGCATTATTTACAATACCTTTCGAAATGTGGAATCTGGGTTATGGTGCTGAGGGCATATATGTGAATAGCTAGTCCACAATACAACACGCGGCAGATTTTTTTTCAAACACAATGCAAGGGCCAACAAGTCACACACGCATGACGTTTTGTATGTCGCTTACTCAAAATGTAGGTTCTATTGAATTCACATGTTGCCTGTTCTCGATGGATACGCTCGAATCAACCACATCTGCGTCCCTTTCGACCTCTCTACTTGTCCTTGTACCTCTGCTGATATTTATTGAATGTCTTCATGTACAGCGCTTGCTTGTTCGGATTGCGCATGAAGAAGCGTTGCACGTATTCCAAATCATCAATTTTGCTTACATCCATCCCAACGCTTTAGCCAATTTCTAGATTTTTTCGGCCGGGACAGTTCGTTCCTCTTCATTTTCTTCTGCTTCATGTTTGTCGCGACCAGGGATCCTCAAAAATCGTTGGATCGGGTCATTGGGCGATGCCATCTTCGAAATGGAGACAGCGCTCGATTCCGACACGGTTTTGCTGACACCCACGAAAGAAACCGCGACGACCGCAAAATCGTACGAGAGACGCATGGACAAACGAGTTGACACAATCGACACTTGAGCGAGCAAGAGAGAAAGTTATGAAGTGAGCGTGATGTCTGTGCACCTTGCACGGTAGTGGCCGGTGACTCGTCACTGACGAGACACTGTGACATCCGGACACTAGGTGTCACAGCGCGAGTCTCACCGGATGTGCACTATGTTATGCAGCACTGGCTGTATTCATAGTATCGGACATTCTTCGCCGACGATAGTACAGGACATTCTTCGCCGACGAGGGCAAAGCGGATACTATTGCAAGCAGAAGCATAGGGGAAGCATTACTTTTTTCTTGGACAGGGATTGGTCTCTTCATTGTGTGCAAAGTGGCTTCTTATTGGTCAAACGTTGCAACTGCTGCAATACTGACACAGTTTTCTCTCTGTAACTAGCGACAAAGATTTTTGACGCGAATGCTGCCAATCTCTAAGCGAAACACATACCTTCGGTAAATTGATCAGGTTTAATCTTGTAAACTACAACGGTACAAACTTCAAAATGTCCTGATTGGGTATATCTGTTGTCATTAATGAGTGAACGATGGCAATCAGTGATTGGCAGGCATCTACAAATCTAGCATTTCAATCTATTTCTGGCATTCGCCTCATATCCTATTCTCAGAAAATGCCAGGTTTCATAAAGAAAACTATTCTTCTTCGTCGTTGGTTCCTGTGATTGCAATAATGGCGGCTTCCAGATCAATCTCCACGGTGTTATGGCTGAGCAGGACGACAGAGGGATTGGCGAGTCCCCGTACCAGCTAATACAGGCTCGAATGTCTGGCAAACAGAAAGGTCGTTCAACCCCATTCCAAGATAGCCATCTTCTCGAATTCGGTCTCGCAGTCAGTGAGAGAAGTCCAACGAGCAGCTTCATACTGGCTGTTGCATGCCGCTTTTGCATGGCGTTTAGCAGGGAATAGAAGGTGGGATCCAAGAGAAAAGTGATCCAGACTAACAAATTTTACAAGGATCCCTTCCGTTCTGAGGCGTACCGAAACCACCTTCTCTCTCAGCATCCTAGTAGGTGGGCACAGTACGAGCAGCTTTCATCTGAAGCAAAGCGTGTCTTCTTCGATGACGTGAAGCCATTTCGAGCTACAATTCGATCATTTGCTAGCGAAAACCAAGCACCTATTGTTGTTTCAATTGGTACCCGTATTGTCGATGAAATAATTGAGCAGATATTGCTGGATGGTGACGAAAACAATTTTTCGTGGGAGCGAACTAAGAAAGCTGCATTCAAACGCGACGATTCTAGCACTCATTATGTCTTGACCATCAACAATCCTCTTCAGTTTCATTTAATAGTGGACTACTTAAGCTATGGAATGTCGTTTTGAATGGCGCTTTCAGTATTAACAAATACAAAACAACGAACAGGATTGGCTTCTATTGGATCATGTTCTCCTGATCTTCCATCGAAGTACGCGCGGTTCGTTTGTGCGATGAACTTACAGAAGATTAAGCTGTTGCTTTGCGCCTCTTGGACATTTTCAATTGCGCTTGACATGTCGATTCACATGTCAGCTTCCTATTTGGATACTCGGATCCGCCTATTTCACTGTGGACAAATTATCAATTTACACCTATTGGCTATTCCAATGTACGACAGTCATACCGGGGAAGCCATGTTCAACGCAATAATCCCCGTATTGAATGTGTTGTGCCCAGACTAGAAAGAAGTAATGCTGGGAGTGACAACTGACGGCGAACGGAAAATGACTGGTAGCAGCAAGGGAATTAATCCAAAAGAACGGAAGACATTTTGGACAAAGCGGCATGTTCGAATATCTCCATTCTATAGCCAAATGAAAACTGTCGAGAAAAGAGACACATCATCCCAAATAGTCGTCTTTAGCCAGTGTAACTTCATCGCGTGCGTAGTACGCGCTTCTCTGCCCCCACCACAACAAAATTCAATTTTAAAATGTCTAAAAGTGCGTACTGCACAAAACGCGTCATCGGTTTCTAGATTGCTTTAGGTGTAATCTTGAGTTGCTTATACCACTTTAGCTGAAAAACAATTAAGCAATACTGGTTAAAACTGGGATTTTAAAAATACTTTAAATAAATTATTGGCTTATAATGAACCGTTAGTTTTTATATTTTCTCATCAAAGTCAAAAATAGCTATTTTCGTTTGTCTTCAAATAGCGAGATGATCCTCTTCAACACGCGACGACAGTTAGCAAATGACCCGGCATCGATGGCGTTCAATTTTCTCGTTGGGATCGTTGCTCTTCCTTTTACCTTTGCGGTACACAGATGCAGCTAATTGGGCCCAAGTCAGTGGTGCAAAATACACCAATGTAGCAGTTCGAGAGATCACGCCGTGGACAAGTCGACATGGTCATGCAGTGACAGCGTTAGACTTCAGTGATGACTATGAGCGCAGTACGGGACAGAAGGCGAGGCTTTTTGTATTAGGTGGAGACTCGAACGTCCAAGGCTCACAGGACCTGAGAGCGTATCCTGGCGGTGGTGCAATGCGCAACGACGTATGGAGTACAACCGGCCCGACTTGGAATTTGCAGACAAATATCCTCAAAACTACCAAGTGGGGGGATCCTCTACCTCAAATTGTATCCAATGTAACGTGGCTCCAGACCAATAACGGCAAGCGACCACCTCGAGGTGTGACCTACACAGAGTGGATCTCCTGTGCTACCGCTGCTTGGGCTGTCCATCCTCCTTCAGGATGTGATGACCCCACTAAACCTCCTGGTGCATACTTAGCTGATAACATGTTTTCTCCTCGCCGAAACTTCGTCGCTCTTGCCTTCCAGAACGAGCTCTTTGTCTTCGGTGGTCGAGCTTGTGAGCATTTTCCAGTACCACAGTCGCAACAACGCGGTGGTACGGGGCCAGGCACTATGGCTCCACTCAACGCTAGATGGATGGAGTTTGCCGTGCTTAAGAACGACGTGTGGCGTAGCAGTGACGCCGGCTCATCGTGGAAACTTGTGACTCCAGGATGCGCTTATCCACAGAGCGCTTTAGTGCACAAAGCTTCACGTCCAGAGCTTCAATGTGAGGATGACGACCAGTGTGAAGGTGACGCATCATGTCAAGTAGACGAGGCAACAGCAACCGACTTTTGCGTCTGCAACATGTGGTCGCCACGTGAGTTCCACGCTGTTACAGTTTTCAATAACGCCCTGTTCTTGTCTGGAGGATACGCGTTAGTTGAGTTAGGCAACTGCGGTATCGAGGAGAACGCTCGCAAACGCCCATCAGGCGAAGAGTATGCGTGTAGTGGCGGCTATCGCGCATATTTGAACGATATTTGGACATCCACAGACGGTCGACACTGGAAGATGCTCACCCCTCACGCAGAGTTCTCTCCTCGTGGTGAACATTCGATGGTGGTATTCAACTCTCTACTGTATATTTTCGGTGGTCGTACTGGAGCTTCGAAGACAGAGGAAGGGACAGGACAAGCACAGACAGAGCTATTGAATGACATTTGGGTCAGTGCTACTGGGTCTACCTGGACTCGAGTAACAGAGGCAGCGCCATGGACACCACGAGCAAAGCATGTGACTCTAATGCTGCCAGGCGCTACTGATCAAACCTCAGGCGATAATCCAGATGATCAACTGATCTTGATGTTCGGAGAGGATGCAGAGCGAACGCTGGAAGATGTTTGGGTCTGGAAAGGAGGAGACTCCAATTGGATCAAAGATTACTCGTCCGATACCGCGTTTGTAGAGTATGTAAGACCCACAAGTGACGTGTCATGTCTGCGAACAATGGTGGACACACACGCTCTAGCGCTGGGTGCTGCTGGGGTGAAGACGGTTCAAGACCTTACGAGTCTTTCATTCGACCAAACAATAGCTCTACGTGACCTAATGCCAATTTGTGACTACATTGCATTGGCTAAACTTGTGGTAGAACAATGTACCATACAACCGTCAGAGTATGAAGGGCAAGAGTTTGCTAATGTCAAGGTAATCCAAGGCGCCAATGGCGACGCGGAAGCAGCAGAAACAACTGCTACGACTCAAGACGAGACCAACTGGGATGGCTGTACACACATTGGCAGCAAGGTGGTAGACACCAGAACTGGTCGTCTTCGGTGGGGTGACGTACTGGGGGTCGATCAAGTCCAGGTCCTTCGAGACGTGTTTGTTGATGTTCAAGAGAGTATTTGCCAATGGAGACCCAAGCCACGATCGGGTCATGCCGGTGTAGTCATCAAGCGTAAAGTGCTCGTTCTAGGTGGCCTTACAGCGCCAGACTACTACGACAACGACGTCTGGTATCGGGATTCTCGTCGGCCACGTGCACAGCTCACGTTGTTCCCTACAAGTGGCAGTTCGGACACTGTGTTTAAGTTTGAAAGTGACAAACCTTACTGCGTCTTCGAGTATTTCTTACTTGATACAGTGGAGCAGCTCGTCGTGCGTAACTGGACGGTAACTCTAGGCGAAGTCGATTTTGAGAGCTGGCTTGACTCGGGTACTTTTCGGATGCGTGTCCGTGCTCGAGACCCTGCTGGCAATGTGGATGAGACGTTCGAGGACGGTCGAAATGAACACACGTGGGTGTACGAACGTCCACTACCCTGGGGTCTGATCATCGGTCTGTCTTGCGTCGGGTTGGTGCTGCTGATTGGCTTCTTGATGGAGTGGCGGAAGCGCCGCAAACGCGCAGCCATGGAGCGCTACGCCATGAAACGTATCCGTCGCAAGCTCAAGAAGAAGAATGCTGCTGTAACTATTGCAAAGGAAGGAGATCCGAATTGGCGCGAGACGTATGACAAGGCCAAAGACGGGAAGAAGGGCAAAAAAGGTAAGAACGCGACTGCAAAGACGAAACCCACAACAGCTAAAGACAAGAAGGACAAAACGAAAAGTAAATCTAAGGATAAAACGACGGATAAGAAGGTAAAATCCAAGACGAAAAGCGGGAAAAGTAGCAAGAAGAACAAGACTGAGAAGACTGAGAAGACGAAAGACAAAGCGAAAAAATCAAAGACGGCGGACGCCAAATCGAAGTCTAAGGACACATCAGTGAAGAAGAAGCCGAAAGATAACACGAAGACAGTCGAGAAGCGGCCCAGTAAAGCAAGCAAGAAAGAGAAATCTGACAAGAAGAAACACGGCGACAAGAGTAAAAACTCCGATAAGAAGAAGTCGAAGTAAAAACGTGACTTATGAACAAAACATAATAACTGATACAAAATAAAAGCTGTTTCGTAAATTACAATAGTATGATAATTAATAACACCCCTATTCTGCGACCGGGCAGCAAAAAAAAAGTTTTTTTTTTAAACGTGGACGAGAGAAACACAACATTGGACAAGAATCGCTGTTAAGTTCGAATTCGTACTAAAAACGAAGAGCGAAAATGATATTTGCTGCCGAACGCATTATGTGTCGTACACATTCTATGTGGTCTACATCACAGAAAATATTGCCCAAATTTTCAACGGTGAAGCACCATGACATGCAAATGGCACTCACTGCCTGTGTGTCTGTTAGTTACTATTAGTAAGCAGCGCTGATGTGCACATATGTACTATGTGGCCGTCCAAGTACCAACTGTTTAAAAATACTTGTGGTTCCTGATAACTCATATTTCGTCTTAAATAGTCCTTCTAGTGCTTATTGCTAAATATTTAATAATAGTTTTGATCATCAAAATTTTGCTTAGTATTACTTACAGCTTTTTCGTATTTTTGCTGTAGAATTTATAAAAACGACAGTGTTATCCTGGTAGTACTACAGTCAGTCGAAAAGGCTTTAATTCGCCAAATAAACCGTGTGTCGTACACCACACAAAGGTTTATATTAGTTAAGTTATCAAAAGTGCGTTTGCATCAGGTCTAGAATAGTCTTCGCTAAATCAGTATATATGTCGATCGCTTTTACAGGAGTATTTACTGAAGCAATATTGGATACATTGCTTTCATTTTGTGGTAGGAAATGTTCTAGTGTAGCACCGCCACCGCAAATACATTGAGCTCTACACCAAGTTCGCGCAAGGCAGCGACAACTACGCAAATGCCAAAGACAACAATGTATATTTAATCCATCGTAAACTTCATAGCATCAACAGGAAGCTGATGACCTCTCATTTAAAAAAAATCATATATTGTGCCTTTCTGCCAAAACGCCCTCAGTTTTATGGTCCTACGTAGGAGGATGGCCCTTACGAAAGACCTCCTATCTGATCGGTTGCAACCGACTAAAATTTAGCCTAACCCTTTGACGAAAAAAAGACGATGCCAATCAAAGACATACGTCAAACAAAATGATACTTATGAACCTAAGTACGAATCGCGATTTATTAATAAGCACTCTAAACGAAAGCGGGGCGTCTCCTCTAGTATTTGTTTGACGCAGCCTCAACACGCGTGGTCCGGTCAAATATTATTTGACCGGACCACGCGTGTTTTCTCAGGGAGGACCTAAACCATAGCAATATCATACAACAAATTAACAAGGTAAGATGTAGCAGTCACAAAATTGATATTGTACAATACCTTCCATCCTTTGAAGTTTCATCGACAAACACGATTTGATCTTGCCCGGCAATAGCCTGTTCACATACTCTTGCCTCGCCAGCGTATGTCTGATGAGAACCCATATTCGATTTAAAATCGTTCTGTTGTGGATACCTTACGTAAGGGTAAATGGCCGGCAAATACTGGCCATTCAGCCCTTAATTTGCTAAAAAGTACCCTTTAGACCAAATCGGAGCCCTTACGTAGGGCCTCCACAATCAAGTATTATTGGATCATAGTCGGCAAAACCAAACAGTGTTATTGGTCAAATATCATTTTATTTAGTGGTCTGGTTTAGCAATTCAACCCCAGTTCGTCCTCAAATCCCACCTTTAGCCCTACCCACCCTTGCTTAGGACCAGCCTTTAAAGGTCAGATTGGCCAAAACTTTGGAAAGGCACAATAAATAAATATAAGTCGACGTCTCAAGTTAGAGGTACAAATAGGAGTTCAGGGTTAAGCCTTTTCAGTCAGACGCTGGCATTTCCACGACCACGAAATTTTGAATACCTTTCCATCTTTTTGGATTATGTTCGATTGTCCAAATACCTAGGTAATGATTGATGAGATTAGACGTGGCGTCGGGTTGTTGAATTTGGCACACTTTGCATTTTTTAGCGACATGATACCACAGTTAGTGAAAGATTGTTGGCGAGACAGGGCGGTAGCCTGCGCATGGACAGCCTCAAGATAACGTTGGTGCTAATCTTGGTGAAAGGCAAAAGCTGCCTTGTTATGGAGGTGGGCATTGGGATCAGTCCGACGGATTATCTGTTTTCTGGTGAAGCGGTAAACTCTGAAGACGAGGAACCTATTATTAGGGAAGTCCAAGGACCGGAGCTACGTTAGACCCACTTTTACCTTTACGAAAACGGACAGCCGGTACTTCAGTTCTCTTAAGTAGCAACAATGGGTCCTTCATCAATCGCCACCGGTGACCTTGCGTTTGTGGGACCTGTCCATACCTCAACTGTCTCCGAGTTTCAATACGTGTGGGTCAGTGGGAGAATTTGTGTCTACGGCTGCCGTGGAACCTGATTCTGACGATGTCGATGCTGATATATATCCCTGAGGGGACGGTGGCAAGGCCGATTGTAGATGCCAATGAGGCGAAGTGTGACCAGGAGAGTACGTATCTCGGCTAGTGGCGTTGCCCAACCCTACGGTGATTGTATCGGTCAGTGGTGATCACACGATATGATGCACTCGTGGACAAGTCCATCGTTACCATTCTCTGCGGCTTAAATGTTGTTTCAGCCACGCTCACCGACCCCACCCCGCGCATCATCAAGGTCGATCCTGTAAGTTACGCACTTCAGACTGAAGCCGGCACATCCGACATGGTGCTTAATACGCAAGAGCTGTTGGAGCAACAGAACGCGGTGTGTACAACCTGCAGGAAACGAAGAGGTGCTCTGCCTTCCAAGGTGCAGTCCATGATAACGTTTCCATTTAAACCCGATCACTCAGTGGATTTGGTCTGGCCTAATCATCCCCACGTGGTCTATGTCCGGCGTCAACACATTTTGGATGTGGCCATGGGACCACAAAAGCAGATTCGTGCCGATCGGTATCGGGATCCGAAGACACCACTTAAACCTAGTCAGAATTCCCCATCGAACCCACGCGACCTTTCGGTAACGAGAGCCATCAGATAAGTCGAGGGGCAGCTTTAGGCAGATATTGACAGCATCAGAGAGCAGAACCGGGGGATGGGTAAAAAGCCGCGCGAGACTTCCGCGGGAGAACCCGACGAGTTCAGCATTGCTGACCAAGGCAGCGACGAGGACGCCGACTATTGGCAATTATGGCCACGGGTTGCGTTTAGGCCGTCTACAACGCAACCCCGGGTAGATCTATCGGCCATCAACGAGCGTTATACAGGTAAGAATGCTTTGATATTTTGAAGATTATGTAAAACGTGCTCTTTCTTGGTCAACAACCAATTGTTTTGCGACGCTTTGAGTATGGATTCAATGGTGGCGGTTTACCTATTATGCGTTTCCGGGGGGCGGGGGGGGGGGGGGGGGGGGGGGGGGGGGGGGGGGGGGGGGGGGGCAGGACTACTCGACAGGGTCCGCGCTTTGGAATCTACGGCAAGTTCGACGGACTTCTCCGAAAGAACGGAATCTTCGGCCTGTAGGGCGGCGTCTAGCAGGAGCGAGCTCTTCAACGCGTTGCGGTCGCTGCGCACTTTTGGCGCGCATTTTTACAACCTGTTAGGTGTCAGTCTTCTTGATACTGCAACTATTTTTATAGATCGCTACAGAGATCCGCGACGCCATAGCAGCCGCCGTTCGCTTCGAGTTTTCCCAGACTGACGACGAATTGATGGAGGTGAAGGACATTAGAAGTCAAAATCGTCACAATGACGCCGTTCCCGCACGGACTCGACATGGATCGGACACGACGAAGCCGGGATAGCGTCCCCGCCGAAGATCCAGTCTTTCTTCTGCAGTATTGGAAGCACTTCGGACTAAAGATACTAAACGCCTCTGTATGAAGGCAATATCGAAGACAGGATGTACGGGAAACGGTAATGGTGAATGCTATTACCCGAAGCAGTCTCACTTCAAACTAGACCAACTGCCAGAGGCCGTTAAATTATACATCGTCGACAACTACAAAGGTCTCACTGCAGATGACAAGGGTAATTGATGGTGAGGACCAACATGACCCAATCGAACGCAGCGCGACACATCCAACCAAGCCACGTGAAGTTCCGGTGCCGGTGGCCAACACCATAAGAATTCTCCGGTCGCTCTATGCGCGTTCGTCTAGTGACGTTCATCGACACGTGGCCGAGTGTGCTGATCAGTGTAATCTCAAGGCACCTCTGGTCAACAAAGAGCCATCGCAATTAACACGGCCTCAGTCAGCTTCCTATAAGAGCTCGCACGGCGGTCGCACCTCAACTTGCCAAAATTAGTTCGGCTAGCTCAAGGTCAAGATGCTCGTGATCCTGGGTAATGTATAAACAGGCCGATCCCGTCGACCCAATAGATCAGGTGGCGTATAGACGTGTGAATACCATCGTTCCATGCGGAGTCCAGCGTCGGCAAAGCGATCGCGGCAGTCACGGCGTCCGAACAACTACCAAATTAGCCCCAACAGCATGGAGAAAGCTCGGCGACGTATTGCAAAATGCCAGAGGTAAGATTGGTATCTCATCTTGGAGAAAGACCTGGTCTGAAGTGTTTATTAGTCCTATCGGCACAATGGGAAAGCTGTCACTCGAGGTAGCGCCTTTCATTATTGGACCATCATCCATAGATGTGGTGCCTTTCGACGCGAAGAATCAACCGATTAAACAGCCCTAATCAGCTCTTGTTTCGGCTCGACCGAAGCCAAAGTTCGGTGGTCGAAGGGTCTTTTCTTCGGTTAAAACAGGCGTCACGTCTCTGGGGTTGTCGATGACGTCCGTGTTATCAACGACTTTACTGACAGAGATAACTTCCCACGGATCAGCTACAAGTCACGTCGCGACATAGCGCGACGCATTCATAAGCTACGAAGCGAGCATCAGTCGTTTAGGTTATGCTCCTGCTCGGAGACGTTTCCGGTGCTTTTCGGCACGTGCCGGTCAATGAGAATGGGGAACACATATTCGCGTTTCTTTTTGAAGACAACGTAGTTTTTGTTCTATCATTTGACTCTGGGTGGTGTACTTTACCCGCATTTTATTTGCTGGCAGGGACTGTCATCAATCATCGCTACGAGTCCTCAACCGGAAGGAGGGTCTGAGCTAGACAGAGACTTGTTCGGAGGCAGCGTGTGGTGTCATGATCCCACTTGTGTGGAGAAAACCACGGTACGCGCGGCACCGATGCTGCAATAGCGCTGCGGAGATCCATGGCAACGGTTATTGGATCTAGCTCTATCAACGGGGAGAAGTTCACAACGTGGTAGACAACTGGCTAAGCGCTCGGGCTTCTGTGGGATACCGTCAACGGTACTGCATTGCTACCAGCTGAGAAGCTGCTGAAGACACAGCTTCGCATTCAACAACTACTTCAGACAGACCGTGCTTCCAAACCGGATCTCAATAATCTCCTTGGAAGCTTACGTCACGTAGCTACGTGCTTTCCTGCTGCACGCTCGTTTTACCAGCGAATCCACCTGTCAGCTGTGGCTATGCATCCTGGGCGCAATCGTCAACTAATGAGGAATATCGCGACGTCTTTGTTTGTTTCGCGCCGTGCTTTGAAATGGAGACCGCTTCAGCAAGATCCCTGTTGTGCAGTTTGCCGGTATTGCTATACCTACTGTACACATTTGCATGGACGCGTCGGACATCGGGTTGTGTACCCTGGACCCCATTATATTTGCGTACTTTCGAGTGTAATTCACAGAAGCTCAGAAGCTTGCGCTGTAAATGGAGACCCGTGTTAATTCGATCAACGTGCGGGAACTTCGTAGCACCGTGCTGATTTCGTTCTTCTGTGGTCAGTATTTGCAACAAAACAAAGAACTTGGCCCGACAAATGTGTGCCTTTACATCGACAACTCGAGTGCTATTTCGTGGTCCAACCGTCGAAGCAGCAGAAACCCCACTTCTTAGCTTCTCAGCAGACTATTGGCCCTGGTTGAACTACAATACCGCGTTGTTCTCACGGCGGAACACGTTCCTGGAAACGATAATGTCATGGCCGACGCTGGTTCACGAGCAGTGTCTAGTGCTGATAACCTTTGACCGTTATGGACTAACTTATCAGCTACAGGGACACAGGTGAACGTCGGTCTTCCATTCGACGATCTCCCAGTCGTGTGGGCGCTATAATGTGCCGCCAAGGCCTGACAGGCACTACCAGCGTCAAATATCAAGCAGCTTAGAAGCACTGGTCCAAGTTCTCGCGCATGATGGGATGGTTGCCATGGATTGAAAGCTCAGGTGTGGATCACGCTAACCGTCTGGGATATTTCGCGGTGTATTTGTGGAAGTATGGGTGGAACCGAGCTCTCCGGGGAAATTAGTACGCGGCTATCGTGTCCAAGCTCGCGAGGAATCGTGGCTCCACCGACGGCTTAAAGGCAATTAGATCTCCAAGTCACCACAGCTGCGTGTTTTGTTTTAATATATCAAACGTTTGTCGCAACCGGAGTGGCAAAAACAACCTGTCGCAACCTATTTTCTACACCTTCTACGTCGCTCACTGAATTTCGATCGCTCCCACCAGTGTCTTTTGTGGCGGAGTGTGCTCCTTGGATAATTCTTCCTTTTACGGCGGTTAAACTTGGTGTTGGTAGAAGACCGTCGGCCATTTTACAGTTTAAAGACCAATAACGCTATTTTCACTGACAGCAGTGCACGAACGGTGAGTAGGTAAGGCGACAGCAGTGACTACCGGATTAGAAGTGTCAAAGAAAAATTAATATGGGTGTCAAGCATGGAGCACAATGCATAGTTTGAGCGACAAGCTGCTCTGTCCAGTTCAAGCACTACGGCACATCCTGGTTGCTCGGTGAGAGCTCAACAAGCTGAGCAGCAACCTGTGTCTTGATCTGGAATTAAAGACAGTATCCAAGACCTCAAAGCAACGATACTGAAAGCAGGGGTGGCGGCTTCCAGCTACGCTACGCACTCGCTACGTTTTGGTGGCACCTCTGCTCTGTTGAACAGCAAAGTTGGCAGCCTGGTGATAAAGAGCTTGGGACGGTGTTATCGAGGTGCTACGAAGCGTACTCGAGCCAATCTGCCGCTGCCACCACCGGCCTTACTAAACGGATGGTGTATTTGCTCCCGTCGTGAAAAACCAATCTTCATGCGTGCAGAGGCATATTTGGGGGGGGGGGGGGGGCTCACCACGCCCTCCGGATTGACCGGCAATACAAACTTTCGCCCCTCCCCCCTTCACTTCAAGCTGGACGCATGAGGAAACGAGGAGCTTAACATATTTGGAGTTGACGTTCGCGCAAAAGTAACTTCTTATACGATGCACTATGATCTGAATCTATTGGTGTTTGACGGCCCTTTGAATATTGTGTTTTAGAGCACTTAATTTAATTGAGAGTGGCCTTTGCAGCTGGATCATTTGTTTAAAGGAAGCATTGTAGACAATCTAAATAGTGGAAATTTAACTGTTGGCAACTTAGTAGCTAGTTACACCGGTACATGTAGAGTAAGCTGTCGGCTTAGTGCAAAATATTAGGTTTTTCTTTGTAGATTCAAGCCATTTTTTTTCTTTTCACTACTGGTATAGCTGATTTAACAGTTAGCTTTTTTCTAGTAGTGCTGACTGGCCTCACTTAATAGTTGTATTACTCAACTGAATCGAAGATTTTCCTCCAAGGGCTACCAGCCCAATAGTGTAATTTTGCCTTTCAATGCTTCTGTTCCTCTGACTTAACTTAGCGAAGAGCTCGATTTATAATAAATATGGACCGTTAAATTAAATCCAGTGTCATAAAACGTACACATCGATCTAGCTAGACTGACTAATAAATCGAGCGACGGGAGTCAAACCTACCGTTCGGGGTCGCCAAAATCACATTGATATCCTGTAAATCGACATTTTTTGCTTTTTTGACAGAGTAATTCGATCACAGATAAGCACATTGATGGCTCCCTCTTTCCATCTCATTTTTTACGAGTGATTTTTTGCTCCGACCATGCCTGATCTAGGCTATTAATCGGATGTCATTCTATCTGCAAAGCCCAATATAATTTGCGCTAAACAAAGATGCCCAATGTATTACTTTCTTTGGGTGAAAATGATCACCGGGAGTTAGTATGACAAGTGAAACGTTTTTTTTGGACTGCTATAACTCTTACCGATTTGTTACATTACACATCATATTGAACGCAAATACGTTCAATATGATTTTTTCATTTTCACTCGACAATGAACGGGCCCAACGAAAAGCCGTTCAAGTAATTGTGGCGAGAGTTGCGGAAAACGGGTTAGAATTCACGGAGGCTTAAGGGACTGAGCAACAGCCACGTGTATATCAAACCGGGGGTGGCTGCCCGCTTCATAAAGAAAAAAAATGCGGCGTGGATTACTTTGTTGGTACGTATAGAAGGATTGGTGCAACTAGACGTGGCTATTTGCTTTGGTCACAGTGAAATTGTAGGCGAAGACGAGCTTATGGCGTTGGGGCGATAAGCCGGACTGCTGAAGCTCTCACTTCTCCCTCCACCATCGCAACACGGCGCCTGCGCATCCACAAGACCTCCTATGGGTAAAGTAGCAGCGTATGAGCGCCTACGACGCCAAATGGATCGATCACCTCAATCGTCGCCGGTTGGGCAAACCTGTGTCGCTGTCTTATCTGGAGACACCCCTGCTGCTAATTATGTAGAATAAATAGGGCAAGGGAGCCACAACAGCGATGCCAATCCAGAGAATCCGGATAACGTTCCAGCAACGGAACAGGACGGCGGTGAAGACAAGACAAAGCGTGAAAGTGGAGATTCCAATGGGATTGACGAGTTTGATGACGAGAACTTCATGAAATCACTGCGTAAAGAGGTCCTATTTGGTCCAGTCGCGGCGGATGACGTGAATCGCTCCTATCCTGTCAGCAGTGATGACGAAATCGTGCTCGACGACGAAATTGGCGTCGCTGCCCAGTCCTGGAACCAGGAGGAATCGGATAGCGACTTCGGGGACGACAGCGATCTATTCGAGCAAACCAACGACGGCATGCGTCAGCTTGTAGCTTCTAGATGGAACATATACGATGAGCATCATTCTGGTAAGTGTGAGATCTACAGAATAACGAAACACACGAATCGCTAACTCTGTTTTGCACTTTTTACAGTCACGGTGGCGATTGACAGTGCTGAGCTATATGGCGGAAGCTGGGGGGGGGGGACCAAATCGGCTGCTGCATACGCTGATTCACCTCTCGGTAAGTTCTTCTACTTCCTGCCTAAATCATTGTGGCTCAACATTAAGAAGAGGACCAACGACTATCGAGGGACTTGCATTCCAGTAGTGGCTCAGCAACAGCATAGCATGATAAAGAACTTCACGCCCAAATTAAAGACGCGAGAAAAACCGTGGCTTCGCTGGATGAAGTTGACGATAGGCTTCGTTGGACTTCTTGTTTCCCGAGCATTGTGCAGTCATACCGATCGCTTAAAGAACAATAGTCGACGCGAGAAGGTGGTGGAGTTCCTCGGGGGACTTTTTTCCGATACATGGCAAGGGATAGATTCGAGACCACCCGTCGCTACTTCCATTTCACCAGTAGCAACTCAGGAGCAGCCTCTAAGGACGTGGCGTGGAAGGCTAAGCCAGTGTTGCAAGCGATCGAGAAGACAATTAGGCGCGGGTTTCGCATGGGACCGCGTATCAGCTTTGTGGAAGGCACCATTTCGAACAGGAGTAAGTGTAACCCGGCTTGCGTCTACAATAAGGATAAGCCTTCAAAGTACGGGACCAAGGTGTGCATGACGTGCTGCACTGAGACTGGGTAATGCTCGCGGTAAGCTGTTTGTCTACATAATTGTTATTTTGTTTACTTGTAATTCTGTAACATACAGATTACCATATCTGTATGATCTTGAGAAGCTTGATGTATGTTGTAAATTAATATGTAGTATCGAAGTTAATTTCGGAGCCGTAGGGAACCCAGCTACTGCAAAATGAGTCGCGCAGAAAGCAGGTCATTCGAAATGCGAGCAAAAAACTCGAATGGCAGCCCGCTAAGTGACTCATCATCCCTGGTAACTCATGTGCACCATTGCTGGAGCTACGCGAAAGAGACTACTACTACGTTTGCTCACACCGTAATGACAGGCTTGACTGGCCCACCAACTTTGAATTCAAGCAGAAAAAAGACCCCAAATCAATGCCAAGAGGCACGTGTCGCATCGCCAAAGCCAGTAATTACTTTGATCTCGTTGCTGTGTCTTGGTAGGATTCTAAGCCCGTATCAATAATTTCAACCGGGTGTCGGCTAGCGTGATGCGCAGATCGAAGGGTGATAATGAGCGTACCACCGTGTCGTTCTCTTAGGTGATTGAAAATTATCATACGGGAATGAGTAGGATCGTATATCACGACCTAACTCCAGCTGCAGAGATATTCGGTACAGCAATGCGTTGTTTAACAAAATACTACCGCCAGGTATTTTTAGGATTTGTCGACATGGCCATTGTCAATGGCTTCATTCTGCCAAAACTTATTCTGAAAAAGAAAGAAGAGCCCGTATCGACTCACGCCGAGTACATGGGCAGGGT
This sequence comes from Phytophthora betacei, assembly GCA_011320135.1. Lineage (NCBI taxonomy): Eukaryota > Oomycota > Peronosporomycetes > Peronosporales > Peronosporaceae > Phytophthora > Phytophthora betacei. The sequence continues at coordinate 931,483 of JAANHX010000295.1, forward strand.
TTACGCAGAGCTCCTATTCGCGACAGAAGCCTTGCTTCTCACGAACGCCAAAGCTGAAGATTTAATATCTGATCCAGTTTGCATACAACCGCACACGCTACCGAACACGGGGAGATGTATGAAGAAAGCGATAAGCGTAAACACCGCCACCACGTGTGCAAGCTGTGCTCTGCAATGGCGACACCGCATAGGAAGCGTTTTGAAAGCCGTTATAATGGCCCTCAGTGCTCTGAAGCCCACGCTGGATACGTACCTCTGTGCAATTGGGTTCGAGATGATAGCGGCAATACGCTGGCATGGAGCCAGATTTGGTTCGGCGATCCCGGCACACTTGAAGAAGCGCATTCGCTATCGCAAGCGCAACAGCGAAGGAAACAAGAATAGTAGCTAGGTAGCTCGATGGACGACTATCGACATGATTCATCCATGATTGATTTACAAAGGAGAATACGTTGCAGATGATATTGCGATGTTTTCATATACTAAACAAGCCAATCCCAACGTCATAAATTCGCTTATGTTGCATTTACTGAAGCGGTTCTGTCCACACCTGTTTATCCTTTGTTTATTTTCGTTGCGTCGATCACACCAGCGTCGAGGAATGACTTACAGCAGATAAAGTATTGCAATCTTCGATCTGTCCTTTAGCCAGTGTAAATGCTATTCTGTATAATACAGAATAAATAACCACTTTAGAGGGGTTACGCAGTGCAATCGCAACTTCGTATGTATCTCTGCTGCAGATCAAACTAAGACACAATTTCTTCGATCATCGTACCTTGGATTTTTCCAAATGTGGTAGCTTGCACAGGTTACCTCCCTCCTCATGCAGAACCGGCAGCATGCACGGTTGGAGAGACAGAAAAAATATTGTCAACTGTATCGGCTTTCATCGCTTGATACGCGTCCTTAGCCGACGCTATGATCGCTTCAATGCCCTTTCTTGGCAGGCAATACTAAATGCTCTGCATCAAGGCGAAGACGCTCAGGTCGAGGCAGTTTAGGTCCGGTGAATTGGGTGCCTGACACCATAGTCTGTTGTTCCTCCCTCCCGCTATGCCGCTTTGACAATATACGGGTCCGACGGCGGGAGGTGCAGCCTTGCATTGTCTTGCTGGACAAATATCACTTGGTCGCGATCCTTTCGTGGCCATTGTTCTTTTGTTGCTGGAAATACCTTGCTCAGCGAATAGTCCTTGTACACATTCCGATTCACTGTTTAACGTAGCAAGTAGCGCGAGCATGTACAATGCGGTTAGTTAAACGCCGAGTACAGTACTACTTGAGGGGAGTAGCTTACCTTTTAATCGGTTTCGCAGGGTTGGAGTCTGATTTTCCAATGATTCCTGAACTTTGATGAGGAAATCAATGACTGCTTCATTTTTATGGCTAGAAATGAGAGCATCTACGAGCCAAGTCGTATCTTTGATCTCGTTGACGGAATTGATCATATCCAGTACCTCCGGAGAGCTTTTTCCACGTGTGATGCTTTCAAAAGCAGAATGAAGTAACATCAGATGTCTCTGATTAAATTCCGCTTTGTAGATACTTAGCTGGCACTTGACAGGCAGGTCAAAAGCCGAGATGAGCTGGCTTCGCATTATCCCAAGGGTAGGTTCACCCACAACATCGAGTGTGTGCAGTGCCCCATTAGAGGGGTTAAGATAACAGCAACGAACTTGTGGCCTATCGAGTACTCGGCAAAAGTGGGAGTGGTGGTGTTGCATGCAGTAAAATTGTGTTGCCACCGACCATGGATAGACTTCGTTAATTAAAAAGCTATTCGCTTCCGATGATCTTGTTTTTAGGGACAGATCGAAACTTACAATCACGGTATCTCCTACTTTCTATGAAACATGGAAACTATGTTTATGTGGATTCTCTTTTTGTGTGGATCGGGTGCTCGGGGTATTGCGTGCAATACAGAGTTCAGAAACGTTAAGAGGGAACTGACCAGTAAATAACTGGGTAATTTATTACTGCTTTCACAAATCTTTAAATCCCGTCCTTATGGCTGGTGCTCCAGCTTCAGGGTCCTTCTTGAGATGACGCGTGGCGCGTCACCGGACTCTACGACCTTCTATCACTACGTAGAGTAGATGCCATATGCACAGACGGGTAGGGCAGTAGGCGTAGAGCAGTGTAACTTTAGTGTAATACACGTGAGTGCCAGGCAAAGTACCACGCCAGGACCACGGAGTTCTGGTTCTTGCTGTCTCTCACTCGATGTGTGCGCGGCACAGCAAAAACAGTAGTGAGTGAGAGTGCCAAGCACTCGAACATCCACGTTCCCCAAAGTTAGATTAGTACATAATCAAACTAAAATAGTCTATGGCAAAGCTAATTGCTTCACCATCACCTGCTACGCAGTTGTAGTTGCTCACCGCCTCCAGTGCCGTCCTCCCTACAGTCCTTGATACGAAGCTCGCACGTGAGCGCATTGCAGACCTGTACGCCGGGATGCCGTCCAACTGCAATGACACGCGTAGGATTGTAGGTAGGATCGGTGGTTCTTGCACTGGTGTACTGGGCTGTGGCAATGACGTCTGACACTGGACACTGGCAGACAGTAGTGAGTAAACACTCACATTAAACGGATAGCATCTCACACTTTCACTTGATCTCGGCGATGCAGTGCCGAATCGATGCAATCACACCGCTTCACCCGTACACACACCACTGGAAATAGTCGTATGATAGCCACCACCACCGTAATTTGATAACTGCTCCGTTTTCCACTGGAATCGCACATGTCCGAGGTCCAGCGCAGCTGACTGCTTGTTAGTGTTGTGGTACAAACACACGGGAGTGGTTCGACTAGCCGAGCACAAAGGCATACTGCATGTAGTCAATGTCAGTAATATCCTAAGCCGTCGTACTTGGCCGCATCGCAGGTGACACAGTTAGAGTGTCATGCATCGCCGTTGACGCAGAGGTAGGCTTTTCGTGTAGTCGCAGCCGTATCACTTTCTGACACATTAGGCAGTACCTTCAGTAAATTTCAGAACCGGGAGAACTTGACTACCGCAAGTGGTTTGGTAATGATGTTTGCCACCATATCCTTCGCTTTAATGTGTTGCGTAATGATCCGTTTTAGTTACACGTCCCGCCGCACCATGTGGTACTTGTTGTCAATTTTATTGCTTGCTTTGCTTGCCGGGTTTAGTCGTAAGAGAAATGACTGTCTGTCTATCTCCGAGTACTACTGATGGTGCGTGTTTATACGCAAGTTCTCGGTAGAACCCTGCCAGTCACAGTAAAATCCTTTGTAGCTTCCGCAATTGCAACATACACAGCTTTACATGTCCTCTGAGCATTAATTTCCTCTTTCCTTGATGCATAAGAGACAGCATTTCCGTCCGTTCTCGTCACGTATTCACTGCTGCTCCGGCGGTCAACGGGATTATAAGCATAGTCAGCATCGAAATAGAGCATATACGTAGGTCACTTGCTGACGCAACATCCATCACAACAAGACCAAAGTCACGTGTAGCCGGCAGGTAGCGCAATACCCCCTTGGCTTGCGCGTAGCGACTATGGTGGTAGTTGGCTAAGTGTTTCCCGGAATGTCTGGTTGCGTAGGCGATGTCAGGTCTGAAGGAGCTAACAAGATACTACAGCGCACCAACCCACTCTTAGTTAAGCAGGTATTCGGTCGTAGCAGGAACAACCGGCTTTGAAGGAGTCAAAGCCTCAGGCGTAATACACCCATTGCACGTCTCCATATGAAATAGCTTGAGCACTTCAAGCACGTACTGTTTCTGACTGTAAAAAACATATGTCGACTTGGTTGGTTGATCAAGATCTCCACACCCAGTAAGTACTTCACGGTTCCCTTGGTCGTGAGCGAAAATGTTTCACGCAGCGCGGCTGTAATTTGTGAACACAGCTCACGTGGACCCATTAGCAATAGGTCGTTCACGTAAACAGCCCGGAGCATAGTCACTTCACCATCCTTCTTCAGTGTGTACAAGCCCTAGTCCGACTCCGGTGGCTCAAAATCAAGTGTTAGCAACTTGGCATGTAGAGTTCGGCTCTTCCGTTCGGTGCTTGTTTTAGTCCAACGGGCTCCCCAGGAGCTTGCAAATGAACACCGGCTCATCCGTTTGAAAGCCTGGCCGCTGCTCGATGAAGACCAACTCATCGAGGTCCCCATAAAAAAACTCGGTATTTACATCGTACTGGATAACTTCCCATCCTCGTTGAACTGCTAGATTGCGACACGGATCGTCTAGAACCGGATTACGGTGCATATGTCGCATTGTAGCTCACACTCAGTCGTTGATTGAAAATATGAATCACGAGACGAGCTTATAATCATTTTACACACACTCGCTCATATCGCTTAACAACGATTACCCATCTGCACGTACTCACTTTGACGCCCTTGGCTGCCGCACGTGGCATCAACTTTCACGTCTTATGTTCCTTTAGTAACTGTAGTTTAGCAAGCAAGCTGCCTTCCACTGAGGCCAATTTTTACTCCGATGTGCCTGCTTGTAGGTCGTCGGTATCTCAATGTCCATGCTAACATACATCACAGTGCCCACCACAAATTCAAGAGGTCGTACATTTGGCTTCTACATCCACCGAGGTCGCTTGAGACACGGCCGAAAATGGACGCTCTCGCATTTCGAAGCCTGTCGTCACCTTTTCCACCCTTTTGAGTTTTTTTTTTTTGCGTCTTTCGTTTTCGTCGCTATCTGGGCTTGTATACCGCAGATGGTTCCTTCGACTCTTCGTTCGCAGCAGCATCGGCTGGCAGCTCCACGCTTTGCTCAACAGGTAAGTTGCCTTTCACACTCCCACTAAAGTCGTGATCTTTGTCCTAAAAGGTCATTAGCTATCGGCACCATCTCAAGATGCTTCGTTTCATTTGCAGACTTAGAGCCCCAGTCAGGCAGGTACGTCTCCATTCCGGTCTTGATGCGTGCCATCGGAACGCTATCAGGCAGCAGATGGTCACCATCGTGAAATGCATTCTTCAGGCATTAATTTACGTAAGTACCGTTACTTGTAACCCCCTCGTGAAATCGCGTGTTCCGTCCACGTGTAAAATACGACTTAAGCCGTCTTTAACTCCAGAATTTTGTAACCAATGGTATCATGACTATAACGAGAGATAATCGTGACCTTGGCCCCAAAATTTTCCTTCTTTTGTTTGGACCGAGGAGGGACACGCACGTGTGCCAAACATCCCCAACTCTGCAGCGTTTCCACATCAGGTGTCACCCTGTACATCTTCTTGAATGGTGAGATCAGTCCTAGCGGTTTGGTTGGTAGCCACTTTAACATCGTAATGATATGTAGTCGTAGCATGTTAGGAAGATGTGTTGCGGTCAGCCTTGCGCGGATGCGAGGCAGCACGGTGCCATTTGCTCTGTGCAACACACCATGCACGTGAGAGAGCTTCGTGAACGACTGCACAATCCCATGATCATTGTAGTAGTCTGCCAGCGCATTACTAGTAAACCGCCCTGATCAGAGTGTAGTTTCCGATCAGCGAGCTTGGGAAATTGAGTTTGAAGTTGATGTAGCAAAATCTTGATGTACAGTGTAGCTGCGCTCTTCCGTTTGAGAAAGTACAGTCCACTTAAAGCGAGTAGCTATATCAAGGAAGATAGTTGCGCCACCTTCCGTCGGTTCATTCATCGTGCATAGGTCCACCACTAACATCTGGTGATTCATCTTTCGCTCAGGAATTCTCGCATGAGTCATCAGTTTAGTCCTGCTACAGTAGCAGCACACGCAACACACTTGTAGGAACTTAGACCTTGTGCATTAATCGTTACTCCGACATCGAGCTTACTTGACAGCTCTCTGACAGTATCCATACGCATGTGAGCGAACCGTTGATGCAGCAACACCATCGGCTTTCTGCTATGTATGTCTTGTTCGGTTGCTGCCATTGCTACAGCCCCTGACACACGCTCAGCCTTGAATCGATAGATACTGTCACGTTTGGTAACCTTCAACGAAGCACTCAGCTTTGAGAGCCAATCTGACAGCTGATCCTCCGAGCACAGCAACGTGTACTTCCCAGCCGTCTGCATATGACCGAGGCGGATGATGGACTCCTTCGCTATAGACGAGTAGGCCATACCCTCGAGGAGGCGATCTTCTTGTCCCAGTTGCCGGATTTATAATGCGTAGTAAATCAGATCCACACATAGTTGCATGTTCAAATATTCCGCCAATAAAGTCAACCCGACTAGAACGTTTTTCTTGAATAATATTGAATAGAGACAAGTATCCACAAACATTCGCATGAGCGCCAGAATCCAAGATCCACTCCACCCGATCCAAGACATCAGACTGCTTACCATGGTTAAGCTCAACAGCGTTCACCTGTCCAATTCCACCGGCACTATCATTCCCATGATTATCGCAGTGACGAGGCTAGTATCCACAACGACTTGGCGACAAGTGCCGACGATGGTAGTCTTCATGGCGAAATCGATCGTTCAGCGGTGACCCACGCGCACGTGATCGTGTGGTCTTGGAAATCCCACGTGAGTGCTAGCTACAAATGTAGTTAGGGAGCTCCCACAACAATACGTCTGCTAGCGTAGCAAACGATACCCCAGCTCTGCCCTTGCACTGGGAAAGACTGGACCTTGTAAGCTACTTATATAGGCCAGCCAGTAGGAAAAAGAACACGCTACTAGCACGAGCAAAGCTAATAGGTGTTATGAATCTTCGTGATCGGAAGGATACCACGCACGGGTAAGTCTTGTACGAGGGCACCGAGTACTCAACACTCGGTTGGGAGAATAAAAGGGATGCAATACAAGTACTCCCAGTCGTGCAAATAGGCAACAATTAGCCGTCACGTAGCCCTCCCGATAGTAAACGGCCAATACACACAGTCGCTTGACCAGATGAACCTCCCTACAGAGCTTCGAGTTCATCTACAGGCAAAACACACTAAAACAAGCTGAACTAGACTCTTACCTTGAAGCCGGACATCGCTCTGTGTGCTCGAGTGGAAATTCTGTTCTGTATTTATGTATGCCCTTTCGGGCCTATTTCTAGTTAGAAGTCCTAATTATGGGTACAAATATCAAGTGAACTATGATCCGTTATGGATATTCTTGCACGCACATCGTCGCATGCGCATCTTTAACAGCTCGCGCCCATTCCCAGACGGTGAGCATTCCTTCAAAGAGCTGCGGAGACTTCCGTGAGCTCATCCCGACTGCCATCGAGGGTTCGTACCGGAGATGGTTAGTTCTTGGCCTCTGAATGACAATCCTGCGAGTCCAACATTGATAATCAGGACAACCTGTGTTGAGTGACATCTGTACCGTATTCAATATCCACAGAGAGTTCGGCAGTGACACCGTCGAGACTCTTGCACCTTGGAGTAGCCGTACAGCGTGTGACCGATCCTTCATAGCTTGAACAATGTGAAGGCGATCAGGTCTCTTTCTGCAGGCGATAATGGAGAAATCACTACACCACAATGGTCCACCACGCCACGTTGCTTGCAACTGGGACCCACAGTGAGTTGGCGGTTGGTTGTATTCTCGTGGCTCACGATGATGAGACCAGTTGCGACTACACGGTGATGAGAGCCAACGCGAAGGTAAGCACCCACGCTGCGGTGATCTTCCTTTCGGTGAGTGGCTTCTCCTGCACTGCCGTAATCTTCCTCGTTGAAAGTTCGGAGGAGTTGAGCGGCTCCATCCTTGTAGGGATAGTTGATCAGCTCGTTCTTGTCCAAAACCACTGCGGCTTAGCTCATAATAACTCACATTTGACTGATACCCACGTCCGTAATCTTGTTCAGGTCCTTGACGTCAGCGTTGCTCACCATTAGGTCCACATTGATCATTCCCGGGGGCATTTGGATGCACTTGTAGTCCACTTTTGCTGTACCATAGCTCAGATTGAGGTCCTCGCGAACTTTCCATCAGTCCTTGACCCAAGTGGTACATTGCAGTTCCTAATGCAGTTGGAGGACCACCCGACTGACTACTCTTCCACTTGCTCTGCATAGCCGCTGGTACAGCAAGTTGAACCGCTTGGTGTCCTGCATGCACTTCTCCGTCTTTGGGTTATCGCTCTGCACATAATATATGGTTACTTGAACCCTCAGCTGCAGTAGCTGCGGTGCAGTTGGCACGTTCGGGCGTACTGCAGGTGTACGCACGAACTCGAGTCCGACTCTCGACGTGTTCACCTCATCAGCCTTACTGGGTGCAGGTGTTGTCACTGAATACACGTGGGACACGGGTGCAGTCGACGCAGTACCACCAGTGTTGCCAACGTTATCAGCCCACGCGAATGCTATATCATCTTAAACTAATGTTAACCTTATTAAGCTCCTTAGTAAAAAAAAATTTACGCACTGGATCTAGCGTTTGCGCTATTCGGTCTACAATAAGTCGCCCGGCATACAATTATAGCCGCTGAGATGTTCGCCAATGCTTTCCGAAGCTTACAATTATATATCATACTATCGTATGAAACGTTTGGTGTACAAGCAGGTTTAGAAGTTCATTTTTTGCTTGACCTCCGACGCCCGACCATTTCTCGCCTAATGCGCCAGGTTCAAATTAGCAAATAACATTCATTATTTAATTGATCAGTTCCGCTTTGTGACAATCGTCTCAGTATTGCAAAATCAATATACTTTGGTGTCGGTTAATTTAATTTAAGAAGAAACAAAAGTGTACGTGCACATAAGCCGACTCGCAGCAGTCACCATGCTGATTCCGAGGAAAAAAACATCCGCCCACTTCTGGTCAAGTTTTCGTTATTCTCGTTGGTGACAGCATCGACTATAATAACACAAAATCTGTCAGCACTGGCGTTCACGCCGTATTTCAGGTGAAGCCAGCTCTCTTATCGCACTAGGCAGCTCCATGCCTGGTATATGACAAACTCGCTTCCAATATAACTTCGAGTTCGTCCGCCTTTAGCAGGGATAGGAAAAAAATGATTGCAAAACGTTTTATGGCGTAATAATCGTTACAATTTGCTCGTTCTCAATAATATTTTTTTTGTACTAAAAAACATCACAGTAATTTATTACTGCCTGCATTTGACTTAAACTTTTTAAGCTTTGTAAAACTAGACCTCCTCGACAGGCAATAATTATCATCTAGCTCTCCAAATTCTTTAAAACACAATATATATATTTCACGCCTGAGAACTGCGAATCCCTCGGACGACTCGGTCCGGGCCCCCCAATATCGCAAACATCCATGTTTGTCATTTTAGCAACTTAAGACCACGGAAAGCTTGTCGTCATGCAACATTCGCCAACTAAGCAAAGTTGCGCAACCAGCGATGTTTCTTAGCATTTTTACTGTGTCACCCAGCAAGATTACTCGAGTTTTCAAAGTCGTGGAACCAGCTCAAGTTATTTCTTGTCATCGTGCATACTTGTGCAAAGATAATTCAAGGGTATATTACCACAGTGATGTTTATCCTGAAACTAAAAGTGCCAACACGTTACCTTATTGGCAATATTAAAATATTGCTAATTCTCCCAAAACTGCGTGGTTTTACGAGCTAAGGCGGTCCACATATTCTAACTTGTACCTGCTCCTAAGCTTCATTACGAGCTCGGCTCCAGGCCACACGACGCTTTTATAAGATGCTGTGAGTAATGCGAATTACATGTAAAGACAATGGAGTTTAAAACAATATGTAGTCTTTGACATGCTCCAAACCAAGGGATACGATGGTTTACATTTCCTTGGGTCTGGCGTACAGGTCCTTTGTCGGCGAGTTGACGAGCACTTTACTGATTATCTAAACCCACAGGCGTTACCCATACTGTGTTGAGAAATTGGGCGCTCTACGCCTACTTCACTCGGATTCAAAAAAAATATCTCTGGTGTGAAGCGACGGCTATACATGGTCCGCTCAGTTACGTCTAAAGCAAAGAAAACAGTAGAAGCAACATTCCACGTAAAAAAGTCCATACATATATTTCACGATTAAGATTAGATGCGCTAGATGTTTTTGTTGTTGTTCTTAAAACGTATTTTTCTTTATCTGTTGATATAAAATTATTTAAATAAGGAATTCGGTCTTCGATAAAAAAATATAAACTTACCCAACAATTTATTAAAAATAGTTTTGGAAGCCATCTAATTTTAACGTAATTATCCTCTCATAAGCCCTTAAAACAACTGAGCTGACAGGTAACAGAGACAGCACCTTGGTCCTAGGTTCAAACACAAGTGTTCCAGCGCAACTGACAAAACGGCTGAAGATGATCCAGATAATCGACTGATCTTGATGTTCGGTGAGGATGCTGAACGAACGACGAAGAATGTTGGGTTCTGGAAAGGTGGAGATTCTTATTGAATCAAAGACTGACACAGCGTTTGTAAGGTATGTGCGCAACTCACTTTGGTTCTTGGGCTTAGGTGGGGTTTCTGATACATCGATCATTACTACATACTGTTTATCGAAGTCAGAGAAGCTTGGGGGAGAGTGCGCCAAACGAAAAGGTGCCGCCCCCGCGTTTCAGACGGATGGAAGCTTCTAGAAGCTTCCACAGCCGTCCTACATCTGCCTGTTTACTAATTACAATACTTTACATTCCATAGTACTACTAGCAACCAATTGCGATAAGATAATAATATCATCCAATCGGATACATACTGTGTCGTTGAATTTCACTTACTCGATATAGTGGAGCAGTTCGTCGTTGGCAATAGGACGGTAGCGATACATAAATGGATTTTGAGAGCTGGTTCGATTCTGATATAGTCTCAATGTGTTTCCTGGACGGGTAATGAGTTCGAAGACGGATATCGAACTACGTTGCGTCGGGGTTGGTGCTGCTGTTTAACTTGTACAGATAGTGGCGGAAACGCCGGAAACGCGTAGCCATGTTATCTCAACACGTAAAATGGAGAGGTCGGTGCTTAGTGCTTAGTGCGATGCCATGAAGCTTGTGCGTCGCAAGCTCAAGAAGAATATGTGATGTAGCTATTGCAGAGGAAGGAGAACCAAGTTGGTGTGAGGGCAGCGACTACACATAAAAGGACAAAAATGTAAATCCAAGGCAAGAATAGGAGGACGAAAGGCGTGCTAAATAGTAAAAACGAAATTGAAGACCAGCTAAGATAGCACAGTAAACATTGATATTTCTTAGCAATATTGATCCATTTCTATCATTTAAGTACGAATCCAAACTTAATTGCGTTTAGTTTGTCCAGTGCTTTTTGCCTTACAAACCCGGAGTCAAGCACCATGGACAGCGCCTGACTCCTTGGAAGGGATGATTGGGTGGGTCGAGGTACAATGTTTTTTTTGAATTATATCGTTGAATCTATGGAATTATTTATAAATATTTTCTAATAATATTTGATTTTGTAGTACCCTTTGTACAGTAGAGTACTGGAATGGTGCAAGTGCTGCATCCGCGATATCATTGCTTAACACGTTGTGGATATTCAGTGATCCTGAAACTGGTACGTGGCAGCGACGGGAAGAACTACAGACACCGTATACGAGGCATATACCACGGAAGATGGCATGAAGAGCTAGCACAGACTCGGAGACACATAACAAAGTAAACGACGCAAGATAGCATCTTGTGGCGCCATGAACGGGCGATGCTGAAGAGATTTAAATAGACAAGATCATGTGCGTTGGCTAGAAGAGATGTAGCTAGAGTGCCCGGTGGTTACGATAGCAGTGGCGACCGCTAAATTTCTCAGAAGCGATTCTACATGCTAGTGGAGAGTTTAGCATTTAAAAAAAAATGCATGGAGTATTAAGACAATGAAGCAGGGTTTATAAAGTAGCGGTGAGCACTGTTAGGAACGGTGATGGTCCTGGTGCTTTTTGTTAGTGTCTCGCGGATGGGTGGAATGCTAAGCTCCCAAAAATGCCATTTGAAATTTAGATAACTGTGCGTTATAATCTGAGAAGACCGCCCATGCCATTAATGGATACCACGTATGTGATATCATTTTCTAACAATTAAAGTGAGACCGCCTATAATCTCTTCTCCTACATTTTTTTCGCTCGAGCAACCATGTTTTCAATTTTGACCTCATGCGGGAGCTGAATAAGGTGCATATGCACCTCCCACGCAATCTCTCAATCTGAATTCTCCTCTGACGCTCGCTCCGCAGACGTCCTACTCATTAGCAAAACTGGCATAAGGTATCAGTTTGTAGAGTTGAAGTAAGGAATATCTAAGCAAAAATCAGGATTAGCCAATAGTAGATTTCCGTGTGGGTATTAATATTATGAGATGCTCCAATACTAGAGTTCTGGGGCGATTAGCTGCATAACCTCATCGGCCCTTATGTGTCGCAGAAAGCGTAATAACCAGTGCACGACAAAAAATGCTCACAAATGGTGAAGCTACTGGCTGTGGTCTAGTAGTTGTAATCGAAAATGTCCGGCTTTATTTAAGGTAAATGGAGAGTATCAGGAGGACAGTAGACCGCAACGCGAGAAGCAGAAGGTGGCAGCAGCCACCAGCGTGCACCAAGTCAGTCGTACAGTGTCCAATGTCAATGTGCGCAATAAGAGCAGCACAAGTGCAGACAAAATAAAGGATAAGACGGCCACGCCGTAGCTAAGGCGTCGAGTGGTGGCAGCTCGTCGAGGAAGAGATCTATTGCAGAGACAGCGGTGGCTGTGCCCGTTGCAGCTGCTGAGCCGGTGATCTTGGCCTCGGAAGACCTGCCTATTGATCCGAACGAGCCTATTTATTGCAGTTGTCGACGAGTGTCGTTCGGTCAGATGGCTGGTTGTGACAACGACGAGAGTGGTTCCACTTTGGCTGTGTGGGGCTCGCGGATCAACCTGCAGGCAAATGGTACTGCCAAGCTGCAAGGTGCAGCTTGGTACCAAGTAAAACTTTGCGGATTTCACTACTGGAAAGTACTACTACAGGTACTGTAGTAGTAATTGCACATTGAAACGAGTTATACGTTGGTATTCATTGTTGCGGAAGCATTCGTTGATCGGTACTACCGTGCTAGGGTAGTATTCTTGAAGTATTTTATTTTAGTTTGTTATAAATTTAGTAAATGGAGCACACACTTCAGAACGGGGGCGTCTCTCAAGTCGCTTCAGGAACCGAATAGGCAGTCTCTGACTCATATGTGCTTCTTCTTCGCCATAGCACCGTCCCCTGGTGATATTCGCGCCTCGTTTCTTGAGAATAGCGAGCTGAAGAATCCTTGTTCTTTCGGTTGGACCATAACCAAAAGCTGAAGTGTTGTGCGAGCCTCCTTGGAGTCTTTGATTGGGAAGCCTAATGCTGGATCCCCAGCGAAAAGATTAGGGTCAACCTTGTTGTCCTCGTTTATCATTGCTTGAACATTCGGGTGAATCTGCCGGTGACTCAGGAACTCACACTCGACACCTAAATCACTTAGCCAGGCATTTTGGGGTCCACCTCTCGCCAAATACATCGTGAAGTCGTGTGCAGCGAACATATCAGGCAGGAGCGATCTGAGCTCGTCTATCACCTCAACCATCTTGTGTTGCTCATGGATGAGCATGCTGAGAGCCCACACAGGGCTTTGAAGTCCCGGAAAAACACAGCGAAAGAGCAGCATTCGGTAGACTGCAAATGGCGTAAATGAATGAGCAGTGAACAGAAAAGAGATTTGATGGTGGTTTCTGACTCATTCATTTGAATTTGTCCTCCATACAACAGTGAGTTTAGACGAAGTCTTGGTCAGTAACACATCTTTCAATCATGCATGCGTCGTTTCCATCAAGACTAAACGATTGGTGGACTAAGGTGTGCGCAACGGACGAGCTCGCTTACCTAAACCACATTGTGTTGCACACGCAGTGCAGAGGACCAGGATGCAATTTTCGTGAAGGGGATAGGGATGGATTGATATGTTTTATCTAATTGCCGCTAGACTAGCCTTGAGCGTGCTACGTGCAGCTGCGATACGGCTGCCAAAGCTCGGAATGGTTCAAAGTCTGCTTCGTCCGGAATCGACGCAACTGGGGAACGAAGTTTCTTAAACTAGAGAGTTGAGCTGATAGTGCCTCTAGTGCAAAATCGTTTACTTTAGTAAAATCCACTTATTTTGTATTTACTGTACCTTTACTGTGTCAGTCTAAAAAAAATCAAATTCATGCATTAAAAGGGTAAGCCCTTTGAGCCCTTTAAGATCGATAAGTTTATACCTCTATACTTTGCTAGTTTATTTTGAAAGGGTATTATGATTTGAGAGGAAGGGTACATTGACAAAGCCTTTCCTTGCTGGGCGGTTAAAAATGACGATTGGGGTTTTCATGGATCACATACAGATGAATATATTACTTTTATTGGATAAATATGTAGTGAAGTGTTTTTCCAAACAATAAGAGAATGAACCTAACAATGGGTCACTATCCCGAATCAGTGACAGTTTCAAGTGATTAGAGAGTATTGAGGGGTACCGGTTTCAGGCGGCAAGTACCCATAAACCGGTAACCAAACCGGTCCAACACGATCCCGCGATAATTACGGTACGTTGATTAGACGAGTAGGATGATTGGAAGAGTGCAGAATGTTGGTGATTGGATGCACCATTTGATTGGATGACCTAGGTAGTGAGGACTGTGTAAGCTCCGATAAACCAATCACTTCGGAATCTTCCTTCTTCCCCTCAAGTGTCTTCGCTCCGGTCTACTCCCCGAGTGGTGATTCTTCCCTTCGCTTCGTACAAGCCCAACGTTACCTAAACCCGTGACCTCCATCAGGTTATGAGCCCAAGTAACATGTCCTCTGCGCAAGACGTTTCAACTAAGGTCTCCATCGACAAGTTCAACGGTGACAACTACGCGACGATGAGCCGCTACATGCGTGGTGTGTTCCTGACCAAGTCAGTATGGCATGTCGTAAACCGAGAGACGACTCCAAGCTTCACGGACCCTCGTGCGAAGGACGAATATGTCAAGTCGAGCAACATCGCGTTCGGATTGATGCTGCTCCACATGGATGCGGACTACCACCACGTGGTTGACAACTGCGAGGAAGCGTGGACCGCGTGGGCGCGCTTGAAGACGTTGTACGGCGGATCGCAGAAGGCTGGTCGTATTTACTTGAAGCGACAGCTCTTAAGCATGGAGATGTCTGAAGGCGCGAATGTATTGCATCACTGCAATGAAGTTCTCAACATCAGCGCCAAGCTTAGTAGCATCGGCGCTAAGATGGAGGACGAGGACGTTGCGATCTGCTTGTTGCGCAGTCTCCCCAAGAGCTACGAGAACGTCTTGCTGCACCTGGAGATGAGTACTGCTGAGCTGAAGACGCAAGCCGTTGTGAAGGTGCTCACGAACGAGCATATTAAGCGACAAGGCGAGAAGACCTCTGCGGTGAAGTCTGAAGACGCGGCGAAGGCGTTCAGTACCGAGCGGGAGTCTCGCCAATGTACTTACTGTGGAAAATTGGGGCACGTGATTGAGAAGTGCTGGACCAAGCAAAATGATGAGAATCGAGGAGGCCGAAGCGGCGGCAACAGTCGTGGACGCGGGGCCAACAATGTCCAGTTGCGAAACGACGACTACGACCACGGCTATGATCGCGTAGCATTTGCGGTTTCGTTGGAATGTGGGTTTTTGACGGGCAAGAGTATGTCCGGGCTGTGGGCAGTCGACAGCGGTGCGACACACCATATCTGCAATGACAAGATTAAGTTCGTCATGCTGAACGAACGAGAGTAAGGCGAGCTGAAGGTCGCTGGTGGCACTAGGGTTGCAATCAAGGGTGTGGGGACCATCATCGAGCGCGTGGTTCTGCCCAACGGCGATGAGCGCGAGATCGAGATCAACAACGCGCTCTACATGCCAAACATGAAGAAGAACTTGCTATCAGTGCTGCAGATCAACAAAAGCGGCAAATTTCAAGTGGTGTTCGACGGTGAAACCATGCACGTTGCGCACAAGGATTCGAAGGAAGTGGTGGCTACAGCAGATCTCGTAGACGGTCTTTACTGGCTGCGCACACCACTATGCTCGATAAACGCAGTGACTTTGAAGTCGAGCATTGACTTGCACGCGCGCATGGGCCATGCTCCTATCGAAGTGCTACGGAAGATGGTCAACAGTGGCATGATCAAGGATGCCAAGGCACCATTGAAGTCACGTGAGCAAAGTGTCTGTCGCGGGTGTCAGCAAGGGAAAATGGTCCAGAAGCCGTTCCCCAGTAGCCGCGACAAACGCAGTTACGACACGTTCGAGTTGCTGCATTTCGACATCTGCGACCCCATGCAAGAAGAATCGTTGGGTCGGAGCAAGTACTTGCTGCTCATCGTTGACGAAGCCAGTGGATGCATGAAGGGTTTCTGCTTACGAGCCAAGTCGGACGCTGAAGAATGCCTCAAGAGCTATATCACGAAGGTACAGACGCAATTCGGCAAGCGGGTCAAGTTCGTACGCCATGACGGAGCTCGTGAGTTCGCGACAAACTCACTCAAGATGTTCTACGAAGATCGAGGCATCGAACAGCAGACCACGGTTCCGTACGCGCACCAGACGAACGGCACTGCAGAACGAGCTATCAGGACTATTGTCATGATTGGTCGCAGCATGTTGCATCATGCCAAGTTGGAGAAGTGTTTCTGGGGCGAAGCGGCGATGGCCGCTATCTACGCTAAGAACCGTCTACCGTTACCCAAGATCGAAAGCAAGACTCCCTATGAGATCGTGTACAAGTCCAAGCCAAGTGTGAAGCACATGCGTGTGTTTGGTTGTCGGACGTACGTCCTAACTCCGAGGGAAAAGAGACTCAAGTGGGACCCCAAGGCTCGAGAAGGGTTGTTCATGGGTTATGAAGAAGTGTCAAAGGCGTACCGAGTTTATGACATCGAGGCGGGGCAGGTGGTGATAAGTCGCGATGTCAATTTCGACGAATCAAACTTTGGGTTTTCAACGGCTAGTCCTAGCGACGACGACGCAGATTCTGATCTCGACCTCGACTCTCTCAGTATCAACGATACCGAAACTGCGGGCCCAACGGAATTCAAGCAGGCGGGGATACGCAAGTCCCGCACAAGTAACGTTCACGGCATGACTACGAGATCGCGCGCTGCACAGCAGGCTGCCGGTTTGGAGGAAGCTAGTGCTAGAGAAACCTCGTTTGAGCGTCGAACAAAGCGCCGATCAGGTGTGCGAAATGACTGTGATGTGGCCGATGAAGAAGAAAAAGACGTCGAGGATCAAGACGACGATGACGCAACTCCGCCTGTATTTTGGCGAGCATGTGCCAACGCAGTGAAGGCTGGTGATTTAGCTGAACCGGCAATGTTCCAAGAAGCGGTAAACGGACCTGATCAAGTGCATTGGCGCAAGGTCATCCGTGCCGAACTTAAGTCGATGCGACTTCGCGGTGTGTTCCAAGCTGCCAAGTTACCGAACGGTCAACGGGCCATCGGTACGAAGTGGGTGTTCAATATAAAATGCAAAGCGGATGGTTCAATCGAGAAGTACAAGGCGCGCCTTGTAGCGAAAGGCTTTAAGCAGAAGTATGGCATTGACTACACCGAAACGTTTTCGCCCGTGGTGAAGTATGTGACGCTGCGCATGATCATTGCTTTGGTCGTGTACCTCGGCTGCCCCCTGGACCAGCTGGCGTGGTAACAGCATTCCTGTATGGCATAATGAAAGAGGTGGTGTTCTGCATGGTGCCAGAAGGTGTCGAACTTGATGATGACTTCGACCGCCTGGAGCTGGTGAAGGCGAACTACGGTCTCAAGCAAGCATCGCGCGTGTGGAACGAGACCTTCGACGACTACGTGTGCTCCATCGGCTTTCAAGTTTCAGCCATCGACCCGTGTCTCTACATCAAGATTGTGGATGGTCACTGTGAGCTTCTGCTGGTCTACGTAGACGACGTTTTGGTGACTGGTAGCTTGGCCGAGCTCATTGCAACCACCAAGTGCGATCTCAAGAAGCGCTTTGAGATGACCGACAGTGGCAAGTGTGCGTTCGTAATGGGAATCGAATTGGTGTACAGCGCTGACGGGAGTGTGACGATGTGCCAGCGCCGATATGTCGACGACATCCTTAAGCGTTTTGGTATGGATGAGTGCAAGGCAGTGGTGAGTCCAGCTGATTTGAGCTCTCGACTAGTCCCAAGCAGTGCATGGATCAAGGTGAACGCTCCGTTCCGCGAGGCTGTAGGTGCACTCATGTACTTGATGACCGCGACACGACCGGACATTGCCTTTGCCGTGGGATACGTTTCTCGCTTCATGGAGAACCCACAAGTCGAGCACTGGGCTGCTGTAAAGCGCATCTTTCGCTATCTACAAGGAACTAAGTCGCATGGAATCCGCTTCAAGCCTGGTGACAAAGTGGATTTCCGCGGGTACTCTGACGCAGACTGGGCTGGTGACCACTCCGATCGCAAGTCAGCTTCGGGCTACACGTTTCTTTTGATGAGCGCACCCGTGAGTTGGGGGAGCAAAAAGCAGTCAAGGGTGTCGTTGTCAACAAGCGAGGCAGAATACATCGCACTAAGTTTAGCTATTCAAGAAGCCAAGTGGGTTCACCGCCTACTTTGCGAGATTTGACGGCAGCAGGGGAATCGGGACCAGAGCTCAAGATTCTCAAAGACAACCAGTCATGCATCAAGATGACCAAGAACCCAGTGAACAATGGTCGAGCCAAGCACATCGACATCAAGTACCATCACATTCGTGATGAGGACAAGCGCGGTGAGGTCAAACTGGAGTACTGTGAGACCTCTGTGATGCTGGCGGACATCATGACGAAGACGCTTCCGGGGCCACGTCACAAGGACCTTACGGCGGCGCTCGGAGTCAACGCGTGTTCGAATTGAGGAGGCGTATTGAGGGGTACCGGTTTCAGGCGGTGAGTACCCATAAACCGGTAACCAAACCGGTCCAACACGATCCCGCGATAATTACGGTACGTTGATTAGACGAGTAGGATGATTGGACGAGTGCAGAATGTTGGTGATTGGATGCACCAATTGATTGGATGACCTAGGTAGTGAGGACTGTGTAAGCTCCGATAAGTCAATCACTTCGGAATCTCCCTTCTTCCCCTCAAGTGGCTTCGCTCCGGTCTACCCCCGAGTGGTGACTTTTCCCTTCGCTTCGTACAAGCCCATCGTTACCTAAAACCCGTGACCTCCATCAGAGAGGATTTGGATCGCAAGGCAGAGATTCACGTTGCCTTAGGTGGATTGGCCATGATGAGCGGCTTCCCAATGTGCCGACGATGTATCTGGTAAAATACATAGAAGGTAGAAATCCAGGCTGGTATAGGCTTAAGTATCAATACAGACTTTTATTTGCACAGTAACACGCAAGTGCCTTTTTGCCCTCCAAAATCTGAACTACATTGGCCGTACGAGCTCGGAGAAGGTTGGGAATTGCGAAGCTAGTGTTGTTAGTGATAACTGGATAATACATTGGCCAGATCCTACAACCTAGTGAGCTTTTCCTTTACACGTGCAGATCCGACAGGCTAAGCGAATTTACTACTTGGCCGGGTATACCCAAGAATATCTCAACTCTCAAGATCCCGTCCCAGGAGGCGGCAAGTACGACGCAAAGGAAACGCAAAAGCAAGGGAACACACCCGCAAGGCAACCCTACGGCCAGATCCACGATCTAGGCCCTGGATCCGCTTAAGCTCGAATATTCGCTTAGGATCCAGAACCAATCACGGACGCAGAGTGAAGATTTTACCACTGCTGCTCCATCCCATCCCCACGTCTCGCCAACACACTCAAGCTTCACCACTTGAGCTCTTCGGAAGTTGCCGAGAGAGCAAGATCCCGCCCTACCGACGGGTTAACAAGGTGAGGAAAGTTTAGCAGAACACGGATCATCGGGGGACCCCCTCCGTTAGTCGGTGTCTGGGTGCAGTTGGTAAGTTGGTTCCAGCAATCTCACAGATGTTGCTGATCCCACTGCACCACAATGGTGCGCGTGCCCGGATCTTTTGGTGACTCGGGATTTCACCGTGAGTCCCAAGAAGATGATCAAGTGAAGATTCAGCCAGGGGAAAAGGCGTCGTCGGAGGTCGGATCGACGACGACGTTGCTGAATGAAACAAGATCCGCTGATCGATGGAGTCCTGGGAGGAACTTTGTCGACGGAAGAGAGGTGGATCCGGATCCGGATCGAGAAGAGAAATCTCTCTATCCTCCCCAGGGCCCCTCGGGGACCCCTGCGGATCTTGACTTGCGTCAAGATCCGCTAACAAAACAAATGAAAGTGAAGGCGAAACGGTATTCATTTGCAGATTCCCCGGCTAAGCCAACACCGTACCTAAAGCCAAGCCCGCTAGTCGAACAAACGAGAAAGAAGACGAGTATGAGTAAGACTACGCGGAAGAAGATGCAAGCTCCAGAGTCGGAAGAAGACCAAGCTGGATTCAGGTCAAGCGGATCCGACAAGGATCTCGTGTTGTGTATCGCCACCAAGCTCTACGCGATATTTTTCGCATCAAGATCCTGTCATGCGGATCCTGAATCCACGACAGATCAAAGATCTAAGGGAACCGGTGAGAGCACCACAGAAAACTGCGAACACGTTGGTGGCAGTCAAAGATCTATTACGTTTGCTTACGGAGTCAGGCATCGTAGCTGGTATGTTCGACGCAGAGGATATCTTCGAGCTAGACTTGGATCTCATAGTATCCGCGACGCGGGACCTCTTCATCACAGTTAAGTCTATCACCGGAGAAAAGTCGCACATTATGGATCCAGTGTCGTCGCCGAGGATCAGCCAAGCTGCGTCCTCGAACTACGAATCCGCGGCTGAGGATGGGTCAGACACGTCGTCCGAGCCCCGACGCATGACTTTGGGACCCTCCGGGGCATCCATGCTGGACGTGCGGGAGAGGAGCCGGGGATAGGAAGTGGCTTTGAGCGTGGAGACTTGGGATCTAGTACGCCCTACCTGTCATCTGATACAATCCAACCAGGATCGAGCCAGATCCGGCAAGAAGCCAGTGGGGTTATCGTCAGATCGAGCTCAAGGTAATCGCCTCACGGATCCTGTCTCGCCAGTGGACCAGACGGCCACAGGCGCTTCCGACACTTCCTCGGGCACCCTACAACGACATTTCAACGCTGCGATGAGTCGTTTCCTGGCCGAACACGGCATGAGAGCGCCCGAGCGGCAAGCGCAAGTGTTCCACGAACATGGAGATGGAGTCAGTGGAGGGAGACAATTCCCATGGTGAGTTCGACCCAGATGATCTCGATGACCCATCCTCTTCACCAGCGGCGGTAGCAATGCCGCAGCCGGGGCCGGTGGATCGCCCATGATCCAGAGGGTACGGATCTCAGCCATATCAGATCTGAAGGAGTTCACGGTCAAGGATCAAGACGAAGATCGAGCGCGAACATGAATCAGCAAAGTCAAGTCGGCCCTCATGAGAGATCAAGCGTCCGATGCTGAGAAGTGATTGACCTTTGCGGATCTGCTAGCGGGGCCAGCCAGGAACTGGTATCGACTGCTGGGCAGATCCACCAGGAACAAGTGGCCGGATTTGCTGCGCAGCTTCCAAACCCAGTACTGTGGATTGGGGGTGTCGGTGGCACGACAATACTGCCACGCTCGCCGCAGATCGGATGAATTCCCGCTGGAGTATCTACATCGACTAAATGTGGCCGGTCTCCGGGCCAAGCTAAAGATCATGGATGGGGGATCCCAGGTACTACGGGAACATGTGGATCATTTCATCAAGACGTTGGGAGATGTGGATCTGGCCGACAGGCTGACCCTGTTACGACTTCCAGACGCAGATGAGCTTGAAGAAGTGCTGCCGGCTGTGGATCGCGCGAAACACCGCCAGAATATGGCGGCGGTCGGATCTGGCAAGTATCACCAAAAAGCTCCGACGCCCACGCCTCCAGCCCGACGCGTCCACCAAGTCACGGCGCCCGACTCAGGAACTGAATCGGGATCCGATGGCTCGGACTCCGATCCAGAGGATTACCGCCGAGTCTGTCTCAATGCGCCCAACGATCGTACAGCGAAGACTGGAGACAACCCCCGCACTGGTGATACTGTACCCGGAGACCGTAAGATGTACAGATCCCGAGATCCCGAGATCTCATGGACGGGACAGGACAAAGCAGGTGCTCGCAGTGCGGAACCCGGAAGCACACGGAGTCTGGATGTTGGAAACATCTGGCTCGTGAGAAGTGTGGCAAGAAGGGTCATCCTCGAGATCATTGTTTCTACGTGTGTCGAGGTTTGTGGCGAGATTCACGACGTCGGCAAGTGCCCGATGGAGGTGTTCTACAACCAGGTCCGCCAGTGGTTTGATCCAGCCAAGCACAGAGGGATGTTGCCAGAAGTGGCATAGAAGATGTTAAACTAGGCCGCTCGCCGGGTTTGAATCCGGTACGAGCCGAGCGTTTTAGATATTGCATTTATGCACTTGTGAACAAGAGTCGCTAGATCCAGGTAGCAGGTCCCTAAATCCAGTCGATAATACCCGTGATCTACATGAAGTGTCGGTTGCTAAGGCTTCTAGGTTGCGCCAAGTGGATGATTTTGCCAGATTCGATGTCTCGTCAACCCTGGATCTACAAAGGGGAGAAGCGCGCGGTTACTGGGAGAAACGACAACATGGCCAATGGTTTGAGCCTACCAAGGGTGAGTCACTGCGGATCCACCCAAGGTTTGTCAAGCCCGTGGATCTGAAGATGTTGGATCCATGGATCTGCTGACAGGGGAGTCCCGTGGATACTGGAAGTTCCATGCCCCAGGAAAAGGGTTCCGACAAGCAAAGGTAGGGGGCAAGATCAACAATGATAAATCAATCCTACTTCTAGATAGTGGTGCCGAGGTGTCTATACTAGATACCGCCTTTGCTCGTAAGTTTGGGTGCCAAGTGGACGAGAGTCGGATGCAACATTGTGTTGTGATTGGTGAAGGCGTGTACCGTACGAATGGATCAAGATCACAATGACAGGTTGTTTGGTATACTGGTTCGATATTTGGGTTGGAGATCTCGCTGGTCAAGACGCCATCCTCGGGGTGGATTTTATGGTACCAGCCGGAGTACGGTTGGATCTGGTGGATGGGACACTGTGTTTCCCGGACGAGATGCGGATCCAGTTCAGCGGACGGCGACCGTTGTACGGGGCGAAGATGAGGATCATAAGGGCGGACAAGACGACCTGGATTGAGCCCGGAGAAACCTGGGAACTGCCAGAACGGTTGACGTGGGTGGAACATGAGAAACTGTGGGTCACCCGGGGTGAGAAGTGGGTGCCTACAGTAATCCAAGGACCAGGTCGATCACAATACCTCCAGGTCACGAACGCCAGCGACAGGAGACTGTTACTGGACCATTATGAGGAGGTTGGGCGATGGTTGGCGAAGGACGGTATGACCTGGATATGTGTCAGTGGGATCCCGTCACTACAGAGAATGGCAGAATCTGGCGTACGAGGCGACTACCGAGTTCGAATCTCTCGGGAAGGTGGAGCTCCCGGTGGAGCAAACCGGCCCCTTGGCGGATCGGCCTTCATTCCCAACTCCGCGGAAGATCCTACAAAGGGACAGTCGGATTGGGATCCAAGTGGTAGAGATTGGAACCAAGACCAGGGATGATACCCAGACCGGTCCCTAGATAGCCCAGGGTCGGTGGATGGGGGATCGCAGAGAACTGAAGCCGGGTCGCCGGATCCTGCCGACCCACAAGTGGATCTAAGCTTTCCATTTAACAAAGTGCCTGGATCCTTGTCAAGAGTGGCAACACTAGCTAAACAGGAACCGTCGTGTGTAAACTCACCAGAGGATCAAGTCGTTTCAAAAGGTAGCTCCCCCGGTACCAGGATACCCGACCCACAAAGACAGAAGGAATGGCGGGAGAAGAGAGTCTGGGTGCTTGGATCCAATGGTGGATCCGACAAAGACGGAAGATGAACAAAGCTGCTACCATGAAGGCGGGGATCTACACGCTGAGGATCTTGGGGAAGGCATGGCGGTGATCCCGGAGGTACCACTGACCACTGAGAAGGTCACGATTGACGGTATCTAAGTCGATCCGGGGGCAAACGAACCCGCGGAAGTGGATCGGCTACGTCAGAAGATCTGGGAAAGCCGTCATCTACTGATTGGCAAGAGGGTGCATTTCCACCAGCTGCACGCGGAGTCAAATGTGACATCGATATCGGTGACGCGAAGCCGATCGCCCAAAGGGTGCGGAAGGTGGCGCCTCAGTTTCGAGAAAAACTATCGGAGCTGATTAAGGGCCTGCTGCGAGCAAAAATTATCTATTTCGCAACGTCCCCGTGGGCCTCTCCGGTGGTAATCATCATTAAGAAGAACGGAGTGGATATACGTCTGTGTATGGATTACCGGATGGTTAACGGCCTGACCAGACTGATGGTGTACCCGATGCCTCTAATCAATGAGCTATTGGAAGACTTGAATAAAGTACTCTGGTACTGTTCTCTAGATATGGCAAGTGGTTTTTGGGTGGTGACTATGTCGAATGGAGCTCGCGCAATATCCGCATTCGTCACACCATTTGGACTGTTCGAATGGAGCCGGATGCCGTTTGGATTGAAGAATGCACCCCAGATCTATCAACGCCTGATTGATAATGCCCTTTACGGATTTACCCGAATACCGGAGCTCGAAGGGGATAGAACCGGGGAAGGCCATACGGCAGTGGATCCATTCGAAGCAGGATTCCCTGGTCCTATATCGAAGACATTCTAATCCGGCAAAATCGTGAGATCAGTTGTGCGAGAGAGTGACATCCCTACTGGAGGCGTGTACTCAATGGAATCTCTCTATCAGTGTGGTGAAGAGCTATTGGTGGATACGCAAGGTGAATTACTTAGGTCATCGAGGCTCCACGAAGGGACTGGAGGCGAATCCTAAAGACCTGTCTTCGTTGGCAGACTTGTCCTTCCCACAGCCGTTACGGGCGACGCAATCATTCTTGGGCAGTTTGCACTACTACAGTCGGTTCATCGAGGATTACGCACTGTTTGCTGCGGTACGCTATGAGTTGGGGAGCTGGATATTGCTGCGATGGCCACTTCGGCTGTCCGGATCAAAATCCAACAAGCCCTGGCCCATGAGATCCCGGATCCACTAGGGGATCCAAGTAGTGCGACGCCGGAAGACGACCTAAATCCGGAACTGGATCCACCCCGGGACCAACGTGGAGAGGATCCAATCTGGACAGAGACGACGGAGGAGAGCTCGGAAAAGGTAAAGCCTCGGTAGATCCGAGCTCAGCACGCGTTCATGGAGCTAAGGAACAGGATCGCGACGACGCCCATCCTCCGCCATTTCGATCCGGAACGTCAATCTACGGTGATTGTCTATGCTAGTGACTGGGCAGTCTCAGCGGCTTTGGTACAAGAACATGAGGGGATCTGCCATCCGGTCACCTTTGTCAGCCGAACGCTAAAGCCGAATGCGCTGAATTACGGAGCGGTGGAGAAGGAGATACTCGCGCTTCTGCGGGTGTTGGATCTCAATTACAACCTGCTGGTGGAAAGACCCATCCGGATCTTGACTCGACACTTTACGCACGCTTGGTTGTTCAAGTCGACCGGTCTACAAGGACTGTTGGGACAATGGGCAGCTTTACTTTTACCTTGGACACTAGAGATCGTGAAATGTTCGAAGCGGGAAGACAAGACCCTGGGAGTGTTGGCCGCGAGCATCACACCCAGAGCCAAGATGGACGAAGCGCTGACTAGGATCGTTCCTAAGATAGAGCCCAAAGGCCGGATCCAGATCCCGATCTCGACGGTACAAGTGGATGCGGATCTGTACGTCCTGTGTTTCGATGGATCTGCTCGCGTGCGACGCGGTGGGGGGCTTACAGCGCAATACTGTGTAAACTGCCCCGATGGGAAGTGGTAAGGGCCAGATCCACTTATGCGGAAGGCCTCACCGTCAATGAAGCGGAGTATAACGGACTTCAGCTGGGTTTGGAGCTACTAAAGGAACATGATCCGAAAAGGCTAGTGATATGTGGAGATTCAAATTTGGTGATCAGACAGGTGCGAGGTGAGATTGACTGCAAGGTTACGGCAGAAGGTGATGGTCCACCTGCGTGGTTGGATGAATCACGAGTTAGTACATATCAAGCGAGATTAGAATGCCAGTGCGGACAGCTTAGCCAGTGCCGCTTTACGAAATCAATGTGGTGTTGAGGTGGAGAGAGAGGCCGCGCGTCAGAATCTCGTCACGTTAAACCGACTAGACGAAGTGGTGGTGGTTGGATCCGTAAAAAGGACAGTCCATGTAATGGCTGGCACTAGATCCAGAGGGAGGATTGGATCCAGCCCCCAGATTCTCAACGAAACATTTGTGAAGGGAGTCCGCATTGAGCGGATCCTCAAAGCACAGCACGAAGAAGCGTGGATCTTGGGCCTAAAGAAGTATTTGATGGGGGATGTACGAGACCTGAGTCGGGAAGATACCAAATCCTACACTATTATCGCTACGGATTATGCAGTATATCTGAATGATTTGCTCTTCTATTGTCCCCCTACGAAAAGAGTCAGCGAGGATCGAGACGGATTGATGAGATTGGTGATGCCGGAAACCTTACAACATGATGTCCTACATCAGTATCACGCTATTTTAGAAGGTGGACATCAGGGAATCGGTCGGACCTACCAACGGATCCGAGAATGTTTCCACTGGAGGGGACTATTCAAGAGTGTGCAACGATATGTCGGCGAATGTGTGGATTGTGAGGCAGGCAAGGGCAGACCCACAATCGAAGAAAAGCCTCCTGGGAATGTCCAAGCGACTTACCCGTTCCAAATCATAGCCATGGATCACATCCCCTCGTTACCCAAGTCGTTCAAAGGAAACACAGAATTGTTGATCTGGGTGGACCTGCTTACCGGATACGTGATAGCCAAAGCTAGCGCGTACAGAACTGCACAAACCATTGCCGAATCGTACGAGGAGTGCGTTTTCGAAAATTGGGAGCTAGTAAGATGATTCGGCATGATCGGGAGCCAGGCTTTATGTCTGATTTATTTCGAGTCTTTAACCGGATCCTGGGGCAGAGACAGCGGGCGACTATGGCATATCGTCCTCAAGCCAATGGATCGGCCGAACGCATGGTACAGACGATCACGAGGGCGCTCAAGCTGTATGTTCAGGATTTGGATCAGAGGGGTTAGGATGAGTACGCAGAACGGCTCACCTTCGCGATGAACACCGCCTAAGACAGGATCCGGGGTGACACTCCATTTCACTTGGTACATGGGTGAGAGCTTAAATCCACCTTAGAAGCAACTATTCCGGTATGTAGCACCAAGAAAAGGAACCGAGATCCAAGACGATGGCGATACCAAGTCCTAAAATATTTACCGGTAAGCCAGATCCCAAGTGAACCGGCGGTTACGAAGTGCGATACAGGATCGAGCGGCGAAGACGCTCGTCCCCATCAAATCCAAGTTGGATCGCAGGTGTGGCTGTATTTGGATCGGGTGAAGGAAGGATACGCCCGCAAACTGGCCCATCTATGGCACGGACCGTTCCGAGTAAGCGAGAAGATAGGGGAACATGCTGTGAAGTTGGAGACGGCAGGTACCGAATATCGCTTGTTCCCTGCAGTACACGTATCCAAGCTGAAGCTGGTCAAGGAATATCCGGACCGGCCGCAAACGCGTCTTTTGGTGGATGAATCCGATCGCGTCGACTTCGACGAAGGCGTCCTACCGGAAGATAGTTGGAATTTCGAAGCCGACGAGTTCGAAGTCGAGAAGATCACCGACATGAGTTCAGGGAAGCGAACTAGATACGGGCGAATGTACCGCGAATTTCTGGTGTATTGGCGTGGATATGACGAACCCAGTTGGGTAGACGAGGCAGATCTGAACTGTGGAGCACTACTCTATGATTGCTTGCGGGATCGTACGAATCGGAACCGATTCGGCGTGATACCGTCTCATGAAGAAGAGTAGGGAGAGGATCAATGGGTGTGAGTAGGTCATGGCGATGGGAGGATGAAGAAGGACCCACAAGAGAGGTGTGGGCCAGGAGGAGGAGGATCACTAATGTGAGCTGGTCATATTGGGAAGAAAGAGAAGACGAATCCACAGGAGGGGTGTGGATCAGGAGGAAGGAGTTATTGTTTATACATAAATAGTGACGTTTTACGTGCGAAGAGCCCCGAACCAAACGCGAGTTTTTCGGGGGCTCGAACCATACTAGTCTAATTGAGACTGGGTCGTAGGAGCTGGATCCGGCTCAAATCCAAGCGCGGATCCAACCCGGATCCAGAAATTTTTCCAGATCCAGGCGTACGTTGAAAGGGTGGATCCAGCCCAGATCCAGACGTACGCTGAAAAAGTGGATCCCGCCCAGGCCCAGGCGTACGTTGAAAGGGTGGATCCAGCCCGGATCCAGGTGGACGTCGGAAGGCTCTGACATGACTCCTCAATCAACAAAAGAATGTTAAAGAAATATTCAAGTAACGAAGAGTGGATTAAAAGAGCTTATGCAAAAAGGCTAGCTCGACCCAGCTTCCAGCCGCTAATTACTACTACGAAACGGATCCACGAAAACTGAAACTGGGAGTGTAGCGTGAAAGAGCGATAGCGATCAGGTGGTCTTGGACTGAACATTGAATACCTTACCCACCAGACGCTGGATCTGGTGTCCTGGGTGCTGGCTCCCCCCCCCCCCCCCCCCCCCCCCCCCCCCCCGAAACTAAGTACATCAAGGCACGGCTTCATCGATCTCTTGCAGAGCCTCCAGTAGGTTCGTGTGTTCTGGGCGGTGGAGGTTTGGATCCTCCAAGTTGGCTTGACAGCATACGGATCCCGGAAACCATGTTACCTTATCCCCGCGTCGAGGAAGGTACAAAAAGGATGGATCCAACAAAATATCCACGTCACACCAACCGTCCTGGATCGCCAACACGAGGATCACGAGAACCTTCTTCCAAGCCCGACCGGCGTGACTGCGTCTGTTGCCGCGCTGCTTGTTGAATTTCGACAACCATGTCGAACCCCGCAGTTGAGTGCGAGAGACAGGGAACCGATGGGTGCCTTCCCATATGGCAATCCGGTGCTTGGAAACGAAATCCCGGAAGGCACGAACGAACAACCCGAGACGTCTACCAACGTCACTTCGGAAGCTAACAGGATCCACTAGTGTGGTTGTCAGCGTATCCCATGGGGCAGCATTGTGCAATTCTTCCACATGGGGTCTTCTGACTAGCGAATCCACGTACACGGACGTCGGGATGACATCCTCGTCACGAGGGAATATCCACTCGGCACGGAACGACAGCTCAGGGAATAGGACGGTGATCTCTATTGTGACGATGGCCACCTGATTCAGCTTCATGGTGGACCAAGGCTCGATATCGCTGGTAGCGAAAGCCACAGGGGCGCGCCGACCAGAAATGAAGGCAGCATACGGAACAAACGGGGTCACGGGGAGCATCCCTGACAACGAAGAGTTAGGAGAAGCAGGGATTAAGACAGATCCAGGGGATCCGCCACCATGAGGTGATCCCCCTCCACCATCACTACCCGATCCATCGTCACTGTCAGCCTGGATCGCGGATCCCACAGTGCCGGCCCCGAATCCGGGCGCGCCAGCACCTTGCAGAGGTGGTGTCGAGAGAGATCTCCGCCGGGCTTCGGATCTGGATTGGGACAAGGCCCGTCGCGTGTCTTCCTCCAAGGCATCATCAGCGACTCGGGCTTCCTCTGAATCCTCCGGACTTTCGTCGTCGTCATCGGCATCATTGTCATCGTCGTCAGGGCTGAAAGAATAATGGCCGGTAGAAAGTGTACGCTTCGGGGACGATCGAATGAGAGGCCCCGAGCCGTCGGACCAATTCGATCCCTCTTCCTCGTCGTCTTCCGAGCTGCCGAGTCCACAATCAGTGGGGATGACACGTTTGGCCTCCCCCTTCCCGGATCCAGTCCCGACAGTCGGAGAGCCGGTAGCAGCCGGTCGAGGAACGGTAGACACCGTTACTGAAGGGCCAGCGGTGGATCCCGACTGAGACGAACTGGACTTAGCTGTGGATGTGGCTAACCCCGCCGTAGGAGGAATAATTACCGTGGGTTCAGTTGAAAGCACTGCCTGGGACGACGGCGCGACCGTGGACCCGGTCCTGGACGCCGATCCCGACCTTGATACAGCGACGGATCCAGCCTTGGCAGTCGATCCGGTCTTGGACGCCAATTCCGACTTTGATACAGCGACGGATCCAGCCTTAGCAGTCGATCCGGATTTGGATGCCGTGGATCCCGTCTTGGATGCAGCAACGGATCCAGTCTTGGATCCCACTCCAGCTTTGGACGTAGCTACTGATACAGTCTTGAACGCTGATGCAGACTTGGATGTAGCGGTGGATCCGGACTTGGATCCGGCAACAAACTTTGAAGGGGGGGGGGGGGGGGGGGGGGGGGGGGGGGGCGGAAGGCTTGGACCGTGGATGTGAATCCCGCTTTGGATACTGTTTTAGAGGCCGAACCGGTTTTGGGCGTGGCCTTGGGGAAGCTAGGTCTGCTTGTGATGCCGGGGGGATCCAGTACCAGGAGCAGGGGATGCACTACGCGGCCGTTTCGCGGCCGACGGACCCGCCCCACTTGGTGACTGCGAAGCAGCTGAGACGCTAGCGGCAGGAGGCGATCCAGCCAGGGGAGAAAGTGGATCCAAAGATTCAGGGGAAGGAGAAAGGGGATCTGAGATGGCAGCGGCAACCAAAATCAGTCGCCGATGCGCCAAGTCCCGCTCGGATAACCCGCGATCGCGCTCTAGAACCATGATCAGTATCGAACTGATCCCGTAGTTTCGTTGACGTTGCCTCGGCATCCTTCAGTTTGTCACCTGGATCGCCATAAACCAGTGAATATGGGATTACCAGGAGGAAACAAAAAAGGGTACACGCACTCATGCGATGGATCTTGGATTCTAGCTCCGTTTACATTCACTTGGCATCTGCCCACTCGGTAGCCACCTTGTCACGCTGAAGCTCAGTATCCGCCAGCTTGGCCTGGGTCTCGTCGCGGACTTGGGTCATACGTACGAATTCCTCAAGCGCGGAGTCTCGCCAAGTCGATGCTTCCTCGATCGACTCTTTGGTATCTTTCAACGCCTCGGGAAGACGAGCCAGAGCCACGCCCAGCGACGAAAGAAGTGGATTCGGCGCGGGGACCCTCCACGCGCCGACCCTAATGCGGATCTGCGATGGGTGGATCCCACATAATCGTTGGTCACCACCTCTTCTTGCGTCAGGCGCAACTCGTCGCGGAGTTGATCCAAGCTCTCGTCAGCAGCCGCGCTAGCAGCTTGGGAATCTTCCCGATCCGCTTGAGGTCGTAGATCCGGGATTGGAGCTGGTGGATCTCGGATCCGGCGAGCGTCATCTTCCTAAGGAGATGGTCGTTGTCGTCTCGCATGCCATTCCGTTGACGGGAGGCGCGATCCAGCTGTCCAGTCAAGTCACGGATCTCGACTGCTTGATCGGCGAACAAGAGTCGCAGATCCTGCGCCGCATGGTGCTCCCACCCTTGGATCTCCATAGCCTGGTCATGGACCTGAGGTCGCAAAGTTTGGAGTATGGTGGCGTGAGAAGAGGTGGATAAGTACTGATAAGCCTGCTAAACCACTGCTCTGCGCGTTGAGCTTGGCCCCGAGCCTCTTGGGCCGTCTGGAGCTCCGCCGTCAAGGTTTGCACCTGATCTGAAAGAACTTGAGCTAAAGCCCGCAGATCGGTGGGCGACATAGAGGGGCTGACCGGTGGGGTAATGGATGGGGCCTTGCCCGGCGATTTGCTACTTCGCTTGGCGGAAGACATATGTCACGTAGAGGAGGAAGCAGCAGGAGAAGCGGGGACGCTGGGAGGGTACGTCGTGAACGCTGTTGTGTAGCGCCGACCACATTCAGGAGGCGATTGGGGTGAAGTGTTTTCTCAAAAATAAGAGAATAAACCTAACAAGGGATCGCTACCCCGAATCGGTGACAATTCCAAGTGATTAGACAGGATTTGGATCGCCAGGCAGGGATTCACGTTGCCTGAGGTGGATTGGCCATGACGAGCGGCATCCCAATGAGCCGACGTTGGATCTGGTATGGGAGACGTTGGGGAAGGCAAGATCCACCAAGGAAAGACTTGGATCCACCCTCACCTGGGCTCACTTAGGGGGATATGGGATATACTATATATCGGTGGATCGAGTGTGGGTCCTATGAAGGAATGATGGTATGTGTCATCTGAAGGTGGATCGGTATCAGCGACTAGATCCACCACGATATGTCCCAGATCCCATACTTCCGAGTTCGGATCCAAGGAGGTGAGGATCTCGCACAGAGTGGCCTGGATTCAGGATACAGGAATGGTGGATGCAGTGGATCTCGAACTTGCGTAGGACAATGGAGATCACAGACTGTCCCAAGACGATGTTGGAGGATTGGAGAGCTCAGATCCATGACGAGTGTACACTTGCAGTGAGATGGATCAAAGCGACCTGGATCCGGATGAGTGTACCTATAATATGGCGACCATAAAGATTTCGCCATGGATCCGGTGGGTCTGATGATAATACAGCTGGGATGATGGGTCAAGGAGAGAAAGGACATGCAGCTGAGCCTGGTAAGGGATTTACCAGGTAAAAGACATAGAAGGTAGAAATCCAGGCAGGTATAGGCTTAAGTATCAATACAGACTTTTATTTGCACAGTAACACGCAAGTGCCTTTTTGCCCTCCAAAATCGGAACTACATTGGCCGTACGAGCTCGGAGAAGGTTGGGAATTGCGAATCTAGTGTTGTTAATGATAACTGGATAATACATTGGCCAGATCCTACAGCCTAATGAGCTTTTCTTTTACACGTGCAGATCCGACAGGCTAACCGAATTTACTACTTGGCCGGGTATACCCAAGAATATCTCAACTCTCAAGATCCCGTCACAGGAGGCGGCACGTATGACGCAAAGGAAACGCAAAAGCAAGGGAACACACCCGCAAGGCAACCCTACGGCCAGATCCACGATCTAGGCCCTGGATCCGCTTAAGCTCGAATATTCGCTTAGGATCCAGAACCAATCACGGACGCAGAGTGAAGATTTTACCACTGCTGCTCCATCCCATCCCCACGTCTCGCCAACACACTCAAGCTTCACCACTTGAACGCTTCGGAAGTTGCCGAGAGAGCAAGATCCCGCCCTACCGACGGGTTAACAAGGTGAGGAAAGTTTAGCAGAACACGGATCATCGGGGGACCCCCTCCGTTAGTCGGTGTCTGGGCGCAGTTGGTAAGTTGGATCCAGCAATCTCACAGATGTTGCTGATCCCGCTACACCACAAAAACGTCTGTCACATAATACAGATTTTAAGCCTCTTCCTCATAGGTCAAGTATATCTAAACATCGGAAAATGAGTCTAACACAACTACAAAGCCACCAGCTATATGACGTTCGCCTTAACTAATTGAGGAAATCGCCCTCCACGATAGATATTCTTCACGTGATTAATTTTATCATTTAGGTTCATAATGTTGAGGTTGATTTTAAATGTCTGCTGATTGGTGAGCTCGAGTTGCTTCGCTAATGCATCGGATATGGATATAAACCCCTATCTCGTTGTGAACAAATTGTAGCTCTCTCAACCCGCTTCTGCGTATGTAGGCGCGTTTAATAAAGGTCAATTGTCTGATCTATCCGCCCTAAAAAATGACTGTAATATCACTAAATATTGAGTGAGCTGCTACAAAAAACCTAACGACCCCATAAATGCTGAGGGCTTACGCACGGTGTGCTCTCGCGTATAGAGCGTTCAAAAATCGAAATACATATGCTTGTCTACGCTTTACATTGGGCTTTATTATGATGTTCTTTGTGTCCACTCTCGCTGCAGGATACCGGTCAAAATGTGATATCGTCATTTTGGAGTGGTCCAGAGAAGAATATTTTACGGGGCAAGACCGTGCAAAACCTGTATTTACAAAACATAAAATATATACATGACACGCCATTTATTTTTAGAGTACACCATTTGAAATGTGTATTGATGCAGTACTTCCTTTTTTATGGACCAAATATGTCATCCTTAAATTAATCTGTGTTGACGACTTTAAACGTAGCATTAACAGGAAAAGCGTTAGAACTGAAAGAGTGAATTCAGTACGTCAGCATTTTCTGACCACCGCCACCTCAGCAGTCAGAACGTTGCGTCTTTGGGCTCAACGTACCGCCTTCTTGTCTCGTGCCAGTTCCTTTACGGCGTACATGACATTGTGGTGTCCGTTTATGCAGCATGACAACCTCTTCAGCGAGAACATTGCGTTTTCGTACTCAATAGCACCACCTTCTTGTCCTCTACGAGCTCGGTCGCACCTAGATGTCGCTTTGGGCCGTCTTACGCTACATGGCAACCCACAGACACTTCTGTAGATAGCACCTTGCTATACCGTGACACGGCAACCCTCCGCCACATCTGCAGAGATAGCCTTACGTCTCCGTACTCAATAGCACCGCCTTTTTGTCCTGCCCGAGCTCCTTCACGACTTTGAGGTTGTCAAACTTAAGATCCTCGTCGTTGTGTTCGACGACCCGGGGGATATCGCTAGTCTATACTTGGTAATAGTGGAGACCACCGTTCACCTCATATCGGGGATCCCTGCTGTCGTCAAAGCTATTCGGACTTGGCCTCCGCTTCCGCAGTCAGGAGCCGGCTGATATGCTCCGTAGTCTTCTCGTCTCGATGCGCCAAACGTATTCGATCACAAAATCTTGTTGTCACCCGTGTGATGTGGCTCAACGCATAGTCCGGACGCTGCTTCAAGCCCTCTAAGCGTGTCTGGCTTATATTTGGCGCGGAAGTTGTACTCCGCAATGATGGACAGCCACCTCGCCATCCTGTGAGCCGTGAGGGTCGCCGTCCGCAAGGATGCGTGGTTGGTGTAGATCACAAAGCGCCAGGAGCCTAGAGGCTGTGTTCGAGACTTCACGACAGAGCCTTTATATCAAGGGGCGTTTTGTCGTGAACTGGGTAGCTCCGATTAGACGGCCTTGAACTGCCTGGACTGGAACGAGGTGACCCGTACGTGTCAGGTCGCATCGTTTTGCATCAATGCGCTACCGTTCGCACAGTCGGAAGCGTCGGAAACGACGCTAAGCGGAATTTACATATTCGACAGGTCCTGGACCGGCGCCTCGTTAAATCTAGCATTGATGCTGTCAAAGAGGTCCTGGTGCTTCAGCTTCGATTGCAAGTCGATGACCTTTTTAGGGATATTTGACAAGGGTTTAGCGAGGACCGCGTACCCTGCGCTGTATCTGGGAAGGTAGCCGGCCTAGCCCAACCACATCCTTTTAGCATTTTAGAATCGGGGCGTTGATCACGCTGCAATGATCTTAACCTTGTCTGGATCAGTTCTAACGCCGACGTTGTTAACGAAGCCACCGATAGCAATTTTCTTTGATCATGCAAATATTCACTTGTCGATGTTTACGTAGAGCGTATTATGTCGCATGACATCCAGTACCCGACGGAGGCTCTCCCGATGCACCGTCTTGCCTCCTTCGACACGGCTATGATCAAATTTGCCGTCGCATCTGAACGAATGCACCCATCGGTCTGAAAAGCTGCGTAACCAAGCGATTGAATGGTGTAGAGGATTAGCTAGGCCCTGCGTCATGACGAGCCACTCCCAAAACATGCCACTTAGAGTGCTAACCGCGGTGACAGCGATGTCTCCCTCCCACATCAATATATGATAGTAATCTTCCACCAGGTCTTACCGCTGTTCAGCTCGTAGCCGTCCATGTTGTTCAACAACACATTGTTTCGCGAAATTGGTGTCTGTGTCGGCACTGTCGCGTTTTCATGTTGCTGTTAGTGTGAGCAAGACTCTACTTCCTATTCGGTTGTCGAGCACAGAAGGTTGGCATTGGGTACGGGGACGTGGGCTCCCGCACCACGCCTGCCTTTACTGCAGAAGACATCAATGACCTTGCACTGCTTGTGAGGGAGATGACGAGATAAATCTCGGGTCGAGCCCTTCGATCCGGTGGGGGTTGGGTCGGTGCTTCGTCACCACGTCCGTATACTCCGTCACCAAAAGATACATCGAATCCTCGGGGCTCTTAATATCAGAGCCCAAGCGCGCTTGGCGCTGCTTGCTCAGCTCCTCAAGGACGTATTCGTTCAAAATAGAGTGGAAGGTCAGCCCCTCCTCACTGGCCGCTTGTCTAGTGAGCACCATCTCGGAAATTTCTTTAGCCTCAAATTTGGCCAGGAGATCCCTCGCCGGCATTTCCGCGAGGGTCAATAACTCTGACACATCGGACAGCGGCTCCAAGCGGATGCTGGGTGCACTGACGGGTAAGCCAGTCTCATCATGGAAAATGTGATAGCACGCTTCCACCGACTGCGTCGGCGGAACCCAGGTCCTGATCTCCGAGTCGCGTGAAGCGGCGGTGTGGTCGACAGCAACCGGGATGTGACGCTTCGCCACCACATCGTGGGATGGCTTGGTAGCGACATCGCAGGCACTCATGACCTTGTATGGAACTGTGTTATTCACACAGGAAGCATGATCAATATCTACCACTTTCGCTAAGGTCTTGGCGATCGTCTAGGGAGCTTTGCTACCCACCTAATATCAGCGTCCATGATAGCCGCAACTATATGCGGAACGATGTTACCGTCATATACGGCGACGACTTTCAAGCGCTCGCCGGGTGCTTCGGTATTCAAGCAGACCTTATCCCCCCCCCCCGTCGTGACATCGTGACACAGGTGGGGACATGCCTCACCAATGCTCTGTCGAACATTGCAGGGAGGACGGCACCAATTGCTTGCCTCGGCGGTCGATACAAAAATCGTGCTTCTCGAGCTAGAGCATGCCAGGATCAAATCGAAGGGATCCATGTCGAGAACAGTAACCTGCTCTGGGTAGTCGACGTCTTTAAACTTGACAGCCAGATCCATTTGGACCTAGAATTCAGTGACCACATTTCCATCGACAGTCGCCATAGACACAAACGACTTGTCTTACCTGAACGACTCACAATTCAAATCAGTTCGGAAGATGGCTGGCATATTCGGGACGAAGGCATTGCGGAGCCTGATGGCATGAGCGCTGGCCAGGTAGCTTGAACGTGTCAATGCGTTTGATATTTACGAGGGGGCTCATCGCGCATGTGCAGGGAGACCTACCAGCACCGATGGTAAAAGCAAGACCACCACACCAGAACCCAAGACGACTTAAGATGAAGCCGTATGAAGGAACGAGGGTGAAAACCTTCACTTCTGGACTCGAGAAGTAGAGATCGCTATGGACGCGGCACTAAGCTCGCCCGAGCGACTTCTAATTACTTTCACGCTCTCCAACCTTAGTGGTCGTGCTAAGCGTTGGGTGTACACACGGAAGGTGACTTCGCTTAAATACTTCACACCATGAACTCAGCTGTGCGAACAGCTTCAACCCGTGTTCTTCCCGGTGAGCTACGATTTTGGCTAACACTCGCGTTTCCTTTCTTTCAGACAAGGGGAACGTGAGCTGCATGAGTACATCGAACAGATACGGGAGCTTACGGCACCCCATGTGGGCAACCCAATCAACGAACATATTAATGTGACGGTGTCATAGGTGGACTTAGTGTGCGCTCGGCGCGAGCCTAGTTGCTCCGGATGCAATCAAGGACCCTTAAAGGGGCGAATCAAGTGGCTCTTCGAGAAGAATATAGTCACCGCCAGGCGAGTACGCTGGCCTCAGCATGGTCAGGGGGTTCAGCGTCGAATTTCAACCGGTGAGCCCCACCGGCCCTGTTTCAATCAATCTTGGGTCCGCCAAACTGCGCGACATTTGCCGTTTTGACTCCAGGAAGCTGGGCCACTTCAAGCGCGACTGCCCCGCGGAGAGAAACCGCAGGCGGACTTTTCCAAGTCCGTCCTCAAGGGTCACTGGGAAAGCCAGGCTCTCGGGGCCAGTGGAGAGCCGGAGACCACTCGGGGCGGGACACCTTACTGGTGATGAACCAAGTCTTCATGAGAGCGCGGATTGCGCGCACCCTAGGGCTTAGCACCTGAGAGTCCACGCACTCTCGAATCGTCGATGGGTAGCGGTTGGCCGCTTGTAGTACGCAGACGTGTACGAGGATACGATCGTCCCTTTAGAATCTGGATCAATTCAGCGGCGTCGCGGAGCTTGCACGCCG
Organism: Phytophthora betacei; assembly: GCA_011320135.1. Taxonomy (NCBI): domain Eukaryota; phylum Oomycota; class Peronosporomycetes; order Peronosporales; family Peronosporaceae; genus Phytophthora; species Phytophthora betacei. The sequence goes on from JAANHX010000295.1 coordinate 969,604, forward strand.
CTAGACGGTTGTTGGTAACAGCAAAAATACAGGTAGTCTACCCGCGTTGACATGGATTGACTACTAGTGCTACCAAGTGTGACGGGACGTCGCACAGCACCTTGCGCTGGAGGGAGTCGGCTTTGGAGAGTATACAAACGCTTGGTGAACAGCAGTTTGCAGGTCCCTTGTCAAACGGAGCGACGTAACCAGTTAAACGTAAGCTTCAGACTAAATGTATTTATATGCGGACTTAGTTTAAGTTCAAAACCAAAACATAAGTTACCTACTGGCATCCTCCGTTCTATACTGACGCTCACTTATTACTGACAATATTTCATAACCAATCAAATGATCTTATTTTGAACCTCCCCATGTTACTGACAATAGAAAAGTTGGCAACACAGCTGACATTTCCCACTCTACAAGATGCTTCCCTCGCGCAGACGCACCGCCATTACCGCTGTCGAGAAGCTCTCGGTGCTCGATGCATGGGAGCAGTGCGGTACTTTAATGCAGTTATTGAAGCTTTCTACAGCGGTCTAGACGATCATGCACAGGAGAAAACAGTAAAAGCAGGGTACAAGAAAACAAAACTTGCTATACAGGACGTAGATATTGTAGCAAGTGAGATGATAGCTGAATTAGCTAGTCTCAGTTTGGTAGATGGTAGCATAGAAGCCGTGGCTGAATAGTACGACACAATTGAAAGCAGTCCGATCTGCAACGAGCTTCTCTAATCAATTCATGTATACCGGTATTGCACTTTCTCGTATTTCACGCAGCCCGATGTGCATCATCTTTTATACACAATTATAGTTGCGAATTGTAATACTACATGACTGTCAGTAACGAACGGAGGATACCGGTATAGTGAAGCTATGTTATTAGCCAATGACTGGCCAATAGATTCTCTGATATCATGTACCAGGCACTCCGAAGAGTGACAGGCCACACTTTACGTAGCTTGGGTACGCCGGCATGGTATCCGTCACATCAAACCTCAAACAATTACTAGCGGTCTATAATGCTCTTCAATCCATTGGGATAACCTTTAAGGAAATCGTAAAAAAAAAAACAATCCCTTAGGATATATTTGTGTCAACCATTTGATGTACCCTCCACTTTTTGATTACAAGCGTCTGTGAACACAGGCAAAAATGAGTTTGTTTTATTTACATAGATATTTTTACTGCTACGTACTCAAAGTAACATAAGAAATAAAAAGACCAAACACTCAACCATGTCTTCAGCCGTATGCTCGCAGTAGTTTCGTTGATTTCAATAACCTATACACCTTTTCGACTTCAAAACGGCAAATTCGTAGCTAAGTGTGGCAAAATATGCACATTCAAAATGTCGTCATGGAAAAAGGGGCTGACGGAACTGATTATACGGATGCCAATCATCGTTAATTTCACTTGTTTGGATTGGAGCATCGCGCCGTTTACGCTGGCAATTATATACCGTACTCGAAATTTTCCGTAGCTCAAGTCGCCAATATGATATCGTCTTTGTCAAGTACCAGGAAGTATTGCGCCAACCCGAAAAGCCAAAATACAATTGGGTATATGCGTGGCAGTAGACGTGCTCCCAGGTGAAGACACCCTTTAAAAACATACACACCACGGCGACTACACTAGTATACAGAACGGCACAGAAGATCCGACAGCACCGCGCTGGATAAAGCCAAGTCGGTATTCGATGGTGACGAAAAGCTGCGGGTCTCCACGGGATCTCTCACTATCTCTTTCCCAAGAAGTGTACGACGGCGGAAGCTCTCATCAACTTTAGAATAGATGACCCGCTGTGATCGCCACGGTTGTCACTGGCACCCGACTGGTCCATGAAGCCACTTCCGTCGTGTTAGCTCTCGCCGATGCCTCTCTTAGTAGTCTTCCTAGCAGAAAGTAGCGAGTAGCGCGAGTATGCATTAAACTGGCCCTAGTGCGACTACTGTAAAAGCTACGTGTAACACAAAATTCAAGACGCGATGTGTTATATGCCTAGTACAATACAACTTAAGGCGAGTAACTTGCTTTTCAAGCGGATCGGAGACTGATTTCTCAATGGTTCCTGAACCTTGCTGATGAAATCAATGACTGCTTCAATTCTGTGGCTGGAAACGAGAGCATCTACGCACCAAGTCATGTAATTGATCTCGTCGACCGGATTAATCATCTCCGTTACCTCAGGCGGGCCGCCTCCACGTGGGATGCTCTCATACACAGGATGCAATAACGTTAGTTGTCTTCCATTGTGTTCCGCTTTGTACACACTTAGCTGGCCGCTGATAGGCAGGATATAAGCCGAGATGAGTTGGATCCGCATGATCCCCACATTGAGCTCACCCACGACGTCGAGCGTGTGCAGGGCCCCATTAGAGGGGTTAAGGAGACAGCAACGAGTTTTCGGCATATCGTGTATTTGGCATAAATGCAAATGGCAGTATTTGCATACTTGAAATTGTGGTGCCACTGGCCATGTACAGCCTTCGTCAAGTGCTCTCCTCTTCCGATGATCTTGTGTTTATCCACCGATCGAGATTTACAGTCACTGTTTCTCCCAGTGTCTTTAAGACATGGAGACTATGTCGATGCCGATTCTCTTTGTGACGGGGCCACACAGCACCTTGCGCTAGAGGAAGTTGGCTTCCGAGAGTACACAAACTCTCAGTGAACGGAAGTTCACAGGTCGCCTTTTATCGAAAGGTAGCAAAGTGACCAATTTAAGGTAGAATGTAGACTGAGTATATTTATAGGTAGATAAAGCTTGAGCTAAATACAGACTATAAGTCACCTATAGAAAACAAATGTCATCAGCCAATGGTTGGCTTTGGACGGCCTTGGTACCTTGTACCAAATATCCCGATGAATGCCGTCTCATACTTCTTACATGTGACAGGTCACACTTCATGTGACTAGGGGTACACTTAGGACTACGTACCCCTCTACATCCCCCTTAGGTTCGATTTACCGACCAATCAGAATGAAGAAGTGTACGTCACAAACTTTCATTCTCAACGTCGAAAAACATCGACCTGGCCGCGCGAGCGCGGCAAAGACTCATGTTACAGTTAGAGCCTCGAGCATCAGTCTGTGCGCTCCTCTTCTTGGTCTCCACTTCGACCGCTGTCATGCCTCGTGGCACTTTGAAGAGCGGAACGAAGACACGCTCCAAGGCTGCTGCCGGAAAGGCGCAAGCCAAGAACACTAAGCCTCACGGCAAAGGCTCGGCACTTCAGGAGGCTACTAAGGTGACCTCCGAGCCGATCGGCTCAACGGGTGACGCGGCTGTGGGCAAGCGAACAAGCAAACGCCGCAGCCCGTCGCCCTCGGCCTCCCCAGACAATCGTCCGAATCCTTGGTTCACTGAACGTGAGTTCGACGCTGGTAGTGAGGACGAAGCCAAGTCCGAGAGCACGCATGATACTCCTGCGGGATCTACGGGAGGGCACTGCCCAGTACCCAGCGAGCACAAGGCCGACAGTGTGCAGTCGCTAGCTAGTGATCAAGGTGGTCACAGTCCCAGGACGTCTGTGCGCTCTGAGCGTCCGGCCGTCAAGGCTAAGGGCACTCCCAAGGCTGGCAACGATGGGGAAGAGAAACCTCGCAAACGTCGCTCGCTTGCCGAGGGTCTTGCGCGCGCTAAGACCGCTAAGGCCGAATGCGCCAAGGCCTCTAAGAAGCGTACGGCTTCTAAGCCGAGGAGAAGGAGACTGGGTACTCTCCTCGGGGCCTCTTCAATTCCTCGGATGAAGAGGACGAGAAAGGAGGAGGAAGCGGGTGCTATCCTTAACCCCGGTAGCTCACTTATGACCTCGATCAGCAGGAGAACGTTTAGGCTGCTCAGCGTGCGCGTGGGGGCTCCGTGGTGGCACCCGTCAGTCTCGGAGCTGCCATCAATTCATGCGGGTATTGGCCTTCCAAGGAGAGCGCTGGGGCTGACCTCTTCCTGGAGCTTCTCGTTGTTCCTCGTTGCCTTGTTGGCGGCCACACTTCTAGCTGCGTTTACAAACGCACCCACGTCCAGAAGGAGCAGTTGTTTGTTGACAACTTAGAGGCGGCTCGGTGTGTGCTTATCACGTCACACGTTATCTCTCTTAAGGACTTCCCAACGTGTCGTAACAAGCCCGAGAACCGGGGTGGTCTCTACCCTCTTTGGGGCTACCCCTAGGCTTGACCCGAAAACTGTCCCAACTGGTGTTCTTGTGAGGACATGTTCTGGGCTTGGGCGGAGTCTCTCAAGTACTCACCCTCGGAGTTACGGGAAATCCATGAAGATGAGCTGCTGTCCCGCATCCTGGGCCAGCGTGATTTTCGTATTCGGTTTGCCCACATGGCCAGCAAGCGCATGCTGCCACGGGACATTCTAAAGCGCGCGGCTTCTAGCGCTCACAATGAGCGCGGCTACGGAACGTCGTCAACGTCCGTACCCCGTTCAAGCAAGAAGCCCCGGACTACTTATGAAGCTGCCGCCGCTTCTGTTCTCAGATTGCGACAGCCTTCGGGCAGTCAACCAGGAGTCGTTTAATTAGGCTTCCGCGAGTTCTCGGAGTGCGCATAGCACATCCACTGTACGAGGAGCTGTCGCTTACCGCGACGCCGCTGATCGTGGAGGATCCGCTCCACGTGGTAGTGGACTTCTCCATTCAGGTTAAGCAGGGGCGGAGGTTTTATCGTACGAGTACGAGTACCCGCCTCCTCCCGAACACCACTCTTGTCCGAGTGATTCTCCTGCGGGTCCGACACAGGGCCCTGAGGTTGGTCGCCTCCGTCAACGTGTCCTCGGGCTTGAGATTGCACTTGGCATTGGGACTGACGGTGATGCTGCCGCCCTGACCGGGAATCAGGGCGAACTCGCTCGTCTTGCGGGCCACTTGGACCTGTTGGAGCGTGAGGTCGCGAGCCTGCATCTGCGGGTGAGCCGATGGGCCTCTTTGTCCGATCTGGACGAGGCCTTCCGCATGATCCGACAGATCGAGGCTCTGCTGCTACGTCCGGAGCCGCCTTCGGCGCACTCCCAGCCGTACGTGTATGGAGCGTACCGGGCGTACTCAACGTACCCCCTCCAGCGTACGGTCTTGACCGCAGCTTTGCCGTTCAGACCGAGTCTTGGGTGCCTGCTTTGATGCCCTCGTCGACGTCTGTGGCTGGTCCTCGCTTCGAGGAGCTGGGCCAAGGTGCGTCTGAGAGTCAGCAACCCCCTGCGGATCAAAGTACCGCTTAAGACGTCCAACGTAGGTCGTTGGGTGCGTCGTCATTGACTTAGGCAGTTCAATGGTGTACGAAGCACCGTTTCCGGCCAGGACTGCAAATGGTCCGATGACGCGGTGCTTCAGCTTGTTGCTGCCGACAGAGCCGACGGTGTCAAGAGGTAGGTTTCTCGTGTCTAATAGTACTACGTCCCCCACTTAAAATACACTTAAGTTTCCTCTTCCATGTTTGTTCGAGTACTCCTTTGTTTATCCTGGGCCGCTGCCATGGCATCGCGGACCATGCTAACAACGCTCAGCTTGGTATCAACAAAGGATTCCACTAGTTTCCGCGGCGAAACGGGTCTCACATCCGAGACCAGGAGGGAAAGGGCTTTTCAAGCCTCCCCCCCACTTAGAATAGAGTAGTCTGTGTCTCCTCGAAGAGTGAGATTCACTCTGGGGTGACGGAAGCCGTTCAAGTAGATCGGCGTGAACCCCGTGGACACGTGCACCGCGTTGTTGAGCGCAAAATTAACAACTGAAAGCTGCGTCGGCCACGTACGTGGTGCTTCCGTGCACACACTGCGCAGAGTCTTCGATTGACGGGCTCTGGCTGGCCGTCTGTTTGTGGATGGTCCGCAGTGGACATCTGCAGACGAGTCCCCAGTAAAGGAAACAGCGTTTTCCAAAACGCAGCCGGGAACCGCGGGTCTCGGTCCGAGACAATCGTCTCCGGGAGACCGTGATAGCGGAACACGTCATCGACGAACAACCTTGCGGTTTGTTCGCCCGTAACAGTGACGGGAACAGGAGCAAGATGTACGATCTTGCTCAGCCGACACACGAACACCAGAATTCCGGTGTTGCCGTGTCCGTCGGCGGGAAGCCCAAAGATGAAGTCAAGACTCATCGACTTCCAGCCGTCAGCCGGTACGGGCAGGCTCTGTAGTGGAGCCGAAGAGTGCCCTGTGGGTTTGATCCGCAGACATGTTTCGCATGTCTTCATGTATCGGGCGACCCACTTGTACATGTGGGTCCACCAGAAAGCCTGAGAGACCGACAGGAAGTTCTTCTCGCGGCCCAAGTGGCCGCAAGAGGGCGCGTCGGGCGCCTCCGCGAGGATATCGAAGTTCATATCCTCGTCGTTTGGCACGACCACCCGTGGAGGTTCATTGGGCTCCATCCGGTAATGGAGGAAGCCATCCTTCAACTCATATCGGTAGAGCCGGGAGCGCTGTCGCGACGAAAGCCAGTCGGACTTCGCGCTCGTTCCTGCCGTGAGGAGCTTGACGATACGCGCGACAGCCTCATCGTGCCGATACGTCATGCGTATCCGATCATATAGATCCGTTGTTACCCGTGTTATGTGGGCCAACTCGTAGTCTGAACGAGAGAGAGGGCGTCCGCAAGCACGTTGAGCTTGCCCAGCTTGTACTCGACGCGAAAGTCGTACTCCGCGAAAAAGGACAGCCACCACGCCATCCGTTGGGAGAGGTGAGGCAGCTTTGTCGCCGTCCTCAAGGTTGCGTGGTCTGTGTAGATCACGAAGGGCCGTGAGCCCAGAAGGTGAGCCCGAAACTTCACAAGGGCATAATTCATTGTTAGGAGCTCTTTTGTGTGGACAGGGTAGTTTCGTTCGGCGGCTTTGAGCTGCCTGGACTGGTCCCGCCCTGTCGGCCTGCAGCAGTGCACACCCGATGACGTAATCGGTCGCATCGCAGACGACGCTAAACGGCTTCGTCTCGTCCAGCAGGGCCAGGACAGGGGTCGCTTGGAGACTGACCTTGATGCTGTCAAAGGCATCCTGGTGCCCTTGCTCCCAGTGCCAGTCGACGTCCTTCTGAAGGAGGACCGACAAGGGCTAGCGAAGCCCGCGCTGTACTTGTGAAGGTAGTTGGCCACTTTCGAAGATCCTTCTGGGATCGGGGCGCCAGCCATGCTGCTATGGCCTTGACCTTGTCTGGGTCAGACCGAACGCCCACGTTGCTGACGAAGCAACCGAGAGCTTTAATTTCTGGTGGCGCGAAGACGCACTTGACGATGTTGGCGTAGCGCTTGTTCGCTCGCATCACGTCCAACACTCGACAGAGGTGCCCCAGGGGCACCTCCATAGACGTCTCGCCTCCCTCGGCACGGCTATGGACGAAGATGTCGTCGAAGTACGACTGTACGAAGGCACGTAACGGCCGGAACAATTGCGTCACCAGCGGTTGAACGTCGCCGGGGCATTAGATAAGCCCTGCGGCATGACGAGCAACTCCTAAAGCATGTCGCTTGGAGTGCTCACCACGGTGAGCGGGATGTCGCTCCCTCGCATCAGGATCTGGTACCAAATCCAGCGCACTGTACAGTACGCTTCCGGTCATGTCGTTTAACAACACATTCTTTCGTGAGATTAATATTTAGGCCGGTACCGTCGTGCTGTTCAACTTGTTATAAGAATAAGCTAAACACCACTTTTCGTTCGCCTTCCGAACGCAGAAAGTTGGCGTCGAGTGCGGGGACTTCGACTCCCGCACCATGCCTGCCTTCGCTTTCGCAGCGAAGAAGGCATCAATGACCTCGCACTGCTCGCGCGGAAGAGGCCATTGCCTCGTGACACAGTACGTTGTGCCAGGCACGAGATCAATCTCATGCCGTACGCCTCGATCTGGTGGGAGTTGAGTCGGTGGGTGTTTGTTCACCACGTCCGCATACTCCGTCACCGAAAGATACACCGGGTCCTTGGGTTATCTAAGGATATCGGAGCCCAATCGCGTCTGGCACTGCTTTCTCAAGTCTTCCAGGATTTCCTCATCCAAAATAGAAGAGGCGTTCAGCTCCTCTCGAGTGATCTAAGGTCTCATGAGCACCATCTCAGCAATCTTTTCAGCCTTGAGGTTGGCCAGGAAATACTCCACCATCATTTTCTTAGAGGTTCCGTATCTCTGCAACCTCTGACAACGGTTCCAAGTGGACACCAGATGCCTTGACAGGTAAACCAGTCTCGCCATCGAAGATGTGACAACACTCTTCCACAGGCCTTGTTGGAGGAGCCCGGGCCCTGGACTCCGAGTCGCTTGAATCGACGTCGATCCGAACGAAGTTCAGATCCAACTTGAGGTGGCGGCGGCGTCGTCGTCGACCGTGACGTGGAGCTTTGTTACCCACGTCAGGGGATGTCGGAGCGCCGACATCCGAGGCACTCGTGGCCTCGTGTGGTATCCACTGTGCTATCCACACAGGAAGCGTGTCCGACGCCTTCCTCTTCAGTTAAGGTCTGGGCGACCGCGTGTGGCACTATGTTACCCCCACAGGAAGCGTGTACGACGTCTTCCGCTTCAGTTAAGGTCTCGGCGACCGCGTGTGGAGCTCTATTCTTACCTTGAACACGCTATTGCCAGTGTTAGTGACAGCTGCAGCTGTCTGCGGAACTAAGTTACCCGCTTGTGGACTAAGCTACCCACTTGGCCAGCACCTCCTCTGGGTGCCGCCACCATCAAAGCATCCTCGGAGTCATCATACACGTCGACGACTCCCAAGCATCTGCCGAATGCTTTGGTACCCTGGAAGCCCTTGTGGGTGCCCCGGGTCCTGACAGAGGTGGGAACATGACTCTCTAATGCCCTGTCGGACTGCGCAGGGCGGCTGGCACCGATTGCCTTGCCTCGCCAGTCGATCCAGGGCTCGTGCTTCTCAAGCCAGGGCATGCCTGGGATCATATCATACGGATCCATATCGAGAGCAGTGAACTGTTCGAGGCTGTCAAAATCTTCAAACTTGACGGCCAGATCCACTTGGACATGACCTTCCCGTCGGCCAGTCGCACTGACGCCGTCCCGTTGCCCTTGCTTTCTCTCAGAGCATCGGACAACTTGTTGCTATTACGGGCAACTGTCTGGTGGCGTGCGGAATTCTTCGACGCCACAGAATCGATCAAGAATCTAAAGGGATGATCGTATCCCCGTACACACCCGTGTACTACAAGCAACCCGCCGCTGCTCTTCGCCGATTCGAGAGTGCGAAGACTCCCAGGGGCTAAGTCCCCGTGGTACGCATACCTGCGCACCCTTCACAAGGACTTAGTTCTTCCCCAGTAGGGCACCCCACCCCTACAGGTTTCCGGCGTCCCCCTGCCCCCGGGATCCTGGCCTCTGCCAGCGACCCTTTAGGTCGGGCTTTGGGAAAGACCGTCTGCAATGTCTTTCAGCGGGACAGTCGCGCATGAAGTGGCCGATTTTCCCGCAGCCGAAGCAGCGGATGTCACGCTGCTCGGTGGACCCGAGTTACTTGGGAACTGGTCCGTTGGGGCTCGTTCGACCGGGAGTCAACAAGGAATTCCCAGGCCACGCTGAGGCCGGCGTACGCGCCTGGCGATGGCTGTACGCTTCTTGAAAAGCCGCTGGATTCGCCTCTTCAAGGGTGCTTGACGGCACCCGGAACGGCAGAGTGCGCGCGGGGCCCACTCGAAGGCCGTTCATGAACACAGTCATCTTGGTGTGTTCGTTGACTGGGTTTCCCACTAGGGACGCCGTGATCTCCCGTATCTCTTGGACGTACTCGCGCAGCTCACGCCTCCCTTGTTTGCACGAGAGGAAGCGCGAGCGCTGGCGGTACTCGTAGTTCGCCGGGAGAAGCGCGGCTCGGAGCTGTTCACACAACTGAGACCAGGATGTGAAACATCCAGGGGATGCTGCCTCCCGCGTGTACACCTAACCCTTAACACGACCGCTAAGGTTGGAGAGTGCAAAAGCAACCCGAAGTTGCTCGATCAAGATCAGAGCCGCGTCCATCGCGAGCTCTACTTCTCGGACCCAGAAGTGAAGGTTCTCACTTTCCTTCCCTTCATACGGCTTAACCTTCAGCCGTATTGGCTTCGGGTGTTGCGGATTTGCTTCCGCCGCCGGGCTCTGCAGGTTCTCCCGTCCATGCGCGATGAGCCCCTGCTCGTAAGCGTCAAATGCATCGACGCGCTCGAGCTACGCGGCCGTTGTTGACACCACCAGGCTCTGCAGGGCCTCCTTCCCGAAGATGCCTGTCAGCTTCCGAACCGACTCGAACTGTGAGTCGTTCATATGGGAGCAGTCGTTTCTATCCATGGCAACGAGCTTCGGAGAGGTTCAAGTAGTCTACCCGCGGTGGCGTGGATTGACTACGAGTGCTACGAAGTGTGACGGGGTTACACAGCACCTTGCGCTAGGAGACGTTGGCATCCGAGAGTATACAAACGCACCACCGGCAACCTCTGGTCTTGCTACGCCTGCTCCTCCTCCTCCTCGTACTGCTGCGGCCCCGACAATCTACGCATATGTCAACCGTGTGCTTGATCGCGTCACCCCTGCCGCCGGTGTGTCAGCTGCTCTCATGTCGCACTCTTTCCGTCGTGATGGGGCCCAACATGCCAACGGCTGCGAGAAGATGACCGCGCGCTGGATCTTTGATCGCGGATCTTGGAACCTAAGCACCATAAACAAAGGATTCAACTACATCTTCAACACAAGTAGAGAAGACCACATAATTGCCAATCTATTGAGTGGATACAAACCAGAAGGTGTTGTCCCTCTCCAAGACCTGTCCAGCTTTGACGCAGAGACGCTTGACGCGATTGCCGAGTTCCAACGAGTCTTGTTCGCAGCTTGCTACCAACTAGATACGGAGCTTCAACATCAACCGGAAGGTTCTGAATGTCGTTACCGCTTGCGTCGTTAGGCAATATCCCATCGTAAAGGGCTTGAATCCCAGCAGTCCAGCGGTGCAACGACTCGAAACCTGTGTTACGCAGGCTGGACGTACGCTTCCGGACCTCTTAGCCTGGTCGATGCATCTTGCAGGAGCGCAGCATTCCTGTAAAGACAACATAGAAGCATCCACCTCACCATCCATGCCAATGGAACGAAGCCAAGAACATAAGATCGTCGAGCACCAGGCCTCTGTCATTAAACACCTTATCGAAAATTCCAAGCGCCAAGACGCCCGCATGGATCTGCTTGAGGCAAAGCTGAACGGTGATCCTGTAGCTGAAACGCGAAAAAGAATCATTCAAGATGAAGACGCCACAGATGTGAGCAAACTCAAGCAAAAACAGCGTAGAGGTTCAGCAACTTACCTTCATCCGACTTGGTGTACCTGGTACGCGCAAGAGCCACGCTGGTACGTCAAAGCACCGAAGCAGCAGCGCTCAAAGGCTAAGCTGCTAGTCGTGTACATGAAGCTGTTCCTCGACGACGGCTTCATTCTCAGCCAAACCTCAGCGGACTACCGCGACCGAGTTCTGGAGCTGGAGAAGCGCGCCGAGAATGCAGTACTCACGTACTTGAAAGGCAAACACAGCATCAACTCTCGCGGATCGAGCGCGGTCCTCAAGTACCTCCAGCGGGTCCACTGCGCCGGCGCGCTAAATGCCAAGGTCCAGCGCCACCGTCAACTGCTCCAGACAGCTGCAATCCAAGCCCGTCTCCTGGCTACACGCAGGACGTAATTGACGAGGTTAGTAAGTAGAAGAAACAGTTAAATGTGAATGTGTTCGCCCTTCCTCACAGCATCAAGCTATGGCGACCTCAACACACGTATGCAATCATCTTTTTGCTGATTTCTGCTGTTCACGAAGCTTGATCTTCGCTACAAGGCATCTAACCCAAGCATAAGCAATAACGATGGCCCGATTTGAACAGGCATCCTCAAGACCAAAACCTTGCGCTCTCCCACTTGAGCTACATCGTTGGAAGGGGGGGGGGGTCAGAGGCGACCTGGAGGCTTGAAGGGCCGTGAAGCCCGTACGGGAGATCAGCGTAGTTGCGTTGAAAAAAGTAAGACTGACTGCCAACGTGAGCTGTCGGCGACGGATTGACTGAAAGTGAGAGGCTGCAAACCATTCAATACGTGTAGTCTAACGCAATTACAAGTGGCACGTTTTTACTGGCAGATAATTAACCAATAAGCAGTAGTAGCTCTGATAACTGGCTGTCGTCAATCTTAATTTACCGGACAAATGCAAGATTATCCGGACGATTGTGGCGATTCTGCCTCATTGTTAAATTTGATAGCTCATGCGCACGTGACTATCATGCCAAAAAATGCATAGAAAAACAAAATCGTGATTTTCTCAGCCCAAAGGGGCTTCAGGCCATTTCCTGCCGTCTATAAAACAGTCTGTTTGACCACACTTTGGTCTTTTGCGTTATTTCACATCAGGCATGCCCTCCCCTAAACCTCGTACCTACCTGAGGTAAACTGTGTACAATACATAGGTACGATAAGGTCATCCGGTCCGATAAATTTTGGTATGGGCCGATAATATCGGCCCTTATATATTATGTAAAGGCCTTCGATAGATGATATACCTGCCGTGATGACACGTAATCATCAAATTGTGGAGTAAAACCAGCTGTACACCCTAACCTCCGGCAAAACCACAAATTATATCTTATATTTTGTAAGGAAAGCTACATCCCTTCAACAGCATTTTGTTTGACATACATCAGAAGTTTTGTACCCGTGCACTCTTTATATGTAGAGCTAAATTCAGAGATTGCAAATGATACCTTATGCCAGTTTTGGGCAGCGTCCAGTGGGTAGGACGTCTGCTGAGCAAGCGTTAGAGGAGAATTCTGATTGAGATATGGCGTGGGAGGTGCATACGCACCTTGTTCAGCTCCCGAATGGGGTCGAAATCGCGCTTAATCTCCGACGGTAGCGGGAGATGGGGACAGGAATAAATGAAAAGTTGCATATTCCATAAGCCACCCACCGGTCCTCAGAATAAGGAATACCACCACGAGCAGGGCTTCCGATAAATGCACATTATTTTAATGTAAAATACTACAAGTAGTGAATGTTTGCTCGAGCGAGTATAATGTAGGAGAAGAGATTTTAGGCGGTCTCGCTTTAATACTAGTGTTTGTTAGAAAATGCCATCACATACGTGGTATCCATTAATGGCACGGGCGGTCTTCTCAGATTATAATGCACAATCATCTAAATTTCAAATGACATTTTTGGGAGCTTAGGATTCCACCCATCCGCGAGACACTGACAAAAAGCACCAGGACCATCACCGTTCCTAACAGTGCTCGCCGTTACTTTATAAACCCTGCGTCAATGTCTTAATACTCAATGCGTAATTCTTTTATATGCTAAACTCTCCACGAGCATGTAGAATCGCTTCTGAGAAATTTAGCGGTCGCCACTGCTATCTTAACCACCGGGCACTCTAGCTACATCTATTCTAGCCAACGCACATGATCTTGTCTATTTAAATCTCTTCCGCATCGCTAGTCCATGGCGCCACAAGATGCTATCTTGCGTCGCTTACTTTGTTATGTGTCTCCGAGTCTGTGCTAGCTCTTCATATGATCTTCCGTGGTATATGCCTCATATACGGTGTCTGTAGTTCTTCCCGTCGCTGCCGCGTACCAGTTTCAGGATCAATGGATATCCATAACGTGTTAAGCAATGCTATCGCGTGAGGAACACTTGCACCATTCCAGTCTTTACTGAACTAAGGGTACTACAAAATCAAATATTTTTTAAAAAAAGTATAAATAATTCCACAAATTCAACGATTTTATTCAAGAAAACCATTGTACATAAATCATTCCGGTATGGGAGTACTACATGTAGATAAACGAAACGCAGTTAAGCTTGTATTCGTACTTAAAGGGATAGAAATCGACGAGAGATTTTGCTTAGAAATATCAAGGGTACCTTAGCTATCTTAGCTTCACTGCAGTATCCTTGGACTTCAATTTAGTTTTTGCCGTCCAACTATTTAGCATGCCTTTCATCCTCCCAGTCTTGCCTTCGATTTACCTTCTTGTCCTTATATGTGTTATCGCTGCCTCGCGCCTACTTGATTATCCTACCTCTGCAATTGCTACATTACAAATTCCTCATAGCATTGCACTAAGCACTAAGCACCGACCCCTCCATTTAAGATGTTGAGATAACATGGCTACGCGTTTCCGGCGTTTTCGCCACTACCCCTAGAAATCAATCAACAGCACCAACCCCGACTCAATGTAGTTCGATATCCATCTTCGAACTCATTACCCGCCAAGGAAACACATTGAGATAATATCAGAATTGAACCACCTCTCAAAATCCATTTATGTATTGTTACCGTCCAGCTGCGAACGACGAGCTGCTCGCTATATCGAGTAAATGAAACTCAAAGACACAGAATGTAGTAATGATCAATGTGTCAGAAACCTCACCTAAACCCAAGTGAGTTGCGCACTGTAGTGTGGCTACCGATGGAGTTGTAAAGGTGATATATATTGACTCGTTCCTAGCTCGTACTAGGTGGTCTCCTATGTATGCTTTTGGAGTTTGGTCGACCGTTATCCGCAGTGGTATAACGGTCCATGGTTGTTGCAGCTACGCGGTTGGATAACGTTCCACATTCCGTGCTTGCACCTTGCAATTGATTCTCAATTTCTTTAGTAACGTGTTGGTGTTGGTGAGTTCAACCTTATCAACACATACGCGTTGTTGTTCAGCAACAACACGCACATATCTTTGACCCTATTAGAATCTCCACCTTTCCAGAACCCAACATTCGTTCAGCATTCTCACCGAACATCAAATCAGTCGATTTTCTGGATCATCTTCTGCCGTTTTGTCAGTTGCGCTGGCAACACTTGTGTCCGAGCCTAGGACCAAGGTGATGTCTCTATTACCTGTCAATTATGTTGTTATAAGGGCTTATGAGAGGATACTAACGTAGGAATTATATGGCTTTTAGAAATATGCTTAATGAATTGTTGGATGAGTTTATTTTTGTTTCTTATCGAAGGCCAAATTCCTTATTTAACCCCTCCGCTACCAACGTCGTAACTTACGATTTCAAGGAGGGCACAAGTCGTAAGTTACGACGTTACTGGGATCCCTAGATATGAAATGGCTCGAACAAAGTAGAGACGATACTTCAATCAAGTCATTTTTTGCTGTTAAAAATATAAGCAAGAAGAGGTAAAAAAAAATGTCAAAGAAAGGGTGGGGGAAGGGTAGATGTGCTGCAGCAATCCGGGCAGTCCGGGCACTTGGATGAGTGGTCGAGGCTGCCGACTCGAAGAAGCGGTGTCTCATTCCATAATTTGCCACAATGGCAAGAGTACGATCCAGTACGAGAACCAGGCAGTCGGTAGGTCAAGACACGCTTGGGGTTCGAGCGGTCGACTTCAAGCATCTGTGGCGGCAGCTCGGGGGAGTGGGGGGGGGGGGGGGGGGGGGGGGGGGGGGGCATCGAAGAGGCCGTCAGGCTCCGGACTCGTGAAGGGGTGGACGTATACGTCACCGACCGGGATCTCTCTTGTCGGTACGTAACGCATGAACGAAGCACAACACAGGTATCGAAATGAATTGTTGTTTGTAGGCGAGGATGCAGTGGTGATGTTTGCGATCGAGTCGGGGCTTATTGGGGTAGCGAGAGTTGGGGAGAGGCGAGAGTAGATGACGGCTTGCCAGCGAACGAGTTGGTGACAGCGTCGCAGATTGACACATCCATTGCGCTATCGGCCAACCCAATACAAGCGATGTTCGGATCGGTAAGCGGATCCCAGTCGGATCGTCTGGACCAGGCAGATCCCGAGCTGGTCGTCGCTGCCTTTCTGCGCCTCTTGTCAGGCGCCCAGTGTAACATCTCTGATAATGGTAACGCGAGCGATGGCGCCAGTGAGGATGCTGATCAGAGTATGGAGGACGCTCCGGATGACCGCGTTGCCGTAGCGGAGGACGACGCAGAACATCATGGCGGACGGAGAAGTGTCAGACGAGTTTGAGGCTATCGATTCGAGCGGTAGTGACAACAGGTATAATAGTGGAGATGGGGTCATGAAGCCGCGCGAATTTCCCGACGACTCACTGGAATCTGACGACGATGTCCCCTAATGGACGATGCCTTTGTGGAGGCGATGGGTAGAAAGCTTACCTTGAACATATCGACAAGAACACGCCTCGGCAATTCTCGTGGAGTGCACCCTCGTCTGAGTTTGAACGTGATTGTGAAGAATATGCGCATCTGTCTACTGATGTTGCTACCCTTGCGCCAGAGATTCAAGCCATCGCAGACTCGCCGATGCTGCTATTTTTCTATTATCTGCCAAGGTCGCAGTGGGCTAGCATTACGAAGGCGACCAACCGCTACAAGCTACAAACTGCACACACCAGAGCAAAACGAATTTAAACAAAACAACGGAATCGTCATGCTGCGACGCCAGAGATTATCAAGCAGCTTGAAAGGCGTTTTCGTGCCGAACCTGCGTACCAAATGCATGAGACCTTCCATGTGATGGGGCTTTTAGTGGCAAGAATGCAGATCCCGATGACGCGGTGTTTCCCACGACATTGGGCGACGGCCGATTACGGCGAACTATCAGCCGGTAACTTTGGCAAGTTCATGGCTCGCACCTGGTGCACTTCGGTCCTTCGCGACTTTCACGTCGTGAACAATGAGGCCCCGAGCATTTGCGATTAGATGTGGAAGTTGAGGCCGGTTGTGGACGTGTTGTAGTCTCGTTTTCGCTCGGTTTGGACACTTGGTAGCATGTTCTCCTTTGATGAAGGCGGTCTACCGTCGGCTTCGATGCGAAACACAACACGGATGTTCATGTCCGACAAGCCCCACCGCTACGGAACAAAATTATTCATGGTGTGCGATTCCAAGAGTGCGTACCGTCATCGATGATTTTTTTTTATACTAGGCCGTATTTTTTAACCTAAATTTCCTTTTTGATTTGTTCCATGTCGTAACTTGCTACTACAGCTTTGAGGTGTACGTCGGGAAGCGAGATACAGAAGATAGAGACCAACAAGAGGTCAACAACAAGACGGGAGCGGTAGCAGTGATACGAAACATGAAGGCTGTTCTGAGAGGAGCATCTCTGGGATTTCGATTAGCTGTAATCGACCGGTTATATTCCTCGATACCGCTGGCCATACAACTTCTATCGATGTCGGTCTACGTGCTAGGGACGATCATGATTAATCGGCTGGGGTTTGATAAGCAAGTTATTGAGAAACGCAAAAACCAGACCGCGTGCGATAGAACGGGGATCCTTCCCGTTCTCGCGGTTAGATGCTATTCCTACCATGATTGCCTGCCTTTGGTGGGACAGGAATCCAGTAAACTACCTAGCAACGGGTCTGATCATGGTAGAAGACTCAATCCATAGAAACGTCAAGATGGTAGGGCCGTCAACATATAAGTGCCCAAGGCTCGTTACCGACTATCAACGCTGGATGGGCGAAGTTGATATCCATGATCAGCTTCGCCTCCAGCCATATTCGATTCAGACAGCATTCCGATTCCGGAAATACTACAAAGCACTGTTCATGGGTTTAATAGACACGACACTGGTGAATACATACCTAACAGAGAAGGAAACGTGTCGGCTCAAGAGACTCGTACCTAAAGACCGTGGGGACTAGTGTTACCTCATGCACAAACAATTACGCCAGCTTACAGTAGACGACTTTGTCGACGCCTCTGCTCTTACACCTTCTCCTATGGCGCTTCAGAACGTGCCGCCGACTAGATGGTCACGGGTATGTGCAGTTTGACGACTGGGTCATCGTATCACGGTGTCCAGAAACGCCGTCAACGATCCTGTATGGTTTGCGCTCTTCTCCGAGGCGAACGAAATAAATCATTTCAGACTACTTACTGCTGTGAGGACTGTTCACAGCCTAGTGCGAAGTGCTTCCTGTGCCTTAAGGCACGGCATAATTACGGGAGTGTACAAAAAAGACATGCTACCAAATTTGGCATGAAGACTTCGAGAGTGGCGTCTCCATCCCAGCATCCCTCGGGAAACCCGTTGTCTTGCGGCGCTCAGGTAAGGTGGGTGCACGTAAGCCCACGCGACGAGAGCCGATTTGTCAAGATGGTGACGCTGATACTGAGGCGAAAGAGCTTGTCGACCAGAATGTTCTACAGTCAGCAATCGTATAAATGGATTAGGTAGTACTGCATTTACGTGATCTTCGTACAGTTTCGATGCGCCCAGATCTTTATGGATTAGCAAAGAG
This sequence comes from Phytophthora betacei, assembly GCA_011320135.1. Classification (NCBI taxonomy): domain Eukaryota; phylum Oomycota; class Peronosporomycetes; order Peronosporales; family Peronosporaceae; genus Phytophthora; species Phytophthora betacei. Next base: position 987,785 of record JAANHX010000295.1, read on the forward strand.
AGATCTGTTGCTAACTAAAAAACGTGCGTTGTAGTCTGAAAGTCGTAAGTTTTGGCTTTCCGAATTATGATTTGCTCACAATGTCGTAACACTTACGACTTAGATTTCAAAAACCTCTGGGAGTTAATAACGAGAATCAAGGAGATATATACGTGGACAAGGCACGCACAGACATATAGTAATATAAAAACGAAGTCGTAAGTTACGACTTATATTAGGCGGTTCCAACTCGGATTTTCCGGTAACGTAGGGGTTTAATATTTTGTATATCAACAGATAAAGAAATAAACGTTTTTAAAACAATAAAACATCTAGCGCATCTGATATTAACCGTGAAAAAAGTATCTACGGACTTTTTTTGCGTGGAATGTTGCTTCTGCTATTTTCTTTGTTTTTAGAATTAACCAAGCGGACCATTTACAGCTGCAGCTTCACACCAGAGACAATTCATTTGAATCCTAGTTCAGTATGTCTGGAGCGCCCAAGTTCTCAACACAGTATGCGCTAGTGAGTTTATATAATCAGTAAAGTGCTCGTCAACTCGCCGACATAGGACCTGTACTTCACCCCAAGGAAATGTAAAACACCAAATCCGTTAGTTTGGCGTTCGTCAAAGACTACATATTGTTTTAAACTCCATTATCCATACAAGTAGTTTGCGTTACTCACAGCATCTTATAAACAGAGTCGTGTGGCCCGGAGCCGAGCTCGTCATTAAATTTAGGAGCAGGTATAAGTTAGATTATGTAGACCGCCTTAGCTCATTAGCAAAATTTTAATATTGCTAAAAACGTAGCGTGTTGGCACTTTTAATTAATTTCAGGATAAACATCGCTGTGGTAACACACAACTTGAGCTATCTTTGCACAATGATGCACGATGACAACCACTTAGTTGAGTTGGTTCCACGACTTTGAAAAATCTAGTGATCTCTTTTTGCGTAACTTTGCTTGTTGCAGGACGACGAGCTTTTCATGGCCCTAAGTTGCTATAATGACACGCATCGATGGTTGCGCTATGGGGGGGGCCCGGACCGAGTTGTCCGGGGGTCTGGCGTGAAAAATTGTGTGTTGTGTTGTAAAAATTAAGATAACTAGATGAGACTACGACATGTAGTCTTGGGCAGCAATGTTGTTCAATGTTGGGTGGGAATTTACTAGAGACCAGCGATCAGAATAAAAGTAACTTGAAATCAATTATTACGGTATTGATCTACTAAATGATTTATTTATTTTTGAACCAGGTCGTATTACAATAATAAATTATTGCCTATCGAGGAGGTCTAGTATTACAAAGCTTTCAAAATTTAGGTCAAATACAAGCGGTAATAAATCACTGTGATCTTTTTCAGCACAATAATTTATTATTTAGAACGAGCATATATTAACGATTATTACGCCAAAAACCGTTTTGAAATCATTATATTATATTATTTTGCTATCCCTGCTAAACGCGGACAAACTCGAATTTACCTTGCGGGAGCAAAATTGTTTACCAGACATGAGCTGTCTAATGCGATAAAATAGCTGGTCCAGCTTAAAAACCGCGTGAACACCAGGACTGACAGATCTTGTAACGATTATTACATCATAAAACGTTTAGCAAATATTTTTATTTTCCTATGGGTCAAGGAATAATGCAGAGCTCGCGACGACCGGAATCTGAGGTATGGTACAACAAAGGTGGACTACAAGTGGGTCCAACTGTTCCGGGGAATGAACATTGTGTATATAATGTTGAGCAACGCGGACGCCAAGGACCTCAATAGGATTACGGGCGGGAGTATCAGTCAAATGCAAGCCCTCACAAGCTAGGACGCAGTGGTTTTGGACAAGAACGAGCTGATCCACTACTACTACAAGGTTGGAGCCGCTCACCTCCCCGGAAATTTTAACGAGGAAGATTACCGCAGCGCGGGAGAAGTCGCTCGCCTAGAGGAAGATCACCGCAGCGTGGGTGCTCACCTTCACGTTGGCGCCCCTCACCGCGTAGCTGCAACTGGCCTCCGTATCGTGAGCCACGAGGATTTAACCAGCCGCCAACTCACTGGGGACCCCAGTCGCAAAAGACGTGGCGTGGTGGATCATTGTGGTGTAGTAATTTCTCCATAATCGCCGGCAGAAAGCGACCTGATCGCCTTCAAGTTGTTCAAGCTATGAAGGCTCGGTCACATGATGTACGGCGACTCCACGGTGCAAGTGACTCGACCGTGTCACTACCGAACACTCAGCGAATATTGAATACAGTCCAGTTGTCACTCACCCAGGCTGCCCTTATTATTAATATTATTCGACTTGCCGGATTTGCATTCAGCGGCCACGAACTGAGCATCTACGGTACGAACCCTCGGTGGCGGTTGAAATGAGTTCGCGAACGACTCCGCGATGCTTTAAAGGCACGGTCACCGTCTGGGAATGGGCCCGAGCTGTTAAAGATCCGCATGCGACGCTGCAGACGACGCTTGCCGTTCAAGAAGGTCCATAACGGATCATAATTCACTTGGTATTTGTAAATATAACTAAAGCTTATTATCAAAAATAGACCCGAAAGGGCAAACATAGCGACGTCCGGTTTCAAGGTAAGCGTCAGGTCATCTTGTATGAGTGTGTTATGCCTGTAGGTGAACTGGAAGCTCTGTAGCAAGGGTCATCCGGCCAAGCGACTGTGTGTGTATTGGCCAATTACTATCGGAAGGTTAACGTGACGGCTTATTGTTGCCTATTTGCACGAATGGGAGTGCTTGTATTGCATCCCTTTTATACTTCCGACCGAGTGTTGAACGCTCGGTGCCCTCGTACAAGACTAACCCATGCAGAAATGACACCAGGTGAGTGGATACATGACAGTTGTGACGGGGTAAGAGATACTGTTACTAGCTTACACTATAGTGCGGAGGAAGCTCGCAATAATAAAACCAAGTCTTAGGTTTGTGTCAAATTCAACTCTGATTTATTTAGGACCAGGGCGGCTACCCCTGGCCTCGTGTGAACCACTCAAACACATGTCTATACCTGATTGGTCAATAAGTGAGTCTGGCTCCTCACTATCAACCAATCAGATGATAACACCTTGGCACACGCTACCCGTGTGCCACTTTACCTACTTATGTAATAACTAAGGAAATATCTACCTACTTATGTAATTGGAGTTGGGCCCATTACATCACCCTCCTCTCTAAGCTGCGCTTACGCAACATAAGCGCACGGAACACATTTGAAGAAAACTCGAAAACCCAACGGAGCGAAGATGGCCGAGGACAACACGACGCAGTCAACGGGTGTTAGCACCAGCGCGACGCTGGTGACAGCAGCAAACATCGACACACTAACGGCGGCGGTAACCCAGACAGCCGAGACACCGGCGGAGCCGACAGTCACGAGGATCAGAGCCGGAAGCACGCGGTCGCGCGTGATGGACGACGCCCTGGTTCCCTGGGACCTGTACGACTTGTCAGGAGCGGAGAATCCGGATACGCACGACACTATGAAGAACCACTTTCGTCGCTTCCGCGCGACGCAAAAGAAATACATTGAAGGCGCTGATCGTGAGGGACTTCGTCGCTCCTGGTGTGCCTTCATCCGACGATGGAACCGGATGTCGCGTGCTGGAGAAAGCTTTGTCGACTGGTTGGCGTATCGCGAGGAGATCCTCGCGGATCATTCGATTGGAGAGCTGCGCGTGAAGGTCTGCAACAACGCGTGGGATATGGATCGACTCTGCTTCGGGCACGTGAGAGAGGGATGTGAGTCCTGTGGTACTTCAACCCGTCCGACTCAACGCGAATGGAGGGAACATCTCGCTGAGCGGCCACTCAGCGGAGAGGAGTCGGGATGGATCGGGAAGTACGAGCACACCCTGTCCAGTATGGATCAGGCGGCTAATCGCGGTGGCTCACGCCGACGTTGCACGCGTCGGAGCGCGTCGTCGTTGTCGCCTCCTCGTGCGGATCGTTCTCGTGGCCGTTCTCGATCTCGTTCACGGTCTCCGCGGGGTGACCAGCGGAATTCTTCTTCTCAAGCAGCATGGTCTCATACTCGTGGACCACGTCCGGAACGTCGCGGAGAAGGTTGGCGCGGGGCTCCCACGTATCATGTTCTGGGGGATAACGAGCCAACGTACCAAGTAGCGGCGCGCGGTCGGAACACGATACGCTCCACAATCCAGCGCGCATCACCCACCGAGTCAATTATCGGTGGTGGGCCTTCACGATGATACGGCGTACGCCCTGTACGTTCAGGGCGAGGTGGAGGCAGCTTCGAACCGCGCGTTGGACGCTCAGGTTGGAGCTGAGCGGGCGGAAGATCGTGCCTGGCGGGCTGAGCAGATCGCGTCGGAGTTTCGTCAGTCGAATCGGGAGCTGTTATCTCGCCTACGGGGATTGGAGACGCATGTGCTTGGCTCTGCCCAGCAGGGAGATCGTCCGCGAGAGCGGGCGCCAGGGGCTGACGGCTTTCTGGCGCGTCAGGCTCGTCGGGCTGGTCGCCCGACGCATGCTCCGTCTGCTGGCTCGAATCAGGAATCGTCGCAGGGAAGTACCGCTTGAGTCGCCCGACGTAAAACGTCGGGTGGAGTCTAAGTGACGACGGGATGTCCAAGGTGTAGGCGTCGCCCACAGCCTTGGTTACACGAAAAGGACCGATGAAGCGTGGGGCAAGTTTGTTGGCGCCGAGGTTGGTCACGGCGGAAGCGCGGATTCCCTCGGTCGATAGAAGAACGCGATCTCCTATCTTGAATACACTCACGTTCTTTCGACCGTGCTTATCAGCTTGTTCCTTTTGCTTTTCCACTGCGTTCTGCAGTGCGTCGCGGACGAACCTTGCGATGGATTGCCGTTGCATGACGAATTCCGCAACTGCCGAGCGATCGGCAGGAAGCACCGAGGGTTTCGGTGTATAGTTTGCCGTGGTAACTTCTTGCTCACGAATCGTGCGGCCTGGATCGATCAAGTTCTGCGACGTCCATCTCGTTATCGGAGATGCAGTATGCCGAGGAGGCTCGATGGACTGCTTGGACGGAGAACGAGTCAGGGCGTTCGCACTGGCTACACCCGAAGATAACCCTGAAGTCGAGTGCGCCGGCAGGCTTGTTGACACCGGTGAGGCTACCGGTGCGTGCTGAGACACCGGTTCACGTACCGGTGATGACCACGACACGGAGACGTTGTCCCTAGAGCTGAGCGCAGCTTCAGCATCCATGTCGACCGAAGGAGGTTCTCCCCCACCAAGGGTGGAGCCGCCAGCATCCGTGGGGTGACCCACGGCGAGAAGTGCCGGAACACGTGGGTGACGAGCGTTGTTCACGAAGAACGGCGTCATACCCGTCGAGGAGTGCTCGGCGTTGTTGAGTGCGAACTCGGCTAGCGGTAGGAACGAGCTCCAGCTCGTGTACAAAGTTGCATAGCTGCGGAGAACGTCTTCAAGGACGCGGTTGACGCGTTCTGTTTGTCCATCCGTCTCCGGATGTGCCGCAGTTGACATCAACAATTTGGTTCCCAAGAGCTCGAAGAGGCGTGACCAGAACGCGGATGTAAACCGCGGGTCGCGGTCGGACACGATAGACTCCGGCAGGCCGTGGTGACGAAAAATCACGTCGACGAAGTGGGCCGCGGACTCTTCCGCGGTGATTGAGGCCGCCACCGGAACGAGATGGACCATCTTGCTGAAACGATCGACGAACACAAGTACACCCGTGCGCCCGGCTGTATCGGGCGGAAGTCCGAAGATGAAGTCCATCGAAATGGAGCGCCAGGCTTCCGTGGCGACCGGATAAGGGCGCAGTGGGACCTGAGACGTCGAAGACGGTTTGACTCGCTGGCAAGTTTCACATGTGCGGACCCACTTGCGTACCCACTTGTACATGTGCGCCCAATAGAAGTCTCTCGACAGAGCCGCGTACGTCTTCTCACGACCGAGATGTGGGCGTCATGAAACTCGTGGATTATGCGCGCACGTAGATCAGCGTCGTTTGGGACGACGACTCGAGGTCCATCGAACCTGTCGATGCTGTACTTGAGCAGATTACCGTCCAGTCGATATCGATCGATCTGATTCCGCGTGGTCTTCGACAGGGCACTTAGCGTGTCACTACTAGGAGCACGCAGGTGCTTCATGATGGCGCCGTATATAGGGTCATCATCGTACGCTGTAGCAATCTCATCGCCCAGCGGGAGCGTGGGCGTGGTCAACGTCAAGTTGATGCCTGACGACACGCAGACCGCACATTCGTCGTCGTCCTCATCAGCGAGCTGATGTCCTAGCGCTTCACGGGGATCGTAGTCCGAACGCCGAGACAGCGCGTCGGCGAGAATGTTATTCTTGCCCGGCTTGTAGTGAACAACGAAGTTGTACTCGGAGAAGAATGACAGCCAACGGGTCATCCGTTGCGACAAGTGAGGGCTCTTCATCGCTGTCCGCAGCGATGCGTGATCAGTGTAAACCGCAAATGACTGTTCACCGAGCAAGTACACTCTGAATTTGATCAGAGCGTACCGCATTGCCAGGAGCTGCTTGTCGTGGACTGGGTAATTCTTCTCGGCTGGCTTCAGTTGGCGCGACTGATAGCTGATAACGCCTTCGTGTTCGTCGTCATCGAACTGCATCAGCGCACAGCCGATGGCAAAATCGCTCGCGTCGCAGCCGACGTGGAATGGCTTTGAGTCATCAGCAAGCTTCAGTATCGGCGCAGACGCCAAGCTCTTCTTCACCGAGTCAAATGCAGCTTGGTGGTCCGATTTCCACTCCCAGATCACGTCCTTCTTCAGCAGCGAGGACAGCGGCTGGATCAACCCAGCGTAATTCTTCGTGTACTTGTGCAAGTAATTGGCCATACCAAGCCACTGACGCAACTCAGTGGGGCTTGTCGGCGTTGGCCAAGCACAGATAGCCGATACCTTCTCGGGATCCGCGCGCACACCGTTCTTGCTCACGTAGCATCCCAACACCGGAATCTCCGGTGCGCAGAAGACACATTTCTTCAGGTTTGCGTAGAGCTTGTTCTCTCGCATCACCTGGAAGACTTGTCTCAGGTGTTTCAGATGTACGTCCACGGCACTGAGGTTGCCCTCAGCGCGGCTGTGCACGAAGATGTCGTCGAAGTAACTCGGCGCGAAGTCTCGAAGCGGGCGAAGTACATGGGAGACCATGCGATTGAAGGTGGCAGGCGCGTTCTTGAGGCCCTGTGGCATCACGAGCCACTCCCAGAGCATCCCGCTCGGTGTACTTACGGCGGTGAGAGGCACATCAGATGTTCTCATCAGGATCTGATAGAATCCATCGGTCAGGTCGATGGCGCTGTAGATGACGCTGCCAGCCATGGAGTCCAGTACCATGTCCTTCCGAGGGATCGGAGTTTGCGCGGGGATGGTGGCATCATTCAACTTGTTGAATGCGTGAACGATACGCCATCCCCCTGTAGCTTTCTTCACACAGAACGTTGGACTGGAATGGGGAGAGGTACTCTCACGCACGTGACCCGCCTTTCGGCGGCCCTCGAAGAAGTCATCGATCGCTTTCACTTGATCACGCGGAAGTGGCCATTGTTTGGTAACGCAGTACTTCGTACCTGGCGCGAGGTCGATCTCATGCTGAACGCCACGATCCGCCGGTAGTTCGGCGGGGATCTCATCCGGGAAGACGTCGGCGTACTCGCAGGCGGTGACGTATACGGGATTCGCTGACTCCCGCAAGGCCTCCCAAGCCTGCGTTTGGAATCGTTCCTCTCGAGCAGACTTAGGTTCAGCACCTAGCGGACGTGAACGTTCACTGTCCGTTGCGACCGCATTTGCTGCCTCATCCACCGAGACTGCCTCGGTGACCAAGCATACTTGCTCGACGTCTCCAGCCTTGAGGTCCCGAAGAAAGTTCTTCCAGGACAAGCCTGGAAGGCGTGTGATCGCCACCGCTTCGCGCGGCGGGGGTCGCGATTGCGATGCTGCGCGACCGATTCGGGCCTCCTTCCACGTACTTCAGCGCGCTGACCGATTCCATTGGCGGGCTATCGCTGGTCGTGTAGTCTCGACGAGGTTTCAGGCGTCGTCGCTTCGACTTCTTCTTCGACTTCCTCGAGCTTACGCTCGAGTCTGACGCACTGCTACTCGACGATGCATCACCCTCCTCTAGGCGCGGGAGACCGTACTCGACCGGGCCGGGAACACGCGGGAGCCCCTACTCAACCGCGGCATCGTTTGACGGGAGCCCAATCTGCTCGACCGCCGAATCGTTCGGCGGGAACCTCTGCTCTACCGCCGTCTCGTTGTGTGGGAGCCCCTGCTCGACCACTGTCTCGTGTTGTGGGAGCCCCTGCTCGACCATCATCTCGTGTTGTGGGAGCCCCTGCTCGACCACCGTCTTGTACTGTGGGAGCCGCTGCTCAACCACCTCATCATCTACCTCGCGAAACCGCGAGGGCTCTTCGTCCAACAACGTAGCACAAGCCATGCAGAGAGGGTCATCGCTCGCTCTGTGCACTGCTTGTGTCGTTGCTGTTTTGTCGACGACTGTGACGTGGGGCCAGTCTCTTGGCGCCACCAAGAGGTGTGTGAAAACCTCGCTCACGTCGAATCCACGTCGACGCTGGACTGATTGGGCCAGCCAGTCAATCTCTGGCTGATATCGCGCAAGCCAAGGGATGCCCAGGATGCAGTCAAACGCGTAGTTCATCTCGATCACCAAGAAGTCGTCCTTGCTACGGAAGCCGTCGAACGTGTACGACAAAGACACGTCACGCCGCGCAACGCGGCGAGCCTTACCATCTGCGAGTTTGACTTGGATCTCGCCCGGACCATTCCGGACGCGGACGTTCTTGGGTAGTACCGACAAACACGACGCGCGAAAGAAGTTGTTGGTCGCTCCGGAGTCCAGGAGCGCGCGCAGTGGTCGCCGGGCACCGGTGACGTGGAGGCTGACAATGATCAGTCTCGAGTCGCCCGGCGTAGTGGTGGCATTGGTGTGTGCTTGGAGCACGGGAGGGCTCGAAGGTTGGGCTGCCACCGGAGGGCCCGGTCCTTCGTTATAGCCAGTAGGGCGCCCCGCACCTACTGGTCCTGGTCGTTTTTTGAATGAGCGACCGAGGAGTGTTCCACGTCGACGTGAGAGACGACGGGAGCTGGCGCGCGAAATTCCGCCGCGCGATGACCCTTCTTCCCACAGCGAAAGCAAATGAGGGAGCGATTGCTTCGCCCAGCGCTGCCGCGGTAGGACCCGCGACGTCGATTGCTCGACGCGTTGATGGCGTCGATCTCCATGGGCTCGGGGGTAGACTCTCGGGCTTCCGCAGGTATGGCTGCGGCGTACGATGCAGCGACCATGTAATCCTCGCGGATCGCGAGTGCAAACGCCTCCTCGAGAGAGGAGGGCTCAGCTCTGGTGAGGCAGTAGCGGGTCATACCCTCGCGCATGCCAAACACAAATACGTGGACTTGCGAGGCCATGTCGATTGGCTTCGTCACGATGCATGACGCCAGATGTCGCGTCTTCTGGACGTAATCACGCATGGACATCTGCCCTTGTCGCAGAGCGAAGAACTCTGCGCGAACGCGAGACTCATCTTGCGGGGGCTCGAACGCGAGGCGCAAGTCGCTCTGGAGAGTTTCCAGAGTCGGGAAAGCCTCGGGGTCGACAACCAGCTTCCCGAGGGCCCATTCTTTGGCCTTCCCGGTTAACCGGGAGAGGAGGAAGTTCATCTTGGCCGATGACGCCTCGATGCGTCGCGAGGCGATAGCGATGTCGATCTCGCGGAACCACCGGTTTAGCGGAAACCGGTTTTCACCGGCGCCAGAATACGTAGACGTCTCCATCTTGACGACGTCATTCTGGGATGGACGCGAGGGAGTTGACACCCGCCGATTCGCATCGGCGAGCTCGCGTTCCATGAACTCTTGTGCTGCAAGACGTTGCTGGTCGGGTGTCGCTGAGCTCAGCAGCGATGCGACGACAGCGTCTCCGGACACCGCCACGAGGCGGTGAAGCGCTTCCCACTCCACGCGAGTGAGATGGGGGAATGCAGCATGCTCCAGGGTCGCCCCGGAGATCTGGACTTGGCTCATCGTAGCCTTGGTCGTTGGAAGGACTACTAAGTGCTACCAGGTGTGACGGGGTAAGAGATACTGTTACTAGCTTACACTATAGTGCGGAGGAAGCTCGCAATAATAAAACCAAGTCTTAGGTTTGTGTCAAATTCAACTCTGATTTATTTAGGACCAGGGCGGCTACCCCTGGCCTCGTGTGAACCACTCAAACACATGTCTATACCTGATTGGTCAATAAGTGAGCCTGGCTCCTCACTATCAACCAATCAGATGATAACACCTTGGCACACGCTACCCGTGTGCCACTTTACCTACTTATGTAATAACTAAGGAAATATCTACCTACTTATGTAATTGGAGTTGGGCCTATTACAAAAGTTGTGACAGAATGTGTAAAATGATCACAGATGAAGATGGTGAACACAGCTTTCGTACCGACTCACTAACCGTCGCAACTTGGCATTCAGCAAATCCCGTTGTTGGTCGGTGGGAGCCAATCCCAATTGGGAGACGATACCGGTAATCACAGAACCCCCAGTCTAGTTTATCCCGATACTTTTTTTTCATCCCCACAGGGTAGGATCCTTGACGTTTAGCTCCCGCAAAGCGTCTGCTGCAGTCCATTCTGGATAAGCTTTCCATTTTTTCAGCAGCTCTATCTTCCCTCTCTCGGTCCGCTGGGTGCACGTGCGCTTGGACATCGCGCCGTTAATTAGAGATTGGCCACCGGAACCGACCGCTCGAAACGAATCAGACTCAGATAATTCAGATTAACTCGCGCGAGTTATTCTGACTCAGGGAGAAAGTCAGGATAACTCGCGCTAATTATTCTGACTCAGGGGGATATATTACAAACACAACAATGTCGTGTAATAGGCCTGCAGATCGCTCACTGAAAACTCATCTATTTCCTGCTCAAGTACGAGCTGAGCTAGGTGATCCGGACCTATAGCGGTGTATTCTTGTGGCTCACCAGACACTGGTATTGCATGAAACCATGTTATGCTGCAGAGGGCGCAGTACTGTACAGACCTCCCATGAAATAAAGCGTAGTCTTGAACAGCATGAAGAGCATGTGAAACAGTATCAAGAGTCATTCCGACTTGAATAGTGTATTCCTCATCGCCGCTGCCCAATCCATCAGCGATGTCGTCGATGTCCTCCGTCATTTTGCGTCCCTCAGTCGTAATAAGTGGTTTTGGGACTTAAGGGCTATGACGTATTGCGCGCTGTATAGCAAGTTGCGAAGTGAGATTAGTCAAAGAGTCCTCAAACTATCCCTATCTACGAGCTCCTGCGGCAGCAGTACCTGTCCTTCCTGCTGCTGCTTCAGTAGCCGCGTGCCACTGGCGACTCCTGGTCGTCGGCGTGTGCCGCCGGCTCACTGTCGCCAGTCGCGTTGCCGATATGTCTTAGAGGCACGCGAGAGCAAAACACGAGCCATCGAGGCACGCGCCTCCTCTCGATATTCGCTGAGTCTGTTCAGGCAATGTCGTCTGATACTTGGTGTGCCATACTCCACAAGTGTGTACGATTTGGGGCTTCATACGCACGACGAACATTAGTATACAACATGTTTTTGGGTTTAAGTCCCGTCCACCTTGTTTCAACCATTCAATCATTTGGACACACATTGTGACGTTTGTTTTCTAAATTCCTCACTTACTGACGCGGGTTTCACTTGGTACACCTACCGGCGATCGACCCCACTTTGCTCACGTTTTGGCACACCTTTAACTTTCTGTCACAACTTTAGTGTATCCACTCACATTTTGTCATTTTCCCTTTACTCATACCTGGTACCCTTCCGACCACAAAGGCTCATAACATCTATTAGCTTTGCCCGTGCTAGCAGAGTGTTCTTTTTTTACTGGTTGGCCTATATACGTAGTTTACAAGGTCCAATCTGTCCCGGTGCAAGGGCAGCACTTAGGCCTTTTGATCTGCCCGAACGATCGTTTGCTATCCTTGCAGACGTATTGTTGTAATACAGCTGGGATGATGGACCAAGAAGGAAAAGAACATGCGGTTAAACCTGGTAGGGTATTTAGCAGGTAAAAAAAACATAGAGGGTAGGAATCCAGACAGGTATAGACTTAACTATGAATCAGACCTCAATTTGCACAGTATCACGCAAGTACCTTCCTGCCCTCAAGAATCGGCGCTACATTGATCGTACGAGCTCGGTGGAGTTTGGGAATTGCGAAACTAGTGTTGGTAGTGATAACTGGACAGTACATTGGCCAGATCCTACAGCCTAGTGAGCTTTCCTATACACGTGCAGATCCGAAAGGTTAACCGGATTTACTCCTTGGCTGCTACACCCTAGAGGCTCTCAACGCTCAAGATCCCGTCACAGGAGGCGGCAAGTACGACGAAAAGGAAAACAAAAGCAAGGGAACACAGCGGCAAGGCAACCCTACGGCCAGATCCACGATCTAGGCCCTGGATCCGCTTAAGCTCGAATATTCGCTTAGGATCCAGAACCAATCACGGACGCAGAGTGAAGATTTTACCACTGCTGCTTCATCCCATCCCCACGTCTCGCCAACACACTCAAGCTTCACCACTTGAGCTCTTCGGAAGTTGCCGAGAGAGCAAGATCCCGCCCTACCGACGGGTACACAAGGTGAGGAAAGTTCAGCAGAACACGGATCATCGGGGGACCCCCTCCGTTAGTCGGTGTCTGGGTGCAGTTGGTAAGTTGGTTCCAACAATCTCGCCGATTTTGCTGATCCCGCTACACCACAATGGTGCGCGTGCCTGGATCTTTTAATGACTCGGGATTTCACCGTGAGTCCCAAGAAGATGCTCAAGTGAAGATTGAGCCAGGGGGAGAGGCATCATCGTAAGTCGGATCGACGAAGACGCTGCTGAATGAAGCAAGATCCGCGGATTGATGGAGTCCTGGGAGAAATTCTGTCGACAGAAGAGAGGTGGATCCGGATCTAGAAGAGAAACCTCTCTATCCTCCCCAGGCTCCCTCGGGACCCCTGCGGATCTTGACTTGCGTCAAGATCCTCTAACAGAAAAAGGGAAAGTGAATGCGAAACGGTATGCATTTGCAGATTCACAGGTCAAGCCAACACCGTACCTAAACACAAGCCCGCTAGTCAAAAACACAAGAAAGAAGACCGATACGAGTAAGACTACGCTGAAGAAAATGCAAGCTCCAGAGTCAGAAGAAGTCCTAGCTGGGTCCAGGTCAAGCTGGTCCAATAAGAATCTCGAGCTCGTAAATCACCACCAAGCTCTACGCGATATGCTGTATTAAGATCCTGTCATGCGAACCCTAAATGCACGACAGATCGAAAATCCAAGGGAACCGGTGAGAGCACCAACGAAAACGACCAACCAATGGGTGGCAGTCAAGGATCTATTACGTCTGTTTACGGATTTAGGCATCGTAGCGGGTGCGTTTGATGCAGAGGACATCTTCAAGCTAGCCTTGGATCTCATAGTATCAGCTACGCGGGGCCTCTTCGTCAGAGCCAAGTACACCATCGGAGAAAGGTCGCACACTATGGAGCCAGTGTCGTCGCCGAGGATCAGCTAAGCTGCATCCTCTAACTACGAATCTGCGGCTGAGGATGGGATGGATACGTCTTCCGAGCCGCGACGCATGACCTTAGGCCCCTCTGGAGCGTCAAAGCCGGAAGCGCGGGTAAGGATCCGGGGACAGGACGCGCCCTCGGGTGTGAAGACTCGGAATCCAGGGCGTCATACGCGAGATCTGATACCACCCAACCAGGATCGAGCCAGTTCCAGCAAGAAGCCAGTCGGATTATCGTCGGGGGCAAGCGAATCGTCTCACGCATCCCGCCTCGCCAGTAGACCAGACGGCTACAGGGCCCTCCGCCACTTTCTTAGGCACATTACAACGGCACTTCGAAGCTGTGATGAGTCGTTTCCTGGCTGAACAAGGCATGAGGACGCCCAATTCGCATACGCAAGTGCTCCATGGCCATGGAGAACGAGACGTGGAAATGGAGTCAGTGGAGGGAGACAACTCCCATGATGAGTTCGACCCAGATGATCTGGACGTCCCATTCCCCTCGCCAGCGGTGGTAGCTGCTGCTGCTGCTGCCGCCGGGATGGAAGGATCATCTACGATCCAGACGGTACGGATATCAGCTATATCGGATCTGAAGGAGTTTACGGACAAGGAACAAGACGAAGACCGAGCGCGAACATATATGAGCAAAGTCAAGTCGGCCCTCATGAGAGATCAAGCGTCGGCTGCCGAAAAGTGTCTGACGTTTGCAGACCTGCTGGCGGGCCAGCCAGCAACTGGTATCGGCAGCTGGGCAGATCCACCATGAAGAAGTGGCCGGATTTGTTGCGCGGTTTCCAAACGCAATATTGCGGATTGGGGGTGTCGGTGGCACAACAATACTACCACGCTCGCCGCCGATCGGACGAATCTCCGCTGGATTATTGCCATCAACTAAATGTGGCCGGGCTATGGGCCAAGTTGAAGCTCAAGTATGGGGATCAAAGGTACTACGGGAACACGTGGATCATTTCATCGAAACGCTGGGAGATGTGGATCTGGCCGACCGGCTGACCCTGCTACGTCTTCGAGATGCCGATAAGCTTGAAGAAGTACTGCGGGCTGTGGATCGCGCGAAACACCGCCAGGAGAAGGCGGTTGTCAGATGCGGCAAGTATCGCCAAAAAGCTTCGACGCCCACGGCCCCAGCTTGACGTGTCCACCAAGGCATGGCGCCCGACTTAGGAACTGATTCGGGATCCGATGGTTCGGACTCTGATCCAGAGGATTACCGCAGAGCCTGTCTCACCGCTCCTAACGATCGTATGGCAAAGACTGAAGACAACTCCCGCAATAATGATTACTTACCCGGAGACCGTGGGATGTACCAATCCCGAGATCTCATGGACGGGACAGGACAATTCAAGTGCTCGCAGTGCGGATCCCTAAAGCACATAGAAGCTGGATGTTGGAAACATATAGTTGTTAAGACGTGTGGCAAGAAGGGCCATCACAGGAAGCATTGTTTCTACGTGTGTCGCGGTTATGGCGAGATTCACGAAGCGGGCAAGTGCCCGATGGATGAAATCTACAACCTGATCCGCCAATGGTTTGGTCCAGCCAAGCACAGAGGGCTGTTACCAGAAGTGGCAGATATGTTAAACTAGGACGCTCGCCGGACTTGAATCCGGTACGAGCCAAGCGTTCTAGGTATTGAATTTATGCATTTGGGAACAAGACGTCGCTAGATCCAGGTAGCAGGTCCCTAGATCCAGTCGATAATGCACGTGATCTACATGAAGTTTCAGTTGCCAAGGTCTCTATTTTGCGCCAAGTTGATGAATTTGCCAGATCCGAAGTCTCTTCAACCCTGGATCTACAAAGGGGAGAAGCGCGTGGTTACTGGGAGAAACGACAACATGGCCAATGGTTTGAGCTCACCAAGGGTGAGGTCACTGTAGATTCCCTAAGGTTTGTCAGGTCACCGGATCCCGAGGATCCAAAGATGTTGGATCTATGGATCTGCTGACAGGGGAATCCTGTGGATACTGGAAGTACCATGCCCCACGAAAATGGTTCAGACAAGCCAAAGTAGGAGGCAAGTTCAACAATGTAAAAGCAATCCTACTCCTAAACAGTGGTGCCAAGGTGTCTACACTAGATACCGTCTTTGCTCGTAAGGTTGGGTGCCAAGTGGATGGAAGTCGGATCCAAGACTTTGTTGGGATTGGTGAAGGCGTGTACCGTAGGAATGGGAGAGCGTGGATCAAGATCACGCTGGCAGGTTGTTCGATATATTGGTTCGATATTTGGGTCGGAGACCTCGCTGGGAAAGATGCAATCCTCGGGATGGATTTAATAGTACCAGCAGGGTAAGGTTGGATCTGGAAGATGGGACACTGTGCTTCCCAGATAAGATACGGGTCCAGCTCAGTGGACGACGACTGTTGTACGGGGCGAAGATAAAGGCAGATAAGACGACCTGGATCTAGCCCGGAGTGACCTGGAAACCGCAGGACCGGGTGAAATAAGTGGAACATGAGAAGCTGTGAGTCACGCGGGGAGAGAAGTGGGTGCATACATTATTCCAAGGACCAGGTCGATCGCAATAGCTTCAGGGTACGAATGTCAGCGACAAGAGACTATTACTGGACCACTATGAAGAAATTGGGCGATGGCCGGCGAAGGATGTTATCCCTAGGCGGCCTGGATATGCATTAGTGGGATCTCGTCGCTATAGGGAATGGCAAAATCTGGCGTATGAGGCGACTACCCAGATTGAATGCCTTGGTGAGGTGGAGCTCCCAGCAGAGCCAGCTGACCCCTTGGTGGATCGGCCTTCATACCCAACTCCGCGAAAGATCCTACAGAGGGATCGTCGGATTGGGATCCAAGTGATAGAGGTTGGACCCAAAACAGCTGGAGATGCCCAGAAAGACCAACACCGGTCCCTAGATAACCAAAGGTCGGCGGATGGGGAATCGCAATTAATTGAAACCGACCCGCTGGATCCGGCTGACTCACAGCTGGATTCGAGCTTCTCTTTGGACAGAATGCCTGGATCCCTGTCAAAAGTATCAACACCGTCTAAACAGGAGCCGTCGTGTGTAAACTCACCAGAAGATCAAGTCGACCCAAAATGTATATTTTTCGGCACCGGAATACCCGATCCCATGAAAGCAGAACGAATGATGGAAATCGCGGTGCCTGGATCCAGTGTTGGATCCGACAAAGACAGACGACGAACAGGTATGCTACCATGTAGGCGGGGATCTAAACGCCGAAGATCTTGGGGAAGGTATGGCGGTAATCCCGGACGTACCACTGACCATAGATGAAGTCACGATTGATGATATCCAAGTGGATCCGGGGGCGAAAGCCGACATCTGCTAATTGGCAAATGAAACGCATTACTACCAGCTGCACGCGGAGTCAAATGTGACATCGATTTGGTGACGCGAAGCCGATCGCCCAAAGGGTGCAGAAGGTGGCACCTCAGTTCCGAGAAAAGCTCTCGGCTCTGATTAAAGGTCTACTGCAAGTCAAAATCATCAGTTTCTCAACCTCCCCGTGGGCATCATTTGCGGTGATTATCTTTAAGAAAAACGAAGTGAAAATACGTATGCGTATTGATTACGGGACGGTTAACGATCTGAATAGATTGATTGTGCATCCGATGCCTCCAATCAATGCGCTATTGGAAGATTTGGACAAAATACTCTGGTATAGCTCTCTAGATATGGCAAGTGAGCTTTGGGTGGTGACTATGACGGATCGAGCTCGCGCAATATCCACATTCATCGCACCGTTTGGACTGTTCGAATGGAACCGGATGCAGTTGGGATTGAAGAACGCACCCCAGATCTATCAACGCCTGATTGCTAATGCCCTCTACGGATTTACCCGAATACTGGAGCCCGAAAGGAATGGATCCGGGAAGGTCATGCGGAAGTGGATCCATTCGAAGCAGGAGAGCCAGGTGATCTGGGATCCCCATCCGTGTTACGGCGCAGATCCTATATCGACGACATTCTACTCCTGGCGGAATCGTGGGATCAGCTGTGCGAGAGAGTGATATCCCTACTGGAGGCGGGTACTAAATGGAATCTCTTTATCAGTGTGGTGAAGGGTTATTGGGGGATGCGGAAGGTGGATTATTTAGGCCATCGAGTCTCCAATGAAGGATTCGAGGCGAATCCTATAGACCTGTCTTCGTTGGCAGACTTGTCATTTCCACAGTCGCTACGGGCGATGCAATCCTTCTTGGGCACATCGAAGATTACGCACTTTTCGCTGCAGTCCTCTACGAATTGAGGGAGGTGGATTTCGCTGCGATACTCACTTCGGCTATCCGGATCAAGATCTAACAAGCTCTAGCCCTAGAGATCCCCGATCCACGAGGGGATCGGTATAGTACGACACCGGAAGACGATCCAAAGCAGTAACTGGATTCATCCCGGGACCAACGGGGAGAGGATCCATTCTGGACGGAATTGACGGAGGGGATTTCGGACAAGATGGAGATTCGGTAAATCCGAGCGCACCACGCGTTCGTAGAACTAAGAAACAGGATCGCAACGACGCCCATCCTCTGCCATTTTGATCCAGAACGTCAGCCTACGGTGATAGGCTATGCTAGTGATTGGGCGGTCTCGGCAGCTTTGGTACAAGAGCATGAGGGGATCTGACATCCTGTCACCTTCGTCAGCCGAACGCTAAGGTCGAACGAGTTGAATTATGGAGCAGTGGATAAGGAAATACTCGCACTCCTACGGGTGTAAAATCTCAATTATCACCTGCTGATGGGGAGATCCATCTGGATCTTGACTCGACATTCTACGCTCGCCTGGTTGTTTAAGTCGGCCGGTCTGCAAGGACGGTTGGAACAATGAGCAGCCCTACTTTCACCATTGACACTGCATATCGTAAAATGTTCGGAAGGAGAAGACGGGATCCTGGGGTTTGGCCATGAGCATCACGCCCAGAGCCAAGATGGACGAAGCACTGACTAGGATTGTTCCAAAGAAAGAGCCCAAACGCCAGACTGAGATCCCGATTCCGACGGTGCAAGTGGATGAAGATATGTACGTCCTGAGTTTCGATAAATCTGCTTGCGTGAGACACGGAGGAGGAGCTTACAGCGCAATTCTGTGGAAACCACCCGGATGGGAAGTGATAAGGGCCAGTTCCACTTACGCGGGAGGCCTCACCGTCAATGAAGCGGCATACGATGGACGCCTGTTGGGGTTGGATCTACCAAAGGAAGAGGATCGAAAAGGCTGGTGATATCTGGAGATTCAAAGTTGGTGATCAGACAGGTGCGAGGTGAAATTTACTGCAATGCCCCGGTATTAACGCTGTTACGGCAGAAGGTGATGACCCATCTACGTGGTTAGATGAATAACGATCTGGTATTGTGCTTTTCCAACGGTTTGGCCTATCTGACCTTTTAAGGTTGGTCCCAAGCAAGGGTGGGTAGGGCTAAAGGTGGAATTTGAAGACGAACTGGAGTTGAATTGCTAAGCCAGGCCACTAAATAAAATGATATTTGACCAATAACACTGTTTGATTTTGCCGACTATGGTATAATAATACTTGATTATGGGGTCCTACGTTTGAGCTCCGATTTGGTCTAAAAGGTACCTTTTAACAAATAAAGGGCTGAATGGCCAGTATTTGCCGGTCATTTACCCTTACGTAAGGTATTCACAACAGATGGATTTTAAATCAAATATGGGCTACTCATCAGAAATACGCTGGCTGGGCATTCTATTGTTATATATCTACAATATTGAGATCCGCGTAGCTGCCGGTGTACTGGGCGTCTCGGCCAGAAGCCTTCGGAGATGGTACCATCTCTTCAAGACAACAGGAAATGTTGACGACACCCCAAAGAATGAGCGGTCATCTAAATGGCCGATTGAAGTGCAACAATTTGTTCGCGAGTCTGTAAAGCAACATCCCTGCTTCTACTTTCAAGAGCTGCGTGAGGTGTTCAAAGCGAAGTTTTCAACCCAATATTGCTGTTTTGATTAGACAATCTGTCGTGCTTTACGGTTCGACGTGGGGCTAACGCGAATAGTGCTGACTAAAAGAGCTCCAGAAAGTATCCTAAAAGAACGTCAAGAGTATGCGAACAGGCTATTGGCTTTCTACAGAGGGCCAGATCAAATCGTGTTTGTCGATAAAACTTCATATGATGGAAGGTATTGTACATTATTATTTTTGTGACTGCTACATCTTACCTTGTTAACTTTGTTATTGCTATGGTTTAGGTCCTCCCTGAAAAAACACGCGTGGTGCGCGCGCGGGGTCCCAGCGGCTGTGTCCGTTCCATTTTCCCGCGGAAAGCGAATCTCAGTTCTTGCTGCGTTCGACGTTGAAGGCTTTTTTGCGTGGGGTACAACCAAGGATACTTTCACCCAGCAGACGCTCCACGAGACTTTCAAGTTGAAAATTCTACCATTCCTCAATCCGTGGCCTTTATTAAGATCAATTGTCATTTTGAACAACGCCAAAATTCACATGTACGAAGAACTTCAATAACTTATTCACGGTAATGTTGCACTGTTATTGTTTCTGCCGCCGTAATCATCCGACATGAATCCTATAGAAGTCAGATTTTCCCTTCTAAAACGATGGATCCAACGCCACGCAAATATGGCGGTCCGTGAAAATCCTCTTGCGGTCCTTAGTGTCGCTGTATATGTCGCTGTATTTTTGCACTATACAGTCTGAGGAAGTTGTGCAAAATTTGTACGGCCACTGTGGGTATGATGGGAACAAAGTTAGTATAAAAATCTGTGAGTTGAAATAAAATTCATGTATTTGTACTGAAAACATCGTACTCTTTCTCTACTACGCTCCTTGAGCTGATCGTTAAGGTGATCGACATCATACATGCCTTCTGCAAGAGCGTGGTCTCAAAATCTATCGGGTCACGGAACGGAGAGCGAAGGCTGTAGACCGGTACTCCGAGAATTTCCTCGAGATCCCCAACATGAACTTGCAATTGGATCACAGCACCTTGAATTTTGATCCTGAGCATTCTGAAATTCATGTCAGCGGTTGCTTGTGTTGTATCTTGATTCGTCTCCATTTCCTGCGAAAGCTGATCAATGTTTCGAAGCTGTCGAAATGTTGTGTTATCAGGAACTTGTAGTGGAGCGTCAGCTGGAAATCGAACTTGAATTGTTGCCATGTACAGCTGTGAGGCTGGCTAACTCGAAATATTGCGCTCAGCTAGCATCGCTGCTCCAGGAGGAACTTGTTCTTGGATTCGGCTCTCGGTTGCTCTACGAATAGTGTTGGCTCTTGGTTCGGGTGCTCTTGGAACATAAACAAAAATCATTAAAACAAAATTAGACTGACCGTGTAGGCGAAGGAGAGCTAATTCCCATAATCTGGCAATGCGTATGGGGAAATGTTCCTCGTCCAACCCGAGAAATTCACGTTGTGAGGCGTGCTTGGTGGGCTTGAGATAGACGCTGAAGTCATCTGCCAATTGTTTGGCAGACGACGGATGAATTCGGTTGCTACTTGAGCCTTGAATATTCTAAAGCCACGGTCATTCGGATAAAGTCGATTGGCTCGGTCTTGTTTCGGCACGAAGTGAGAGGATCGCCGTTCTTGATGGTAAGGCGGCAGGTAAGAATTGCTGGTAGTGGCAGCGACATTGTAAAACAAAACGTGAATCTTTAGCCAAAGAATGCCAGGGTGTGGGAGAATACGCTCGCTAGAGCTCGACAAAATTTAGGAGGTCATGTCGAAACGGAATGGAATTTTGCCAAAAATCGTAAGATGTGGATACAATCTGTTTCGGTTTTGTTAATCTATCTTAAAATTTGTATTAAAACCATGATCTGTATATTTGCAATAAAGTAGGGATTTAGCCAATCGAGAACGTTTGTGCCCAGGGAGTTATCCCATCTGCTGTCCGCCGAACGCCGATTGAAGATAACCTCCAGGTGGTGCAATTATACCTGAAAATATTATCCCGACTGATCCATAGGAGACGCATCCCCGAAGGGATGTGGTGTGCCGACCCAAACACTTGGTGATGTCTCCGATCCGACGAAGGACTTGGACACGACAGTTACCTCAAGCATCGAGGTCCCTACAGACATGGGAATTGAACCCACGCCACATGTTAGCTGACGGGCTAATCAGGCGCATGCAAATCAGTTACATAGAATGCATACTAATATTTTAATGCAAATTTGTCAAATCTGGTCAGATATGTCTTTGATTGGTATCGTCTTTTTTCCGTCGAAGGGTTAGGCTAAATTTTAGTCGAAGCACCCGATCAGATAGGAGGTCCTCCGTAGGGGTCATCCTCCTACGTAGGACATAAAAACTGAGGGAGTTTTGACAGAAAGGCACAATACATGTCAAGCGAGATTGGAATGCAAGTGTGGACAGCTTGGCGAGTGCCGCTTTACGGAATCAATGTGAAGTTGAGGTGGGGAGCGTCCGAGCGTCAGGAACGCGTCAAACTAAACCGACTAGACGAAGTGGTGGTGGTTGGATCCGTGAAGCGGACGGTCCTGGTTATGGCTGTCACTAGACCCAGAGGAAGGATTGGATCTAGCCCCCAGACTCTCGGTGAAGCATTTGTGAAGGGAGTCCGTATTAGCGGATTCCCAAAACCCAAAACGAAGGAATGTGGATCTTGGGACTAAAAAAGGACCTGATGGGGGATATACAAGATCTGAGTCGGGAAGGCGCCAAATGCTACAGTATTATCGCTACAGATTATGCAATGGATCTGAGCGATTTGCTCTTCTATTGCCCTCCTACGAAACGAGTCAGAGGGGATCAAGACGGAGTGATGAGATGGGTGATGCCGGAAACCTTGCAAAAGGACGTCCTACATCACTATCACGCTAGCTTAGAAAGAGGACATTAGGGAATCGATCGGACCTACCAACGGATTCAAAAATGTTTTCACTGGAGAGGACTATTTAAGCGTGTGCAGCGATATGTCGGTGCATGCGTATATTGTCAGACCGGCGAAGGCAGACCCGCAATCGAAGAAGAGTCTCCAGGGAAAGTCCAAGCGACTTACCCGTTCCAAATCATAACCATGGATCACATTCCCTCGCTACCCAAGTCATTCAAAGCAAATACAGAGCCGTTGATCTGGGCGGATTGGTTTACCGGATACGTGGTAGCCAAGGTTAGCGCGTCCAGAGCTAGACAGACTATCACCGAATCATACGAGGAGTGTGTCTTTCTTAGATTCGGGGCTAGTGAGATGATTCGCCATGATCGGGAGCCAGGTTTTATGGCTGATTTTTTTCGAGCCTTCAACCGGATCCTAGGTCAAAGATAGCGGGCAAATATGGCATATCGTCCCCAAGCCAATGGATCTGCCGAACGCATGGTACAGACGATTACGAGGGCGCTCAAGATGTATGTCCATGATTTGGATCAGCGGTATTGGGAAAAGTATGCAGAGCGGCTTAAAAGCTTTCGCAATGAATACCGCATAGGACAGGATCCGGGGCGATACCCCATTTTACTTAGTACATGGGTCGGATTCGAAATCCACTCTAGAAGCGGCGATTCCGGTAGGTAGCACCAAGAGGAGAAACCAAGACCCAAAACGATGGCGATACCAGGTCCAGAAATACTACCGGCAAGCCATATCCCAAGTGAACGAACAGTTACGAAGTGCGATACAGGATCGAGCGGATCGACACAACGAAGAAGCCCGTGCACATCAAATCAAAGTTGGATCGCAGGTGTGGCTGTACTTAGATCGAATGAAAGAAGGATACGCCCGTAAACTGGCCCATCTCTGACACGGACCGTTCCGAGTAAGTGAAAAGATAGGGGAACACGCCGTGAAGTTGGAAACGGCAGGTACCGAATATCGCTTTTTCCCCGTAGTACACGTATCCAAGCTGAAACTGGTCACGGAATATCTGGACAGGCCTGAGATACGTCTTTCAGTGGATGAGTCCGACCAAGTGGATTTTGACGACGTCCTCCTACCGGAGGATAGTTGGAACGTGGATCTCGAAACGGTCGGGCTCGAAGTCGAAAGAATCGCCGACATGGGGTCAGGGACACGAACCAGATATGGACAAATTTACCGCGAGTTCCTGGTGTGTTGGCGTGGATCTGACGAACCCAGTTGGGTAGACGAGGCAGATCTGAACTGTGGAGCATTACTCTATGATTTCGTGCGGGATCGTACGAATCGGAATCGATTTGGCGCGATACAGTCTCATGAAGAAGAATAGGGGGGAGGTACATGGGTGTGAGCTGGTCATATTCATGGGAGAATGAAGAAGGACCCACAAGAGAGGTGTGGGCCAGGAGGAGGAGGATCACTGGTTTGATCTGGTCACATTAGAGAAAATGAGAAGAAGGATCCACAAGAAGGGTGTGGATCAGAAGGAAAAGGCGAATGTTTTATGCATAATGAGTGACGTTTTCAAGTGCAAAGAGCCCCGGACCAAATACGTTTTTTTCGAGTGCTCGAACCATATTGGTATAATTATGACTCAATCGTAAGAGGTGGATCCGGCTCAAATCCAAACGCGGATTCAGTTCGGATCCAGAAGTTGGTACAGATCTAAATACGGATTTAGCTTGGAGCACAGGATGGATGTAGCCCAAATCCAGACGTACGTTGAAAGGGTGGATCTAGCTTAGACCCAGGTGTACGCCGAGAATCTGACATGGCCCCTCAATGAAACAAGCGAATGTTAGGGAAGATATAATCAAAAAACGTAGAGTGGATTAGGAGAGCTGATGCAAACAGCCTAACCCGACCCAGTTTTCAGCCGCTAATTATTACTATGACACGGATACGCGAGAGGACTGGAACTGGGGGCGCAGCATGAAGGATGGTGTGGATCAGGTGGTCTTGGGTCGAAGGTTGAAGAACTTGCCCGCCAGACGCTGGATCCGGTGTCCGGGATGGTGGCTGGGGACTCACCGAAAATTGTTTCGCCAAGGCTCAGCCTCGTCGATCTCTCACAGAGCTTCCAGTAAGCTCGTGGGTTCCGGGCGGTGAAGGTTAGGATTTCCCAAGTTAGCTTGACGAGAACCACGTCACCTTATCCCCCCCCCCCGTCTGGGAAGGTGCAGGAAGCTCGAATTCAACAAGATATCCACGTCACACCAGCCGTCTTGAATTGCCAGCACAAGGATCACGAGAACTTTCGTCCAGGCTCGACCGGCGTGACTGCGTCTGTTGCCGCGTTGCTTGTTGAAGTTCAACAGCCATGTTGAATCCCGCAATTGGGCACGAGAAACGGGAAGCCGATGGAAACCTTCCCATATTGCAATCCGGTGTTTGAAAGCGAAATCTCAAAAGGCGCCAACGAACAGCCCGAGGCGTCCACCGACGTCACCTCGAAAGGTAACGGGATTCATCAGAGTAGCCGTCAAAATGTTCCATGGTGCAGCATTGTGCAACTCTGCTACGTGGGATCTGGTAACTAGCGAATCCACATACCCGGACGCCGGCATGTCCTCCTCTTCGCGAGGGAATATCCACTCAGTACGAAACAGCAGCTCAGGGAACAGGACGGCGATTTTCATAGTAGCGATGGCGACCCGGTTCAACTTCTTCGCGGCCAAGGCTGCGGTGAAGGCCACAGGCGCGAGCCGACCAGGGATGAAGGTAGCATCCGGACCGCACGGAGCCACGGGGAACATGCCGAGTAAGGAAGAGCTCGGTGGAGCGGTGCCCAAGGCAGATCCAGTGGATCCACTACCGTGGGGTGCCCCCCCCCCCTCCATCGTCGCTGCCCGATCCATCATCACTGTCGTCCGGAATTGCGGATCCCGCCGTGCCGTCTCCAGATCCGAGCCTGCCAGCACGTCGTTTGGTCGGCGTCGAGTGAGATCTCCGCCGAGCTTCAGATCTGGATTGAGACAAAGCCCGCCGCATGCCTTCCTCCAAAGCATCGTCGGCGATTCGGGCCTCCTCGGCATCGTCGTCAACATCGTCGGGGTGGAACGAATAATGGCCCGCGGAGAGGGTATGTTTCATAGACGAACGGATATGAGGTCCCGAGCCGTCGGACCAATCGGATCCTTCGTCCTCGTCGTCTTTAGAGCTGCCGAGTGCACAGCGGATGGAAATGGTATGCTGGGCCTTCGCCTTACCGGATCCAGATCCCACCGGTTGAGATCCCGTTGCGACTGGTTGGGGGACGGTATATACCGCCACGGAGGGTCCAGCAGTGGCCGGAGCCGAATCGGATATGGCCGTGAATACTGCTGGCCCCGCCATCGAACAAGCAATCGGCGAAGATCAGTCGACGAAACCGCCTGGGCTGACGTCGTGATAGGGGATCCAGTTCTGGAACCAGATCCAGTCTTCGACGCCACAGCAGCGGACCCAGACTTGGATACAGGACCAGTCTTCGACGCCTTGGATGCAGGACCCGTCTTTGACGCAGCAGCAGCGGACACAATTTTGGATGAAGATCCAGTCTTCGACGCGACAGCAGATCACGTCTTGGATCCAGATCCGGACTTGTACATCGCAACCGCAGGCTTAGTAGTAAATCCCGTCCTGGATCCAGATCCAGACTTCGAAGACGCAGCCGAGGACTTGGTAGCGGATACTGTCTTGGATCCGGATCCAGACTTGGACGACGCGGCCACAGGCTTGGTAGGATCCTGTCTTGGATCCCGACTGCGTCGGCACGACCGCAACAGATACCTGTTTGGAGGATGTCGCGATACTGGATCCGGCCGTGGAAGCGACTTTAGCAAAGGAGCAGACACTGGATCTGGCCTTGGGCGTCACCTTGGCAGTAGATCTGACTTTGGACTTGGCCTCGGCAGGGGCTCTAGCCGGGGAAGAAGCCCGAGTTTTCTTATGAGGCGGGGGGGGGGGGGGGGGGGGGGGGGGGGGGCTGCGCGGTCGGTTTGCAACTGATGTATCCGCTCCACCTAGGGCCTGCTGAGAGGCTGAAGTGTTAGCGTGGTGTAGTAGAACACACAAATACCGTCAGATGTGGATTCCTTACACAAACCACAACAATTCGCCGAGTTAGGTCGGCGGTTGTATGGCCTGCGCAGAGGGTGTTCCCCTCGCGGTCCGGCCCTTCCGGGACAGACGAGTGGCTCGCTTCCACTCGGTTCCGACTAACCAAGTCAGATCACTTCCGAGGCTCCGCCGAGTTTGGTTCGGCTGAGCTCGTTCACAACCCTGTGCCCTCCACCAAAGGATGGACGACGGCGCGCGAGCGCTTTTACAGGTCACCGAGCGCAGAGGCTGCTCGGCTAGAAGTGTTACGGCACCCGGGCTATCCGACGTACCGGCCCGCTGAGTTTGCGGGGCTTTCTTTCGCGCGTAGCGAGACTTTGTCCTACCCGGACCGACCTAATCTCTTGGCGCTACCAGTCAATACCCTACAAGCTATGCCTCTCGAGTATTGACGGCAGGCATAATCCAGCCCTATGCAGGGACTTACCGGAAAAGTGTACACGTGTCTTGGACTAGGAAAATTCTGCTCTGTTATCTTCTGGGAGCCTTTTCGGCTCCCCCTATTTAATCCTATGCTTCTCATACAAATATCTAATGAAATGTAGTCGTTTCGGATCTCTACCGACTCTTCAGCTGAGTTCCGGCGACCGTTGAGCTCAGCGGCTATCCGGATAGCATATCCGGACAGATCGCCGAGTACTTACCGTGATCCTTGGCCCCTAAGCTCTGGGTTATCAGACCGAGCCGATTCTTGACCTAAAGTAGGTCGGCGTATGGTCGAATCTGGAAATCCCTACACCACAACTGCCCCGGTTATGATACGAGCCGAGCTGGTGAGTGTCTTAATCCTTCATTTCGTTCTGCCACCATTGGTCCGTACTCGGCTGATGACGTCTCGCGGCTCTCCACCACCTTCTTCGGTACGTTTGTTGCTTCCGCTGTCACTCACTTGGCAGCTCCTTACTCTTCGCATGTTATTCCAGCACAACTCGCGGCACCATCCTTCTTCTCCAACTCCTCGTCGAGGTGAAGGCGTGCCAGCTGAGTCGATTCCTCGACCCGTCGGTACTCGTGGGGTCAGCGACCGGCATGAAGCTGGGCTGGTTGACCTGACAACTTCCCATGAGTCTGACGCGGAGTCGGCGGAGTCTTCTCGCGTGCGCCTTCCTGGTCCACCGAGCTTGCCGGGCGACACCACTTCGGGCGCCACCAATCAGCCAAGCTCGGCTGCTCCAGTGAGTCTTGACTCCCTCATGGCCAGAGTTAACGAGCAAGGGCATGATCGCCGAGAAGAATTGACCTTCTTGGCGAGGCTCATGGCCTACGGATTTACTCGTTCCGTGGAGCCCTCCGATCCCGTGCAGCGGCGAGCGATTTTGCATGCTGCTTCCGCGGGGGAACTGTTGGATATCTTGAAAGGCAACTACGCCGCTCTTGATTATCCAAAGATCATCGGCGATCTCCGAGCTGACAATCAAGCTGTTCAGGAGGAGAACCGCGCACTGACTCGGCGACTGGACTCGCTTGCTCTCAGCAATGTCGACTTGTCAACTCAGCTCTCGTCGGCTCAACAGCAAGTGTCTCGATTGGAGGCTGCTGCCACGCAGTCGGCTAATCTCCTCGCATCACTGCGAAAGGCTGTAGCTCTGAGTGAGGCAAAACTTGCTCGGGCCATCGCAACTGAGCAGAGCAAGGTTGACGCTGCGTTGGGTCAGGCCCAGCTCCATCATCAGCAAGTCTTGGATCGGGACGCCGAGATCGACGCCCTTCTCCGATCCATTTCTGAGAGGGATGCGGCGTTCGTCACCCTTCAGGGCATTGCTTCCAAGCACTTCGAACAGCTGCAGGAGTCGGTGCGGTTGTACAGTTCCACCGGTACTCAACCCTTGCGGCACGCCCAGTCGGTGATCGCTGAGCAGCGGGCTGTGATCTTGCGACAGAAGCGGCTCATCCGTCGGAATGGTATTATTCCGATGCACGATCCTCACATGGCTGCTGCTGGCGGTGGCTTGCAAGTTCCTGGGCTTGACCCGTCCGACCTTCTCCTCAACGCCCGGCTGTGTCGTGTCTTGGAGTCTCGCTTTCCTGAGGTTCTCAACATCCCAGCTGGTGAAACTCGGCGGTTGGAGTTGATTGTCCATCCTCGTCGAGATGCTCCAGTGGCGAGTTCCGTTATCAGTCCTAGTGTGGTTCCCTCAGCTAGTCAAGCGTCTTCGGCGACTTCATTGGCAGACTCGGCTGCGGCTCCAGTCAGCTCAGCGGCGGTAACAACCCAGGCTGAGCCGACTCTTGCCCAGCTTCACCGTACGCCTTTGGCGAACTTGACTTCGACTCAGTGGCTTCGGCGTTATGCCAACCCCAAGTCTCCCACTGCTGCAGGTCCTCGTCATCGTGCACCGGCGCCGCATCCTCCTCAACCGTACGCTTGTCTACTTCCCGGGGAGGATGGACACGAGGCTATCAGTGCCCTTTTGCACTCAAGTTCTCCTCAAGCTACTGTGTCCGATGTAGGAAGGCTCCGCTCTGGAAAGTCCCGTCGTCGGACTCGGCGGAAGAAGGTTGGTCACCTTCAGCTGTGGTCTGCTACTCAGCCCGCTGTCTCTGCTCGCTCTGAAGACGACGATGACGCTTCGAGCGAAGCTGAATTCGAGTTTGAGTTGCCTGAGCCGCCCGCCGACCCCGTTCCTGCGGTTGCTTCGACGACTTCGGCGGGTTCTTCGTCTTCCGGTCCTCCGGTGACTTCGTCGGTCGCGGCTACTCGCCCACCGCCGATATCTTCACCCGATGTCGTGGCTTCGCTGCCTGTCCCGACTACGAGCGTTTGCGCCCCAGGCTCGACTTCGCCCATCTCCGCTGGGTTGCCCCAGTCAAGTGCACCGCTCAGCGTCCTGTCAACGGTGGTTGGGCGCTCCTAGTCCTCTTCTGGCCGATCTTCCCACGTCTCTTCTTCTCGGGGTCTGAGCGTATCCACTACGCCGACTGACCTAGTGACTCCGGCCGTGAGTGTCCTCAGGTTGTCTCTCCCTGCGGTCCCGGCCGTGTTGACGTCCCCGTCTGGGCGCCCTATCCGGAGATCTGCTGCGACCGCCCGCACTGTGACTACTCAGCTGCTTGAGGACCTCGACGCGTCTGACGACGAGGTGTTAGGGCCTGGTGATGGTTCTGCATCGTCCACCGGCTCGACGAATTCTGCCGCTGGGTCGCTCTTGGATTCCATTTCTTTATCCGAGAACTCGGCTGGCAGTCCCTCAGTTTCCGACTCAGCGGCCGAAGATGTTCGTCGTTCTGCCAAAACGAGAAGCCTTCATGCGGCAATCTTCGGCTCTGACGACGAGATGAGTGATGAGTCCTTGCCGCCGAGTGATCGCCACTCCTAGCGGCATTCATCGAAGGATTCTGGTGACGGGACGAGTTCTGCCTCTGCGCCGGCTTCGGGGAAGCAGCAGCATCGCAAACGTCGTGCCTCGTCGAGTCCTACCGGTCACCGGTCGAAGCGATCCAAGAAGCACAAGAAACACAAGAAGCATCACAAGACGCACTGACACCACAAGCATAGGCAGCTTCCGTCGACTCCTGATCTAGCTCCGGCTCCATCCATTTCGGCTGCTCCTTCGCCGAGTAGGCTCCCGGTAGTGTCGATTCTTCCTCAGCCGAGTTCGACTGCATCACGTCCGGCTTTGGTCACACTACCCAGCGCTCTTACACTCCCGCTGGCGACGTTACGGACCCGAGCCTCGCAAGCGGTTTCCAAGGATTGTTGCTTGACTCTTCACATGGCGCAACTCCGCAAGGTGCCATTTATGCATTTCGGCTCAGCTCGTTGTAGGAATGCAGTATTGGATACACTGAGCGGAGGGGTGCAGATGGAGCTCGTAGGAG
Organism: Phytophthora betacei; assembly: GCA_011320135.1. NCBI lineage: Eukaryota > Oomycota > Peronosporomycetes > Peronosporales > Peronosporaceae > Phytophthora > Phytophthora betacei. The sequence goes on from JAANHX010000295.1 coordinate 1,018,142, forward strand.
GCAAGAGTCGTGTGCCCCCTACGCCGTGTTCTCTTGACGGCATTCGAGCTTTCATGGCCGTTTTCGATCCGAGCCATCCTTGTCAGCGTCTTCGGCGGATGCTCCCTGAGCTTCCTTTCTTCTTTTCTCCGTCGATACTGGAGGAAGCTCGGCGGTGTTTGGCTTCTCAGACCCGACCTCGAACTTTGATGCAAGTTCTTGGAGATATGTGGGTGAAGCTTCGTGGTGACAGTCCCTTGGACTCGGCGGGGAGGCCCATCCAGACCGATGGCCAGATGACCCGTTATTTCGTAGCTCTCTATGAGCGTCGTCATTGGATCGTCGAGTCAAGTGTATTGATGGGTCTCCATCCTGACGTCAACCCGGCTGCCACGCCTGCTCAGCTTGCTGAGGTGTACGAGCTGTGGCTGGTGTACAAGCGCGAGCGCAAACGTCGCAGAGATACCCTGCGATCTTTGGTTGTCGCTGGCTACGACCAGCTTTACTCGGCGGTCACTCAGAAGCTCGGCGATGAACCCGCTCCTCTTGTGGACGCAGAGGTTTATTTTGATCCGCCCGTTCCCCATTACTCTCCCGTTAACCTTTCGTGGGTTCCCTCCGGGAGAGACTGGGTTCAATGTGCTCACGATGTGGATCTAGCCGAGCCCTGGCGAGCTTGGTGGCTACCTGACCCGGCGATCCACCCGTATAACACCTGCTTCCGCGCTCGGAACGTAGACTTCTTGGTTTTCGCTCCGCGCGGCATGGATCCTCAGGTTGTTGACGACGCGATTGAAGAAGACTTCGATCTTGCCGAATAAGCGCCTCCTGCCTATGCCCCGGGTGCTCCAACTCGGCTGAATCGTCAAGGCATCCACATCTTCACTGGGTGAGCTCGGCTCAGATGCCGAGAGTGCGTCTGATGACGACTCGGCGGACGATGGGTTGGGTTCTCCCAATCTCCGAGGCGCGTCTCCGAGTATGTCTGTGTTCGGCACCCCACTCCCCAGCGGAACGGATCCGCCTCAACCCACTTCAGCCGAGTCGGGTCCTGAGGCATTTGGTTCGGCTTCAGCTTCGTTGGCTAGCTCGGCGATGATACTTCTTGCCACGGCTGCGGATGTTGCATCTCCAGCGGTCTCTCAGGGAGCAATGTCAGCTACGCCGCAACGCCTCCAATCATCGAGTCCGCTGAACTCTGTCCAGTTGTCTCCGTCGGGTTCACCTCTCTTGGAGTCCGGATCGCCGTTCTTTTAGTAAGTTTCTTCTTTTGACTGGGCGTCCCGTAGGTATCGTTCAGGACTTCATTTCGTAATTATTCAGTATATGTAGTTTCGACACAGTAGCATTCCATCTCAACTCGGCCTGTGTCGTCCGCTGAGTTGGTGTAACTTTTGGTGCAATAGCTGTTAATCCTCATCTGCAACTTGCACCATTTGCAGACGGTTTTCGCGCTTCTTCTGTCGTAGATAGTCAAACAGGAGACCTCCACATGACAAATTCGACAGTGGTTCCCAAGTAGGCTCATCGTAGCCGACCCACTTAACTTTAAACTTCCGTTGTGATCGTGATGTACTCGTGGATAATGGCAGCTCATCGTCTAGAATTGCTTCGACTTCATACTGGTTCGTACTTGTGTCTGGCTCCCAGCTGTCTTCAGGCAGTAATTCTTCGTCAAAGTCAAATCGCTGAGTCTCTTCGAGGTCGGCGATTAGCCTCGTCTTTGGTCTTCCGCCGAGTTCGGTGACTGCCTTCAGACGTGATACATGGACCACTGGGTAGAACCTATATCCACTCTTGTCGGATAACTCCAATTCATAGGCGAATTCTTCCACCTTCTTCTTCACCCTGAATGGTCCATGCCATCGGTGGGCTAACTTCTTGGTCAGGCCCGACTTGACTCGCTCCATAAACAACCAGACTTGATCTCCTTCTTTGAACAAGGATTTGGTGGATTCATCACCTGGTTCTGCAACTCCATCTTCGTCATCTGCTGTGTTGGGAATGGATCTTTTCTCCCTCTTGCTCAACGCTTCGTTGTGCTCTCGAGCTCGTCGTGCCTTTTCTCGCACTTGGAACTCAGCTGCTAATCGAAGTGCCACTTCTCGTTGTCTGTTCGCTTCTCGGCGCCACTCGACTGCGTCCGCCGAGTTGACTGGGCGTCCCTGTCCACGTCGTATTGAGCTTGTCATGGCCTTGAGTGTAGACTTGGCGTCCCAACCATGTACCAGATAGAAAGGGGTTTCTCGCCGAGTCGAATCTCTTGAGTTGTTGATAGCGTGTACCATCTTCTCGGCGATGTCATCCCAGTCGGCTTGAAGTGGGTCTTCCACGTAGACCCGTATAGTCTGAACCATTGTCTTGACTAACCTCTCTTGTTGACCGTTGGCTTGTGGTCGGTAACTCAGCGTAGCTCTTGATCTCGACTGCATCATCTCGGAGAACTTTTGGAATACTTCACTCATAAACCTTGGATCTCGGTCGTGCCGTATCAGAGACGGGGCCCCGAACTGCCTGAAGACGCATTCCTCAAATACCTTGGCCACTTCGAGTGCCCCGGTGTCATTCATAGCCTTAGCGATAACGAATCCCGTGAAGTGGTCCTGGAACAGCAGCAGTGCAGTATTGCCCCGCTGAGTTCGAGGAAGAGGAATCACGAAATCCATTGCACTCCGGCGAACCAAACCTCTCATTGAGATTGGTGATTCCGTCAACCATGGTCGACGAAATACTTCATAACTGCCACAACTCGATCGAAGGAGGGCATCAAGGCATCGTCAGAACTTATCACCGAGTCAAGGCCGACTACTACTGGATTGGTCTGTACGCCGACGTGGTGAAACATGTTGAGTTCGCCCAGTCGGCGGGCTTCATCTCCGCGGTATAACAGGCCGTCTTCGCTGAGTACAAAGACTTCTGCGACTTTGCCGGCATTCTGAGCTCGAGGGTGTGTAAGGTCCTCAAATTCACCTCTCAGGTTCGCCTTCAGATCGGCCCACCTGAGTTCTTCATCTTGTGCCTTCGCGATTCGTCGCCTCCGCTCAGTCTGTACTGTCACTGGATCAATGTCGTTGGCATTCTGAGCTGTCTGGGCTGACTTCATCTGCGACCCTGTTTCGACATTCGGGGTCGTGTGGTTAGTCCGCCGAGTCGATGCCCTGCTGACTTGTTCGAATTCATCTCCACTGCTTTCAAACGCAGATTCTCTTGGATTTGTTGACTCAGCTTCGTGATCCTGACTTCCTCCTCTTGCTCCAGCCGAGTCTTCATCCAGCTCGTCCTCAAAGTGAACTCGACGTACTCGGCTACGAGTGACTGCCGTGACAATCGGGGTTTCCGCTGGGTTGTCTGTGGCGTACAGTTCTTCGGCTACACGGTTAATCATTCTCAGTTCTGCTTTCCTATCCGTCCCGAGAATTACTCGTCCAGCTTTAGCCTCCAGTGCTTCTGTAGCGAGAGAATCAGCCGCTGCGTTGTAGTGTCGCGCTATGTGTCGATACCGGACCGAGTTGAGTTGCTTCGTGAGATCCTTGTGTCGAGCTAGCTCCACTTGCAACGTTTCCTTCTTGCATGCTATCACCCCCATGGATTGCTGGATTGCAAGCCGGGAGTCACCCACGATAATCAGATCGGTTATCCCTCGGCCAATCGCCGCCAAGACTCCATTGTTCATGCCGGTGTACTCGGCGATGTTGACTGTGGTGGACGACAGGTACGCACTCGCAGCAATCTCAATGTCCCAATTCGGAAGGCGCTACAGTATCCACGAACAACTGCCATACCCGCCGTATTTAGCCGTCTTCGCTGAGCCATCAAATGACAGCACGCATCCTGCAAAGTCAGCTGGTATTCGGGCGTATAGCAGCGCTGGGTCCATTCGAACTGTCGCCGAGTTCTTGGAGGGAGGCGCAAGGTGCTTCAAGGAATCGTCGAGTCCGATAAACGGGGTTATCGACGCCTGGAGCAACTGGGCGAAGTCTACATCTCGCTCACGTACTCGCTTCACTTTCAAATTGTAGGGCGACAACATAACTGCGAAACTGAATGCGCGGCCGTACAGCGACTTTGACTTAAACACCCACTCCAGCGTGGAGAAACGGGTGTAGACGTGTAGCGTCTTTCCCGCCAAGAGAGTGTAGCACACTTTCAGCAATTGTAACAGCGCGACTACTTCTTTCTCAGCGGGATGATAGCCGAGTTCATTCTCCTTTAGTACGCGTCCGCAGAAGCGAACTGGGTGCAGCTTGTCGTCGTGCGGTTGCATCAATGTACTGCTCAGTGCCCACTCATTGGCGTACAACATTATATGGACTTCTTTCGCCGAGTCGAAATGACGCAGAATTGGAGCTTCTGCTACCCGTCTTTTGAGCTCGGCGAATGACGCTTTTGCTGACGCCAAGTCACCCCCAGGGCCAAAGTCCGTATCCTTGAGCTGATAGAGTACTGCTCCGTAAACAGCCAAGTTCTGGATGAATCGGCCGTAATAGTTGAGGGCACCGAGGAAAGCTTGCATCCCCTTCTTTGATTTCGGGATAGCGAGCTCGGCGATCGCGGCTATCTTCTTCGCATCAGCGCGTATGCCACTCGGCGTAATCTCGTGCGATAGGAAATCAACCTTGGGTTGGACAAAGATACTCTTGGTAAAGCTGATGCTAATTCGACATTCTGTGAACCGGGCTAGTAATCGGTCGAGTGTCTCCAAGCAGGCGTCGAACGTCTCCCCTCCAAAACAGATATCATCGACAAACGACCTCCGCTTGAACACCGGAATCAAGGAACACTGGTCTGGTTCTCCATTAGCAAACATGTCGCCGTCCGGTCCGTTGACCAGGTCATGGACCGGATCGCAGTCAGCTTCAAACTTCGTCAGCTGACTCTTCGTTGAATCACTGACTCCGCCGAGCTCGACTCGCCGAGTTCCCGACTCGGCTTCAGCAATAGTCATTCGTTCGGCAAACAACTGCCATCCTCCCTTTGGTTGAACGTATCCCCATAGAGCGTTGTCGATCAGTCGCTGATAAATTATAGGCGCATTCTTCAATCCAAACAGCGTTCGTAACCATTCAAAGTGTCCAAGTGCACATACGAACGCTGAGATCTGCCGAGCTCGGCGTGTCATCAAGACTGCCCAGAATCCACTCGCAGCATCGTGCGAGCAAAACCACAAATAACGCTCCAATTCGGTAAGCAGGTCATCAACCAGTGGCATAGCGTATTCCATCGGCGTCGTAACCGCATTGACCAGTTTATAGTCAATGCATAGCCGAATATCTACACCATTTTTCTTGAGAACTATCACCACTGGCGAGGCCCAAGGGCTGCCCGAGAATGATATCAACCCAGCTCGAAGCAGTCCCTTCAACAACTCGTAAAGTTTGCTCAAGTGGCGGAGAGGTATCCGCCGAGCTCTCTGCTTAATGGGTGCGTGTCCTTGAACGTCGATGTCGCACAATGCTGCGTACGCTGGAGGCGGCAGGGCATTACCACTTGAAATCATTATCCCTTCGTGCTTTTGTAGCTCTGCCACCAATTTTAGTCGAGTTCGGTAGGCTCAACTTCAGTGAGGTCGGGAAGGAAGGCCCGCTCGTGAGCGTAGTTCGTCAATTCCAGATCTGTCCCACTACGCTCAAAGGCGTTGGTCGTACCATCGTCAGCATCATCCTCTTGCTTGTATTCGGTCGCGGCGATAGCCAAGTAGTGTTGTCTTAGGGTGGCCCTTGGGTCTCTCGTCGAGTTGCATTCATCAGCTTCATCTTGTCCAAAACCGTAGTCAATTCCGCCGGGGTCGAACACCGTCGCCGCTTAGTTCGTTACTCCGACCTCAGCTATAGTACCTTCCAACAGTGATACCTCTGGTACATCATAGTTGTCGTCCGTGTCAGGGCCCGTATTCGCTGAGTTCACTGCGACGGCCGATCTGACTCCTTCGTGTTCAGACTTGTCTCCGAGGTAGATGGTTTCGTCGTCATACTGTCTAACCACGTCCGGAACACTCTCAGCGTTTAGATCTTCTGACGCCAAGTCCACCGCTGCCGACTGGATTATGCAAGCCTTTTGTGTACCCATCGCTGAGTTCACCACGCCTGCAGAACTTAACTCTTCGACTCCAGACTCGGCTCGTGCCTCACCTTCATTACTGTTGCTACTGGTATTCGCCGTCCAGCTCAGTCCTTCACTGTTATCCTCAACATCTCTTGAAAGTAATACCTCCAGCTTGGAATTCGCAGTCATCACGCTAGGGCACTATACCGCTGAGTCTGCTACGACGGCTGGACAGGCATCCACGCGTCCACACTCGTCCTTCACGTAGTCGGCTGTCCTATGACACGCCGGAACAGCTCCCAAGTTAATTCCTGCGGCTGGATCTTCAAGCGCCGAGTTCGCCGTCACCACATGGTTACTCCCAGCACTTATAGTGGTCAGGGTGCTCACAGCTGAGTTCAGCTTGCCCACAATACTTGGTCTAATGACTCCAAACTTGGCTCGGTTGTCCATAACAGGTTGGGCGTCACGTAAGGCGTGTTCCGAGCGTTCTTCAAGGCCTCCTTCCGTTATAGCTGAGTCTTCAGTCGCCGACACGTCTTCCTTGGCCCTACTTGTTCCTTCAACCGCTGAGTTCGTGTTGACGTCAGAAATGGCGCCACCGTCTTCAAACTTGGACAGCTGGTAGGAGACATCTTGGCCATCGTGTTGCACCGGTGTACGATCCGCTCGGACGTCTTCCAGCTTGAGCGCTGAGTTTATAGCCGGGTCACCCCTTGTCACCCCTGAAGTCGATATGACGTCTGCGTTACCGCGACGCCTCTCGTCGTCGCCGGCTTCAGTATCAGCTTCGATCCTTCTCCAGCGTTCGGCGCATGTTAATTCTGATCCATTTTCCACTGGAGGGGGTCGTTTTTCCACCGCCGTCGGAACTGGGTATTTTCGTCTTTCCACAGCTGGCGGCTGGTGTGACAACCAGTCCTCGTACAGTCGTTGTTCTTTCTGCAGCAAATCTTTGTCCATCGCTGACTCAAATGCCAATATCTGCCAGTCACAGTATTTCGCCGAGTTCACGCGGACATATCCCTCATTGGCCAGTACTCCGTGTGGTTGCCATTTTATCACATAAAAGTGAGGTGGGCACCAGACTGACGTCGGTCGTACGTTCGTAATCAGGACATGGGTTGGCCTTCCTCGGCGATTAAAAACAACCGTTGGAATCCAACTCTTCGTCCGTCGCACCCACAAGTCATGCGTCGACTCACTGGGTTGTCGCCTGGGCAATTTGAACTCAGCGGCCATGCGACTTTCGATTGTTAACCCGTCTGGTGGTCCGCATGGGATATTTGGTCCGAACTCGGTCTTGGTCGGCGCATTACTTGATCGGATGAGTGGGATCACCATCTCATCGGGTAGCTTGACCGCCGAGTTGTACAGATCCAGACGGATCCCAGCTGGGATCATGAAGTCGGTGCCGAGAATCAAATCGACTCCGGCATGATGAGACATTATCCATACTTCAAACTCGTATGCCACTTCCCAGCCGAGTGTCACCTTCACTACTGCTCTTGACGTTGTCACCATTCTGTCTTTACTTATTCCTTGTATGTCGATTAGCTTATCTCGGCTGGCCACTCTCTTGAGACGCAGTTTCCTTGCGAAGTATTCACTAATCGCCGAGACATTTGCTCCGGTATCCAATAATATCTCGGTCCTTCCGTCGTTCACTGCACCCAATACGAGAGCTCTCATTCTAACTCGGCGATCAAACGTCTGTGCTGACCACCATCCCAGCCGTTCTTCCGGAAGCAGCTTCATGATTCTGGTACGATGCACAGCCTGTTCTGACTGCCGAGTTACACTTGCAATCGCTCGGTTGTTATCATCTAACTCACCGAGCTCACGTTCAATTCCGTCGATTTCACACATCCAATTGCCATCACCGCTTCTTCCCTCGGGCCGTCCTGCTTCGCCTACGAAGGCAAACAAGAAGTTCGCCTCAACTGCAGGTTCAGCTGACTGTGGCAGCCCGGCATATTCCAACCCAGTCAGTGTTGGCGGGCCGCCGAGTTTAAATCACTCGGCGCGTAAAGGTTTTGCAGGTCTTCTGGCACTTGCGACTTGTCGACAGAGTTTTTTACGAACGCAGCCAGCTTCTCATATTGACGGAACAGCTCGCACTGGCCGCCTTCATGGACTTGTCTGCAGAATTTGCAGCGTCGCCGACAGTAGTGAGCCGAGTGCCCCATTCTTCCACAAGCTGCACAAGGTCCACGTTGGGTGTTGTCGCGTGATCCATCTCCACGGTTCGACTGTTCTCGTTGGTTGTACGGTCGCGGAGGTCGGTTCGCTGAGTTTCGCCAACTTCGATTCGAGCCATTCTGGTCTCCCGCCGAGTTCTCTCGGCGGTCCGGTGTATTTCCCTTATCATTGGAAACACCGGCGTCTATGTATTCGTCGTCTTCCGCTGAGTCGTGTCCTCCGGACTGGTCCTCATCATCCCATTCGTCTTCGGAGTTGTAAGGACTCGGCGGGTTCTGATCGATGAGTTCCTCCCCGTCAGAGTCAGCGTCAGCGACAGTGACTCGGCGGTCGCTGTTTTCTTCCTTGCGACTGCGTTTCTCATCTCGACGTCCATCTCGGCGTTCATCTCGACGGCTTTGGTCCTTCCGCTTGTCGTCTCGGCCTCGTGCGATCACGAGTCGGTCGCGTTGCTTCTTGCGCTTTTCGCCGAGGATCCGACAATTGATTATCTGTTCCACCTTACTGATGTCTTCCAACTGCAAGGGGTACATCAAATCCATCACATCGTCATCACCACAATGCAGCAAGAAGTGTTCGACATGGTCAGCCGCGTCGGCGCCACCCTTCTCGTACTGGATCTTGGCTGTCCGAGCATACCCGTTGAGTCGGATCAGGAAGTCGCAAATCGGTTCGTTGACTTTACGTCTCGCCGAGTAGTAACGAGTTCGTGCGGATTGGTCGAACTGTGGGCAATAATAATCCAGGAACGCTTCGCTGAGTAGTTTCCAACGTCGCTGGGTCTTCTTCGGCAGCTGCCTGTACCAACTCTTCGCCGCGCGTCCCAAGCATAGCGAGAAAGGTTCGCACCAGGCACTTTGGGGCATACTGGTGCTCTTCATCTCGTAGATGAAACGCTTGAGCCACTGGAGCGACGCGTCAGAGCGGTAGCGCTTTCCTTCGAACTCGGCGATTTTGTCGAGTGAGGCGTGCGTTCGGACTTCTAGGTACTGCGTCGAGTCTTCTTCAGCCGCGTCAAAGCTCAAGTTTCGGATGTAATCCTTGACGGTTTCTTCACGGTTTCCTCTCACGTCGAAGGCGTCTTCGTCTTCTTCATCCTCCTCATAAGCCTCAGCCTCGTCTGCAGCGTCATACAATTCACGGTAACGGCCAACATTCCGCTGTCCACGACTCGGACTCGCTGGGTCGGATTTAGCTTCATTGGAGTCAGCATGTGGGAGTCTTCGAAGTACGGAGTCCCTTGCGTAGCGTGGAACACTTCACGTCTCTTCGTCTCCGGGGTCTTCGGCAAAGGAATTTTGCTTGGGTCTTCGCCGAGTGGCTTGAACTCGGCTACTCGGCTGTACACCTTCTTCGTTCCACCAGGAGCCTTCTCCAATCCAAACGCCACTCTCAACTTCTTCTTCCATTGCCAGAGCTCAGCTCCGCCACGGGTCAGACTCCAGTCGGACAGGATGAGGCTGTTTGGTCGACTGTTGCACCGATAGCCCATCGCCTTCAACAGCAACACAGTTTCTTCCATTAACTGATTGATGTTGGCTGCGCGCACCGGTTGAGCTAGCTCGGGACCCAACATCGGCCACTTCGCCTGCGCCATCGCCACAGGCGCGAACATCATCATCCATTCCGATCTCGTTCTCATCTCCTCGCCGAGTCGAGCCAACGCTTTATTGGCGCTCGGCGTATCGGCGTTCCTCGTCGCTTTCGGAATAAGGGACGGACGGTCCCCTTGAACAACGCCATGTTCTTCTTCATCTTCTTCATCGTCCGCACCTTCGTCGAGCTCGGCGGATAAGTTGCGCTCGACAGGACGTGGGGCTCCCATGTGTCCCACCTGCAGCGTCAACTCTTCCACCTCGCCAAGTAGCTCGGCGGTAGTCTTCGTTTCTCCGAGCTCAGCGGTCTCGGCCTTCTCTTCATACTCTCCTTCACTTGCATCTCCGTTCTCGCTCTCCTGGTCTTGGCCATCCTCGTCGAACTGGACGGTTCGTCCCACCTCCATCGTCATGGCGATGAGTCGTTGATCCGCCGGGTCCGACCCCGCGAGAGGCGATCCTCCAGCCGTCGCTGGGCTTCCGTCGCTCGAAGTTGCTGATCCCTTGACCATCTTCACTCTTCTCTTTCTCTTCTCTTCCTCTTAACTTGGTTAGCTGGCACCTATAAAAACAAGCACACACTCCTGTTCCCGGGTCGCGGCACCAGTTGTGGTGTAGTAGAACACACAAATACCGTCAGATGTAGATTCCTTACACAAACCACAACAATTCGCCGAGTTAGGTCGGCGGTTGTATGGCCTGCGCAGAGGGTGGTCCCCTCGCGGTCCGGCCCTTCCGGGACAGACGAGTGGCTCGCTTCCTCTCGGTTCCGACTAACCAAGTCAGATCACTTCCGAGGCTCCGCCGAGTTTGGTTCGGCTGAGCTCGTTCACAACCCTGTGCCCTCCACCAAAGGATGGACGACGGCGCGCGAGCGCTTTTACAGGTCACCGAGCGCAGAGGCTGCTCGGCTAGAAGTGCTACGGCACCCGGGCTATCCGACGTACCGGCCCGCTGAGTTTGCGGGGCTTTCTTTCGCGCGTAGCGAGACTTTGTCCTACCCAGACCGACCTAATCTCTTGGCGCTACCAGTCAATACCCTACAAGCTATGCCTCTCGAGTATTGACGGCAGGCATAATCCAGCCCTATGCAGGGACTTACCGGAAAAGTGTACACGTGTCTTGGACTAGGAAAATTCTGCTCTGTTATCTTCTGGGAGCCTTTTCGGCTCCCCCTATTTAATCCTATGCTTCTCATACAAATATCTAGTGAAATGTAGTCGTTTCGGATCTCTACCGACCCTTCAGCTGAGTTCCGGTGACCGTTGAGCTCAGCGGCTATCCGGATAGCATATCCGGACAGATCGCCGAGTACTTACCGTGAACATTTGCTCCTAAGCTCTGGGTTATCAGACCGAGCCGATTCTTGACCTAAAGTAGGTTGGCGTATGGTCGAATCTGAAATTCCCTACACCACATTAGCGTCCGGGGGCGATCTAGTAAGAGGAGAGCGTGGATCCGTGATGGCAACGGCCACCATAGTCAGCTGTCGAGGTGTCATGTCACGCTCGAACAAACTGCGGTCACGCTCTAGAACCAGTTGCAGATGCTGAGTACGGACGGAAGCGAGCTGATCCTGTAGCTGCGTCGAGGTTGTCTCAACGTTTTCCAATGTGCCACCTGGATCAGCAGAACGAGTGAACATGGGATTACAAGAAGGATACAAGAGAAGATCCACGTACTCATGTGACCGATCTTGGATTCCAGCTCCGTTTGTGTCCGCTTGGCATCTGCCCACTCGGTGGCTGCATTGTCGCGCTAGAACTCGGTATTCGTCAACTTGTCCTGGGTTTCGTCACGGGCTTGAGTCATTCGTACGAACTCATCAAGCGCATAGTCTCACCCAGCTGACAGCTTCTCCATCGCCGCTTTGGCAACCTTCAGCTCATCAGAGAGAGGAGCCAAGGCGACGTTTGGCGGTGAGGAAGGTGGATCCGACGCGGGCGACCCCCGCGAGCTGACCCTAATGCAGATCCGCCATGGGCGGATCCCACACAATCATTGGTCACCAGCTTCCTGGGTCAGGCGCAACTCGTCGTAGAGCCGATCCAAGCTCTTGTCAGCAGCCACACTAGCAGCTTGAGCATCTTCAAGATCCCGCTCTAGACCGGGGATCCGCGATTAGAGCTGGTGGATCTCGGATCTGGCGAGCGCCATCTCCTGAAGGAGATGGTCGTTGTCATCTCGCAAGCCATCCCGTTGACGAGAGATGCGATCCAGTTGTCCAGTCAGGTCGCGGATCTCCACCGCTTGGTCGACCAGCAGGAGGCGGCACGGTGCACCTATCCTTGGATCTCCATAGCTTGATCGTGAACCTGAGCCTGTAAATTTCTGAGTCAGGTAGCGTAAGCAGATATGGATAACGACTTGTACATCTGCTGAGCTGCCGCCTCTGCGCGTTGAGCTCCATCCTGAGCAGCTCAAGCCGTCTGAATTTCCGCTGTCAAGGGCCATTTTTGATCGGAAAGAACTTTGGCCAAAGTCAGCAAACCCGTAGGAGACGTAGGAGGATTGACCGGAGGAGCGGTGGATGGGGCCTTGCCAGGCGATTTGCTCGTACGTTTTGCGGGAGACATGTGTCACATGAAGGAGAAAGCTGTTGGAGAAGCGGTAACGTGGAGAGTGTACGTCGTGAGCGCTGTTGTGCAGCGCCGACCACGTACAGGAGGCGATTGTGGTGAAGTGCTTTCTCAGAAAGAAGAGACTGGGTCTGACAAGGGGTCACTATCCCAGATTAGTGACAACACCTGGCGGTTAGGGAGGATCGGGATTGCGTGGCATGGATCCGCGCTGTTCGAAGTGGATGGGCCAAGGTAAAGTGGCATCCTATATGGGTCGAAGATGGATCCGGCATGGATAACGTATGGAAAGGCAGGATCCAGCAAGGGGAGACACGGATCCAACCTCGCCTGATTACACCTAGGGGATATGGGATATACCATGTGCAGGTGGATTAAGTGGGATCCTATAAAGGAAGGACGGTAGATGTCATCCGAAGGTGGATCTGGTATCAACGACAAGCGAGAAGGCGACATCCACCACGATACGTCTCAGATCCCACTCTTCCGAGTCCAGATCCAAGGGGGTGACGATCCCGCATCAAGTGGACTGGATCCAGAATATGGGGATGGTGGATACAGCTGATCTCGAGCTTTCGTGGAGTGGAGACCGCAGCCTGGCGTAAGATGATGTTGGAAGATTGGAGAGCTCCGATCCATGATGAGTGTGCACTTGCCGTGAGGTGGATCAAAGTGGCCTGGATCCAGAATTGTGTACCCATAATGTGGCGACCACAATGATTACGCCATAGATCTGGTAGATCGGAGAATAAACACAGCTGGGATGATGGACCAAGGAGGAAAAGAACATGCAGTTAAACCTGGTAGGGGATTTAGCAGGTTAAAAAACATAGACGGTAGGAATTCAGACAGGTATAGGCTTAACTATGAATCTGACCTCAATTTGCACAGTATCATGCTAGTGCCTTCCTGTCCTCAAGAATCGGCGCTACATTGACCGTACGAGCTCGGTGGAGTTTGGGAATTGCGAAACTAGTGTCGGTAGTGATAGCTGGACAGTACATTGGCCAGATCCTACAACCTAGTGAGCTTTCCTATACACGTGCAGATCCGAAAGGTTAACCTGATTTACTGCTTGGCTGCTACACCCTAGAGGCTCTCAACGCTCACGATTCCGTCACAGGAGGTGGCACGTACGACGAAAAGGAAACCAAAGGCAAGGGAACACACCGGCAAGGCAACCCTACGGCCAGATCCCAGATCTAGGTCCTGTATCCACCAAGCTCGAATATTGGCTTAGGATCCAGAAGCATCTACGGACGCAGATTGAAGATCTTACCACTACTGATCCACCCCATCCCCACACCTCGCCAATACACCCAAGCTTCACCACTTGAACTCTTCGGAAGTTACCAAGAGAGCAAGATCCCGCCCTACGGACTGGTACACAACGTGAGGAAAGTTCAGCAGATCATGGATCGTCGGGGGACCCACGTTGCTAGTCTGTGTCTGGGCGCTGTTGGTAAGCTAGATCCAGCAATCTCGCAGATTTTTCTAATCCCGCTACACTACATCGACATCAGTTGAAGGCAGAGTCGCTTGCTGAACTACAGTCACTAAACGAACATAAGACATGGAAGTTGGTGCCATGTCCGGCAGCCAAGGGCGTCATTCGTGCAGATGGGTAATCGTTGTTAAGCGAGATGAGCGTGTGCGTGTAAAACGGTTCAAAGCTCGCCTCGTGATTCATGGCTTCAAACAACAACTGGGCGTGAGCTCCAGCGAGACCTACGCACCAGTAATCCGATCCGTGTCGCTATCTTGCAGCTCAACGAGGATGGGAAGTTCTCCAGTACGATGTAAATACCGCGTTTCTTTTTGGGGACCTCGATGAGTTGATCTTCATCGAGCAACGGCTAGGCTTTTAAACGGATGACCCGGCGTTCATTTGCAAGCTCGTGAAGAGCCTCCTTGGACTTGAATAAGCACCGAGCTTAGGGAACCGCGATCTACATGCCAAGTTGTTTAGACTTGAGTTTGAGACTGGAAGAGGACTACGGCTTGTACGCACTGAAGATGGATGGTGAAGTGACTATGCTCCTGACTGTATACGTGGACGACCTATTGTTAATGGGTCCACGTGAGCTGTGTGCTCGCATTACAGCCGTGCTGCGTGAACCTTTGAGTTCACGACCAAGGGAACCGTGAAGTACTTACTGGGCGTTAAGATCTTGATCAGCCAACCAAGGCGACAGATTATGTACAGTCAGAAACAGTACTGCTTGACGTGCTCAAGCAATTTCACATGGAGTGTACTACGCCTGAGGCTTTGACACCTTCAAAGCCGTTTGTTCCTGCTACAATCGAATACCCGCCTTACTAAGAGTTGATTGGTGCGCTTCAGTATCTTATAAGTACATTGAGACCTAACATCGCCTACGCACCCAGGCATTCCTGGAAACACCTAGGCAGCTTTCATCATACTTACTACGCGCAAGCCAAGCGGGTGTTGCGCTGCCTGCAGTCTACTGTGAACACAGGCGAAAATGAGTTTGTTTTATTTACGTAAAGATTTTTACTGCTACGTACTTCAAAGTAACATAAGAAATAAAAGATCAAACACCCAACCATGTTTTGAACAGCACGCTCGCAGTAGTTTCGCTGATTCTAATAGCATTTACACCTTTTCGACTTCAAAAATGGCAAGTTCGTAGTTAAATGTGCCAAATAGGTATCTTTAAAATGTCGTCATGACAAAAGAGGGCTGGCAGAACGGCCTATACTGCTGCCAATAATATCTGATTTCACTTGTTGAATTGGAACATCGCTCCGTTAACGTCGGCAATTTTTTACCGTAGTGGCAGGAGTGGCGCCTCTGTAGATCGTAATGATGGCGAGTAAATGCTGCATATCAGTAAAGAACGGCAAACCGAAACCGTAGTTATCGCGCGAGGTGTTTTTCTCACCGAAAAATGTACTTTCTAATCATCTGTCATATTCGTTGTTTAGGTTAACTGATTTTGATCGATTTTCAGACCAGGTGCCATTTTGCCATGTCGAGCTACCAATTTGACTTTTTGAAGTTAATCTATAGACTGCCTTCATAGATATATTGTCTTAATCGGTATACCGTACTCGAAACGTTCCGTAGCTCAGGTCGCCAATATGATCTCATCTTCATCAAGTACTAGGAAGTATTGCGCCAACACGAGGAGCCCAAATACAATTGAGTATATGCGTGGCAGTAGACGTGCTCCCAGGTGAGGACACCCTTTAAAAACATACACACCACGGCGACTACACTAGTATACAGAACGCCACAGAAGATCCGACAGCACCGCGCTGGATGAAGCCAAGTCGGTATTCGATGGTGACGAAAAGCTGCGGGTCTCCACGGGATCTCCCACTATCTCTTTCCCAAGAAGTGTACGACGGCGGAAGCTCTCATCAACTTTAGAATGGATGACCCGCTGTGATCGCCACGGTTGTCACTGGCACCCGACTGGTCCATGAAGCCACTTCCGTCGTGCTAGCTCTCGCCGATTGCTTCTCTTAGTAGTCTTCCTAGCAGAAAGTAGCGAGTAGAGCGAGTATGCATTAAACTGGCCCTAGTGCGACTACTGTAAATGCTACGTTAACACAACATTCACAGCGCGATAAGCTATACGCCGAGTACAATACAACTTATGGCGAGTAACTTGCTTTTCAAGCGGATCGGAAGCTGATTTTACAAACCTTAATGAGGAAATCAATGACTGCTTCATTTATGTGGCTGGAAATGAGAGCATCAACGAGCCAAGTCGTGTCATTCATGTCGTTGACCGGATTGACCATCTCCGTTACCTTAGGTGGTCTGCCTCCACGTGTACTTCTGTCATACGCAGGATGAAGTAGCGTCAGATGTCTCCATTGCATTTCGCCATGTACACACTTACCTGGTAGCTGATAGGCAGGTTAAAAGCCGAGATGAGTTGGCTCTGCATTATCCCAATATTGAATTCACCCACAACGTCGAGTGTGTGCAGGGCCCCATTAGAGGAGTTAAGAAGACAGCAACGAACTTTCTGCATATCGTGTATTCGGCATACCGTATTTTTTATGTGATTGGCGACGCTCGGTCATTAGCGACAAATCCAGCAGCCAATCAAATTGATTTAAATTTCTTGTCGTCGCGCTTTATGTGCTTGGCGACAAATATATTTTTGCACACTCTGTATAGATTTTTTTCTAGGCAGGTATATTTTATGCACCTTAAGAATATGACTGTCGCTAATCACATAAGTAAACGGTAAGTGGAAATGGCATGCTTGAAATTGTGGTGCCACAGGCCATGTATAGCCTTCGTCAAGTGCTCTCCTCTTCCGGTGATCTTGTGTTCAGCCACAGATCGAAATTTACAGTCACTGGTTCTCCCAGTGTCTCTAAAACATGGAAATGGTGTATGCATGATTGAAAGATGTGTCACTGACCGTTATAAACTCACTGTTTCGTGTATCGATGACACTTCAAATCAATTAGTCGAAAACCACCATCAATTTTCTTCTGCTCATTGCTCATTTATTTACGACATTTGCAGCCTACCGAATGCTGGTCCTCCGCTGTGTTTTTCCGGGACTTCAAAGCCCTCTGTGGGGTCTCAACGTGCTCATCCATGAGGAACAGAAGATGACTGAGGTGATAGACGAACTCAGAACGCTCATACCAAGGACATACGCTGCAGACGACTTCACGCTGTATTTGGCGAGAGGTGGTCCCCATAATGGGTGGCTGAGTGATTCAGGTGTCGAAAGTGAGTTCATGAGCCGCTGGCAGATTCACCCGAATCTTCAAGCAATGATAAACGAGGACAACAAGGTTGGCCCCAATCTTCTCGCTGGGGATCCAGCGTTAGGTTTCCCAATCAAAGACTCCAAGGAGGCTTGCACAACCCTTCAACTTTTGGTTACGGTCCAACCGAACGAACAAGGATTCTTCAGCTCGCTATTCTCGAGAAACCAGGCGCGAATATCACCAGAGGAAGGTGTTATGGCGAAGAAGAAGCACATATGAGTCAGAGACTGCCTGATTGGTCGTGAAGCGACTTGAGAGACGCCCCAGCTCTCAAGTGTGTGCTCCATTTTCTATATTTTTATAACAAACAACAATCAAATACTTCAAGAAGTTCAACGGTAATATCGTTCAACGCATGCTTCCGTAACAATGAATACCAACGTAAAGGTTTCAATTTGCAATTACTACTACAGTACATGTAGTAGTACGTTCCAGTACTGAAGTCCGCAAAGTTTTACTTGATACCAAGCTGCACCTTGCAGTCTTGGCAGTACCATTTGCCTGCCGGTTGGTCAGCGAGCCCCACACAGCCTAAGTGGAACCACTCGTACTTGCAGTCGTCGTTGTCACAACCAACCATCTGACCGAACGACACTCGTCGACAACTGCAATAAATAGGCTCGTTCGGGTCAATAGGCAGGTCTTCCGAGGCCAAGATCACTGGCTCAGCAGCTGCAACGGGCACAGCCACCGCAGTCTCTGCATGGATCTCTTCCTCGACGAGTTGCCACCACTCGACGCCTTAGCTAACGGCGTGGCCGTCTTATCCTTTATACTGCCTGCACTTGTGCTGCTCTTACTGCGCACATTGATATTGGGTACTGTATGAGTGACTTGGTGCACGCTGATGGTTGCTGCCACCTTCTGCTCCTTGCGTTGAGATCTATTGTCCTCCTGATACTTTCCATTCGCCTTTGATAGAGCCGAATAGCTCTTGAGATGTCGGTCCAAGCGATGAAAATGGTGGTCGACGATGTGAGCGGCAATAACGATCAATCGGTAGCCTCACCGAAGCGAGCACTTTTTGTCGCGCACTCGTTAAGTACGCCTTCTGCGACACATAAGGATAATATCGGCAGTGGTTATTGGTAACTCCAAAATCGGTGAAGTTAATATTGTGAAAATATCACCTGTAGACCAATTAATATAAAAAAATATCACCTAATATTTTCTTCTGAGACAATATGATATTATTAAATATCAGCCTAATATTAGTTAATACGATATTATATTTTCAATGATTACGTAATCGGGGTGCATTAACCAATCAGATGTCGTTAACGCTCGACTAGCTGAAATATTACTAATCAACCGTGAGGGACAATTGTGAGAGTGACGGCAAGGTTGGCGTCGTGTGTTGGCACTGCTGAGCGCATTAATCTAGCGCCACAGGCAGCAGGTTTATTAGACGCACGATGTCGACGAGGAGATCGGTAGAGAACAAGAACAAATGTCTTGATTTCGCTCTATTAACGTTAAACAGCTGCAAGCGTTTGCAGTTTTCCATCTCGATCGCCTTTGTCTGTGTCACAGTGAAATACTAGAGCAAATACTCGTCAGTCTTATCTCCTACTGCTTTTCTAGAACCTGATCGAAAAAGTTATTTGGCTCCGCTCGGCTCACAGAGGGTAAGCTGGCAATAAACGTACTTAAGTGAGAAAATATCATAAAATATCATGTACATGTAGTATCAAATATTTTTCAGTTCTCCGAGTTAATATAAAAATATTAAGCTAACTTTGCAAAAATGAGCTACTATTAATATTTTATATTGAAAATAGTTCTATTACTATCAAAATATCATATGATATTTGGTTACCATTAGCCCCTTATATATTATGTAAAGGCCTTCGATACAGGTAGATGACCGTGATGAAACGTAATCATAAAAATGCGGAGTAAAACCAGCTGTACACCCTAACCCCCGGCAACACCACAAATTATATCTTATATTTTGTAAGGAAAGGAACGCATTACGTCCCTTCAACAGCATTTTATTTGGCATACATAAGAAATCTTGTACCCGTGCACTCTTAATCGAGTAAATGAAACTCAAAGACACAGTATGTAGTAATGATCAATGTGTCAGAAACCCCACCTAAACCCAAGAACCAAAGTGAGTTGCGCACATACTATACAAACGCTGTGTCAGTCTTTGACTCAATAAGAATTTCCACCTTTCCAGAGCCCAACATTCTTCGTCGTTCGTTCAGCATCCTCACCGAACATCAAGATCAGTCGATTATCTGGATCATCTTCTGCCGTTTTGTCAGTTGCGTTGGCAACACTTGTGTCCGAGCCTAGGACAAAGGTGCTGTCTCTGTTACCTGTCAGCTCAGTTGTTTTAAGGGCTTATGAGAGGATAATTACGTTAAAATTAGATGGCTTCCAAAAATATTTTAATAAATTGTTGGGTACGTGTATATTTTCGTATTGAAGACCGAATTCCTTACTTAAATAATTTTTATATCAACAGATAAAGAAAGAATCGTTTTAAAAACAAAAACAAAAACATCTGGCGCATCTAATCTTAATCGTGAAATATATGTATGGACTTTTCTCAGCACAGTATGGGTAACGCCAGTGAGTTTATATAATCAGTAAAGTGCTCGTCAACTCGCCGACAAAGGACCTGTTCTCCAGACCAAAGGAAATGTAAAACATCGTATCCCTTGGTTTGGAGCTCGTCAAAGACTTCATATTGTTTTAAGCTTCATTGTCTTTACATGTAATTCGCGTTACTCACAGCATCTTATAATAAACGTCGTGTGGCCCGGAGCCGAGCTCGTCATGAAGCTTAGGAGCAGGTACAAGTTAGAATATGTAGACCGCCTTAGCTCGTAAAACCATGCACTTTTGGGAGAATTAGCAATATTTTAATATTGCTAATAAGGTAATGTGTTGGTCCATTTAATTTTAGGATAAACATCACTGTGGTAACATAACACTTGAATTATCTTTGCACAATTATGCACGATGACAAGAAATAACTTGAGTTGGTTCCACGACTTTGAAAATTCGAGTAATCTTGCTGGATGACACAGTAAAAATGCTGACAAACATCGCTGGTTGCGCAACTTTGCTTAGTTGGTGAATGTTGCAGGACGACAAGCTTTTCATGGCCCTAAGTTGCTAAAATGACAAACATCGATGGTCGCGATATTGGGGAGCCCGGACCGAGTCATCCGGGGGATTCGCAGCTCTCAGGCGTGGAAAATATATATTGCGTTTTAGAGAATTTGGAGAGCTAGATGACACTATGACCGGATAGCAATGTTGTTGAGACTATGCTAGAGGCCAGCGATCAGGAAAAGTAACTTGAAACCAATTATTACGGTATTGATGCACTAAAAGAATTGATTTTTGAGCCAGGTCGTATTGCAATGATTTATTATTGCCTGTCGAGGAGGTCTAGTTTTACAAAGCTTGCAAAGTTTAAGTCCAATACAGGCAGTAATAAATTACTGAAATGTTTTTAGTACAATAATTAATTATTGAGAACGAGCAAATTGTAACGATTATTACGCCATAAAACGTTTTGCAATCATTGTATTATTTTTTCCTATCCCTGCTAAAGGCAGACGAACTCGAAGTTATCTTGAGGAAGCGAGTTTGTCGTACACCAGGCATGGAGCTGCCTAGTGTGATAAAAGAGCTGGCTTCACCTGAAATACGGCGTGAACGCTAGTGCTGACAGATTTTGTGTTATTATAGTCGATGCTGTCAGCAACGAGAAACACGACAGATTGACCAGAAGTGGACGGATGTTATTTTCTCGGAATCAGCATTATCGTTGCTGCGAGTCGGCATATGTGCAAGTACGGTTTTGTTTCTGCTTATGCTAAATTAACCGACACCAAAGTATATTGAGTTTGCAATACTGAGACGATGGTCACAAAGCGGAACTGATCAATTTAAATAACGAATGTCTTTTGTTAATTGAGGACCTTAATCAGAGCTATGGTACAACAAAGGTGGACTGCAAGTGTGTCCAAATGCCCCCGGGAATGATCAATGTTGACCAAATGTTGAGCAACGCTGACGGCAAGGACCTGAACAAGATTACGGGCGTGGGTATCAGTCAAATGTGAGTCCTTATGAGCTAAGCCGCAGTGATTTGGGACAAGAACGAGCTGATCAACTACCGCTACAGGGATGGAGCCGCTCAACTCCCCGGAACTTTCAACAAGGAATATTACGGCAGTGCAGGAGAAGCCACTCACGTAAGGAAGATCACCGCAGCGTGGGTGCTTACCTTCGCGTTGGCTCTCATTACCGCGTAGTCGCAACTGGTCTCTTCATCGTGAGCCACGAGAATACAGCCAACCGCCAACTCACTGTGGACCCCAGCCACGAGCGACGTGGCGTGGTGGACCATTGTGGTGTAGTAATTTCTTCATTATCAATGCATAAAGAGACCTGGTCGCTTTCACGTTGTTCAAGCTACGAAGGCTCGGTCACATGCTGTACGGCGACTCCAAGGTGCAAGAGACTCGACGGTGTCACTGCCAAAATCTCCGTGCATATTAAATATGGTCCAGATGTCACTCAGCCTAGGCTGTCCTTATTATTAATATTGGACTGGCAGGATTCTCATTCAGAGGCCAAGAACTGACCATCTCCAGTATGAACCCTCGATGGTGGTTGGGATGAGCTCGCGGAAGACTCCGCAACTATTTGAAGGAATGCTCACCGTCTGGGAATGGGCGCGAGCCGTTAAAGATGCGCATGCGACGCTGCAGACGACGCTGTGTGTGCAAGAAGATCCATAACGGATCATAGTTCACTTGATATTTGTATCCATAATTAGGCCTTCTTACTAGAAACAGGCCCGAAAGGGCATACATAAATACAGAGCAGAATTTCCACTCAAGCACACAGAGCGACGTCCATCTTCAAGGTAAGCGTCTAGTCCAGCTTGTTTGAGTGTGTTTTGCCTGTAGGTGAACTCGAAGCTCTGTAGCGAGGTTGATCCGGTCAAGAGACTGTGTGAATTGGCCGATTACTATCGGGAGGGCTACGTGACGGTTAATTGTTGCCTATTTGCACGACTGGGAGTGCTTATTTCATCCCTTCTATTCTCCCAACCGATTGTTGAGTACTCGGTGACCTCGTACAAGACTTACCCGTGCCTGGTACCCATCCGACCACGAGGATTCATAACACTTATTAGCTTTGCTCGTGCTAGTAGCGTGTTCTTTTTCCTACTGGCTGGCCTATATAAGTAGCTTACAAGGTCCAATCTTTCCGAGTGCAAGGGCAGAGCTGGGGTATCGTTTGCTACGCTAGCAGACGTATTGTTGTGGGAGCTCCCTAACTACATTTGTAGCTAGCACTCACGTGGGATTTCCAAGACCACACGATCACGTGCGCGTGGGTCACCGCTGAACGATCGATTTCGCCATGAAGACTACCATCGTCGGCACTTGTCGCCAAGTCGTTGTGGATACTAGCCTCGTCACTGCGATAATCATGGGAATGATAGTGCCGGTGGAATTTGACAGGTGACCGCTGTTGAGCTTAACCATGGTAAGCAGTCTGATGTCTTGGATCGGGTGGAGTGGATCTTGGATTCTGGCTCTCATGCGAATGTTTGTGGATATTTGTCTCTATTCAATATTATTCGAGAAAATCGTTCTAGTCGGGTTGACTGTATCGGCGGAATATTTGAACATGCAACTATGTGTGGATCTGTTTTGCTACGCATTATAAAATCAGGCAGCTGGGGCACAAGACGATCGCCTCCTCGAGAGTATGGTCTACTCGTCTATAGCGAAGGAGTCCATCATCCGCCTCGGTCATATGCAGACGGCTGGGAAGTAAACGTTGCTCTGCTCGGATGATCAGCTGTGAGCTTGGCTCTCAAAGCTGAGTGCTTCGTTGAAGTTTACCAAATGTGACAGTATCTATCGATTCAAGGCTGAGCATGTGTCAGGGGCTATAGCAATGGCAGCACGCGAACAAGACATAAATGGCAGAAAGACGATGGTGTTGCTGCATCAATGGTTCGCTCACATGCGTATGGATACTGTGAGAGAGCTGTCAAGTAAGCTCGATGTCGGAGTAAAGATTAATGCACAAGATCTAAGCTCCTACGAGTGTGTTGCTTGTGCTGCTACTGTAGCAGGACTAAACAGATGACTCATGCGAGAATTCCTGAGCGAAAGTCTGAATCACTAGATATGTTAATGGGGGACCTATGTACGATGAATGAACCAACGGAAGGTGGCGCAACTATCTTCCTTGATATAACTACTCGCTTCAAGTGGGTGTACTTTCTCGAATGTAAGAGCGCAGCTACACTGTACAACACGATTTTGCTACATCAAATTCAAACTCAATTTCCCAAGCTCGCTGATTGAAAACTACACTCTGATCAGGGCGGTTTACTAGTAATGCGCTGACAGACTACTACAATGATCATGGGATTGTGCAGCCGTTCACGAAGGCTTACTCTCCTCACGTGAATGGTGTGCTGACGAAAGCAAATGGCACCGTGCTGCCTCGCATCCGCGCAAGGCTGACCGCAACACATCTTCCTAACATGCTACGACTACATATCATTACGATGTTAAAGTGGCTACCAACCAAACCGCTAGGACTGATCTCACCATTTAAGAAGATGTACAGGGTGACACCTGATGTGGAAACGCTGCAGAGTTGGGGATGTTTGGCACACGTGCGTGTCCCTCCTCGGTCCAAACAAAAGAAGGCAAAAATTGGGGCCAAGGTCACGATTATCTCTCGTTGTAGTCATGATACCATTGGTTACAAAATTCTGGATTTAAAGACGGCTTAAGTCGTATTTTACACGTGGACGGAACACGCGATTTCACGAGGGGTTTACAAGTAACGGTACTTACGTAAATCAATGCCTGAAGAATGAATATCACGATGGTGACCATCTGCTGCCTGATAGCGTTCCGATGGCACGCATCAAGACCAGAATGGAGACGTACCTGCCTGATTGGGGCTCTCAGTCTGCATATGAAACGAAGCATCTTGAGATGGTGCCGATAGCTAATGACCTTTTAGGACAAAGATCATGACTTTAGTGGGAGTGTGAAAGGCAACTTACCTGTTGAGCAAAGCGTGGAGCTGCCAGCCGATGCTGCTGCGAACGAAGAGTCGAAGGAACCATATGCGGTATCCAAGCCCAGAAAGCGACGAAAACGAAAGACGCAAAAAAACTCAAAAGGGTGGAAAAGATGACGACAGGCTTCGAAATTCGAGAGCGTCCAGCTCAGCCGTGTCTCAAGCGACCTCGGCGGATGTAGAAGCCAAATGTACAGCTTCTTGGATTTGTGGTGGGCAATGTGATGTATGTCAGCATGGACATTGAGATACCGACGCCTAACAAGCAGACACATCGGAGTAAAAATTGGCCTCACTGGAAGGCAGCATTGCTTGCTAAACTACAGTCACTATCGTAACACAAGCCATGGAAGTTGGTGCCACGTGCGGCAGCCAAGGGCGTCAAAGTGGTTACGTGCAGATGAGTAATCGCTGTTAAGCGATATGAGCGAGTGCGTGTAAAATGATTATAAACTCGTCTCGGGCTTCATGGCTCCAATCAACGACTGAGTGTGAGCTACAGTGAGATATACGTTCCGGTAATGCGGTTTCAGACGATCCGTGTCGCAATCTCGCAGTTCAACGAGGATGGGAAGTTCTCCAGTACGATGTAAATACCAAGTTTCTTGATGGGGACCTCGATGAGTTGGTCTTCATCGAGCAGCGGCCATGCTTTCAAACGAATGAGCCGGCGTTCATTTGCAAGCTCCTGGAGAGCCCCCTTGGACTAAAACAAGCACCGAACATGAGAGCCGATCTCTACATGCCAAGTTGCTAACCCTCGATTTTGAGCGACTGGAGTCGGACCACGGTTTGTACACACTGAAAAAGGATGGTGAAGTGACTATGCTCCTGACTGTATACGTGCACGACCTCTTGCTAATGGGCCCACGTGAGCTGTGTTCACAAATTACAGCCGCGCTGCGTGAAACATTTTAGCTCCTGACCAAGGGAACTGTGAAATACTTACTGTGTGTGGATTCTCCACACACAGCAAGTACTACACGATGTGTTTAATCAACCAACCCAGTCGACAGATTTTTTACAGTCAGAAACTGTACGTGCTTGAAGTGCTCAAGCTATTTCATATGGAGACGTGCAATGGGTGTACTACGCCTGAGGCTTTGACTCCTTCAAAGCCGGTTGTTCCCGCTACAATCGCATACCCACCTAACTAAGAGTGGGTTGGTGTGCTGTAGTATCTTGTAAGTGCCTTCAGACCTGACATCGCTTACGCAACCAGACATTCAGGGAAACACCTAGCCATCTACCACCACAATCGCTACGCGCAAGCCAAGGGGGTATTGCGCTACCTGCCGGCTACACGTGACTTTGGTCTTGTGATGGATGTTGCGTCAGCAAGTGACCTACATATATGTTCTATTTCGATGTTGACTATGCTAATAATCCCGCTGACCGCTGGAGCAGCAGTGAATACGTGACGACAATGGTCGGAAATGTTGTCTCTTATGCATCAAGGAAAGATGAAATTAATGCTCAGAGCACATGTAAAGCTGTGTATGTTGCAATTGCCGAAGCTACAAAGAATTTTACTGTGGCTTGCAGGGCTCTACCGAGAAGTTGCGTAGAAACACGCACCACCCGTACTACTCGGAAATAGCCAGGGAGTCGTCTCTCTTACGACTAAACCCGGCAAGCAAAGCAGGCAATAATATATGACAGCAATACCATATGGTGCGGAGGAACGTGGAACTAAACCAAATTATTACGCTACACATCACAGGGTGGATATGGTGGCAGACAGCATGACCAAACCATATGCGGTGGTTAAGCTCTCCCGGTTCTGAAAAATACTGAAGGTACAGCCTATTGTGTCAGAAAGTGTTCGGCTGCGACTGTACACGAGAAGGCTACATCTGTGTCTGCTGCGATGCATAATACTCTGACTGCGTCACCTGCGATGCGGTCAAGTACCACGGCTCAATACATAACTGACATCGACTACATGCAGCGTGCCTTTGTGCCCGGCTGGTTCAACCAGACCCGTGTGGCTGTACCACAACATTAACATGCAGTCAGCTGCCTTAGACCACGGACATGTGCGATTCGAGTGGGGTACTGAGCAGCTATCAAATATCGGTGGTGGTGGCTATCATACGACTGTGCTCAGTGGTGTATGTACAGGTGAAGCGGTGTGATCGCGTCGATTCGGCACTGCATCGCCGAGATCAAAGGGTAAAGTGAGATGTTATCCATTTACTGTGATATGTTACTCGCTACAGTCTGCCAGTGTCCAGTGTCAGACGTCATTGCCACAGCCCAATCCACCAGTGCAAGAACGACCGACCCGACCTGCAATCCTACGCGTGTCAATGCAGTTGGACTGCATCCCGGCCTACAGGTCTGCAACGCGCTCACGTGCGAGCTGCGTATCATGAACTGTAGGGAGGACGACAATGGTGGCGGTGAGCAACTACAACTGCGTTGGAGGTGATGGTGAATCACTTAGCTTTGCTGGAGACAATCTTAGTTTGCGTATGTACTAATCTAACTTTGCGGAACGTGGATGTTTCGGTGCTTGTCAGCTCTAACTCATAACTGTTTTTGCTGTACCGCGCACACATCGATTGATAGACAACAAGCACGAGAACTTCGGGGTCCTCTCGTGGTACTTTGCCTGGCACTCACGTGTCTTACATTAAACTTATATTGCTCTACGCCTACTTCCCTACACGTCTGTGCGTATGGGATCTATTTTACAAAGTGACAGAAGGTCGAAGAGCCCGGTGACGCACCACGCGTCATCTCAAGAAGGGCCCTGAAGCTGGAGCACCAACCACAAGGCCGGGGCATAAACATTATGAAAAACAGTAGTAAACTACCCAGTTATTTGCTGGTCAGTTCCCTCTTAACTTTTCTGAGCTCTGTATTGCACCCAATACTGGTGAGACGTCCAATTGTTTCGTAAGGCATCTAAAGTTTTATGAGCCTACTTTTGTAAATTAAACTGGAATATTGGAGCAATTTCATATTCATATTTTTAAGGAAGTTGCAATAATCCGGTTTTATATTTAAAAAAACTGATTTTAGTGATACTGAATTTTTTATTCAGACCCCTGGGTATTATATATCCTACACAAGTAAATATTGACGTCACCACCAGGCGTCAATTTTGAGTCCCACAGCTCGTTCAGCAGTCGGCAAGTCCTGGACACGTTAACCGGGTTCTTCGTGTTGGTCTCGAACAGATCCACCAATGCCAGCCACATTTCCATTCCTACTGCTGGTTCCTTATTTGCTGTAAGATGGCAGGTGGCACCGATATAACCCACCATGCGTTTCATCTAGAGCGGTTTTCTGTCGAATTAGAGCTCACCCTGGGTTGTGATGAGTGCTGAACGCTTCAAAATGCCGTAGGCAATCTTGAGCATTCCTTCTCACTCATGAATGCCTCCATAGGCCACTTCTAGGCTCTTCAGTCCTTCCCGTCGGCTCAATGGAAGTCATTTTTTTAGCCTAGCCCTCGATGATCTGGTTTTAATGAGTGCATGTATTTCCATGGGCCCAACCACCCACGTCGAGTATCGCTGTCGCTCTTGGGCACTTGATATGCTTCTCGTGAACAATGTTGCTACAGCTAATAATGTATCAAAATCGCGCTAGACGGCGACGTGAGTATTGATTACAGCTGTACATTCACTCGGGTTGACCTATTGCGTCACGACCACGAATAGTGGGACGCAGTACATAATCACGATGATGTCTATTGGTTTTGAAAATGGAGATAGCGTGTTAAAGGGCCAATAATTTAATGTTACGTGAGCGAAGCGTCCAGCTTTAGCCGGGGACTCACGATCTGTCGTTTCAAATACACAATTAACATACCGTTATTATTCGCTTCATCATATCAATCCCGAAGACTGTCTGGTATTGGCGTGCAGCTTCGAAGCCATTTCCACCTCCCCATTCATCTTAAGCGAGCTAAGCGTCCAGCATCGTGTCCTACCTCCGAGATCGCCGAGCAAATTCAACATGAGCAAGTTGTTCGGCTACTGTAAAACTAAAAGCCTCCTCCAACCCTGATTCAATAAATGCCCTTGTAAAAGCGATCGACGCTTGTACTCATTTAGCGAAACTATTCTGGACTTTTAGAGCAAAGCTTCATAGTTTTGTACCTATGATCATCAGTTGCAAACCGTTCTTTTTTTAAGCTGTCAAACTTAAGAGTACCTCTGTGTGGTGTACGGCACGTAATTTTACTTGGCCTTTTGGTCAGCAGAATAAAACACATCATATTAGTATTAACAAGGATAAATGTTACATTTTTTCGCACTAGCTAGCGGATTGTGTTAATGCAACTGCAAAATAAAGAAACTGGTATTTCTGGCTAAAATACCGTTAAATTTTAGTATGGAGAAGAGAAACTTAAAGACGCCTGCTGCAAGCGTTGGTGGATTCACTCTAAAACTCAGATGGCACATCGCCTCGATGTTGTGGGGCTCGGATGCTGCTCCCGGCCCACGAATAAGTTGTCTACGTGCTCGCTAAATCAAACTGCAGAACTCTGGGCTCGTCAGCTCAGCGCATCGGTCAGTTGTACTTTGCTTCGCATTCTGTACTCTGTTTTCGAGCCCTCAACCGTCACTCACTGTAGAACACGGCCACAGGAATGTGAAAATTTCATAACTAGTAATACACCCAGATCCTTCCTTTATAAATTTCAGAGAATTACTAACAGCTGATTCATGTAATATGCTACCAGCGAACTGGATCGGATAATCAAATGGTATTCTGGTGCTATTTAACATGATATACTCAGCGCCTATATCGCTACAATTACGGCTTAGCGAAGAAAAATGGCACGAGGATAGAATGGCGGTCAGCACTCACATGGCTTACGCAGTTGTCCTTCGCATTTACATCCATAAAAAATGATAAGCTTATGAGCCGCTGTGGCTAAAGATGAATTTTCCAGAATCGACTGGTCAAGGAAACAAATCCACGCTCTTGTATTACAACATGATCGCTGTATGGTAGCAAACCTATAGGAGAAACTACAGTACAACCAGTGGTTAGGAGCCGCAGCGCGCACGATCTGGACCACATTTTGCGTGGTTATTATCCGTAGCACAGCTCTCTCGCACATAGCCTATTTCGCCTTGTTTTGCTGAATGTACTGGTTGAGTTTTTTTTTCGTACTTCTTGTACTTTTTTTCCGGAATCTTATTCACATAGCCAGCTACAGTCATTGCCGAGTTGCTATCAAAGCCCAGTTTGTTAGCCAGCTTCTCGAGCTTCCTCAGTTGTTCCGGAGTTAGAACCCTTTCTTCGGAGTCGGCGGACTCTTCATCCGTATGGTGGTGGGTCCTCAGAAATCGCTCGCTTGGGATGTTGGGAGAAACGTTCACTTGATTGGCGTCGTCGGTCATTGGGTGGGCCTCGTTAGCAGCCAACAGAAGAAGAGAAAGCACGATGAAAAATGGAGAAAAACGCATGAGGTGCTCGCTGTTGATTTGGAGGACTAAGGACTCGAAGGGCAAATTTCAAAGTAAGAGTTCCTGGGGCAGCTTTCTGCAAGATGGAGCGTCGAATATTATTTTCTATGCACTCGAATTCAATAAACATGTGTAGTGGTCTGGGGGCATGTACTACATGCCATGTAGCCTCATCCAGCCACTATTAATACAGTGGGCGGTAGTGCTGATCTTCGGATTGGCAGGGTTGCTGCTGCCAACCATCGAGTGATGAGTTAAGTTCAGTATTGCCGGCCCAAGCTGGCAATATACCGACATTCCTATCTCAAAGGGCACACTGATTACTATTAATAAATGAGAATAGAGGAGGCAGTGATTTGAAATACAGGCACATAGGAGGTAAATGCATTAAAGTTCAATTTACAGCAAATTCGTTCTACCATATACAGTACCTGTATCGACAGCATTAGACTCAGTAGCCTCACCTACTGCATGTAGCACAACATCTGAAGGCGTCAAGTAGCACAAGGCTAGTTTCGCTCGTACTTTAATAGTTAGTTCATCACCAGAGATTCAAGTTCCGAATTTTAAAAGTACACGTCTGTACGAAAACACATTCACGATGTTCACATTTTATATACAGGGTGTGTATTGCCAAGGATACAGAATATGGATACATAGAGTACAGACAAAATAGTCGGTTACATGTAGTCTAAATTTTGCTTAGTGGAGAGCACAGAAGCTTTAACACCTTGCGTCCGGACGGTACTTGCCCAGAACGCGTAAGCGCCTGTCGTAAGATACGGTATATCAATGTTACTACGTATTTGTATGGGTGCACTTTTTGACGTGAGGTTAGGTGCATTAATTTTCAACAGGTTTTTCTTTCAATGTCGTAACTCTGACGGGATTCAGCGACAGTATTGCCTGCTCAATGTCGTAACTGACTGCAAGTGCAGTCAACAGATGGCTAAATTGCTTCACAGGCAGTCCACTTAAATCAGGAAACGCAAGGACGAAGGTACGATGGTTTAAGAAGCTGTGTATTTGAAACAAATCACTAATCAACTGACACGCAACCAAGCTCACTCGTCATCACTACCATTCTCGTTGTCACCACCGTTGCCGTCGTCGCTGCCAGCATCGTGCCCAAGTCGAAGTTCCCGTCGCGTCTTCTTTCTTTGGCCAGCTTTCTGGCCGGGCCGACGGAGCACAATGCGCTTCCCTAAGTTTGGTGGGATAGCTTGCCCGGCGTCGAAGTCATCATGCCAGATCTCATAGCATGTCTTCGCAACGCCCTTGTATTCCCGTCGAATACGGTTGCACAACCAGCATTTCGCATTATCAACGGAGCAGCGTTCGCAAAAGAACGTTGTTGCGAAGGACTTCTTCTTTTCAGTACGCAAGAGCGCCCAGACCTTGCACGATCTCTGCCGGCGTTTCTGAACCCCAGTAACGGTAACCCAATCTTCAGACTGCTGCAGCGCGTGCGTGAGGCGTACTGTGGTGCGCTGGCGCTTTTGGCTCGCAGGAGGGGTGTTGCCTCCACTCCAGCAAAATCTTCGGCTTTGAGCTGGAGAAGTTGATTTTGAAGGACGCAAAACCACTCTGAGCGTTTCATAGCAGCCATCCCCTTGATCTTGGCCCCCTCTTTGTGCGTAAGATACGCATTTACCATGACCATGTCCAGCAAACGTAAGAATAGGCTCTTATAATGTTTCGTGAACCTCGTCGACATTTGCAGTGAATACGACTGGAGACGGAGTTGATCGTGAACATCAACTCCGCCCATCCCGTTCTGGTAGTCATTTA
The DNA here is from genome assembly GCA_011320135.1 of Phytophthora betacei. Lineage (NCBI taxonomy): Eukaryota > Oomycota > Peronosporomycetes > Peronosporales > Peronosporaceae > Phytophthora > Phytophthora betacei. The sequence goes on from JAANHX010000295.1 coordinate 1,049,630, forward strand.
CAGCAGAGGGGCACCGATATGTTTTATTTTTCGCTCAATTGTCGACGCCGCCATAATGGAACCCGTACAGAGATAATAGACGGGCTTCCGGTCCCACCAAACACAGGAAATCATGGTCGGGATGGCGATAGAGGGAGAGAACGAGAATGTACCGTGGGGTATGCTAACTGGGCGTGTCTTGCTCGTAGCCCTGAGATTTGGGTTGAATCCAAGCCGGTTAGTCATGATCGTGCCAATAGCATACACCTTCATACTCAGGAGCTCAATCGCAAGGAGCACGGACGAGTAGTAGCGATCGATCACGACGGTATGCCACTTGTGACGAGGCTGGGCGAGAACAATCTTCAAATTCCGTACCACGGCTGCAGCTCCAGTCTTAAAGTCAACTGAGGTGTCAGGTCCACCAGCAGATGCACGCTTACCCACATAAACTTCGAACCTAGATAGTTACGACATTCACTGTTGTCAGGCAAACACAAAGTAGATAGTTACGACATACAAATTTTAAACGTACCTGTGGCAGTATGCCGCCTTCGCGTCACAGACCATAAATAGTTTGGACCCATAGCGGTGAGGCTTGTCGGCCATGAACATCCGGGTCGTGTTCCGCTTCGACGTGGACGGCAGTATACCCTCATCAAACGAAAAAATAGCAGAAAGAGACCACCCCAGCAAAAAGCGCTCTTGGACCTTGTCAACAACGGGGCGAAGTTTCCAGAGTTTATCGTTACCGTGGTCAATCGTGTTGTCTACGAAGTGCAAGTCTCGCATGATACTCTGGCACCTGTCACGCGTCATGAACCGCCCAAAAAGACCGGCGGGAACAGCACCGTCTTCCACCATACTCCAGTGCGCACCAAATCGTTTCTTTTGAGGGCAGAGCATCCGTGCAACGAGGAGTCCAACAACGTGAAGAATCTCGTGTGTAGAGTATGCTGCTTTAGCCTTCAAACGACGTGTAATCTGCTTGATAGTTTCACGCCGAAGGTCAGTCTGCCGTGCCTGAATCTTACGGGCGCGCTTGCCAGCTTGCTGTAGACCATATCGGTTCGTTTCAGCCGCGATAGAAACCCACAGAGACTTCGGCATGAAATAAAAGAAGGTGAGGATTGGCGATCTCCATAATTGCAGCAGGTCGGGCACAGGCCTTGCTTCTTCCGTGCCCAGTCCAGGGTACGCAGCAGCATCTGTCTCGTACTCTGAAGACACTGGCGTCCACTGCATTCCTCGTAGTGTCTGCTCTCTCTCCGTTGCAGCGGTTCTGCTAAGTGCGTTATTGCCCACCTGTAGTGCCGCAATGAAAGCCTGGTCCATTTCAACTGCGTCACTATCGGACAGGACGTCGTCATCTTCCTCGGACATCCCGGCTCCGGAATCGCTGTTAATATCACTCATGCCGTCGCCGTCGCTATCACCCGAGCTGTAGCTCTCGTAGTTACTCGGCTTCTCCCCATCCAGCAAAACATTCAGGTCCTCTTTGCCTGATAACGGCGTAAGTGTCCGTCGTCGAGGTTGAGACGCAGCGGCTTCTTCTTCGTCTACATCACCCTCGCTCTCTAATCCAGAAGCCTCCGAAAGTAAATGCAGTCCAGCAGCGGCCTCGCGGGCACCGCCGTCTTGTAGATCTCCTGGGGATAGATTGAATGCTCTGCTCACTGCAGTCTGCGACAGCTCGATGTCATCATCACTTGGGGTGCCGAACATTCGATCAATGGTATGCTGCGAAAGAAGGACACTCGTGTCGATCTGGGAAGGCCGAACGACGTCTTCCCCCTCGTGTTGTTGCTCTTCACCACTACTACCAGCTCCTGCTTGGTCTAGTTCCCCACCTCCTTCATCTCGGACTTGAGCATCAGCATCCGCCTCTTCCAGCAAGCCACTGTCGAACGCGTAGTCCACGACTGATTTCTCCCCCACGAAGACGTGCGTGTTGTCAGGACTCGAGTAGCTCCACTCAGTCTGGAGGCCACTTGGACGCTTGGACTTCCACCCCGCCGCCCGAAGCTGCCGCCATAAGTGGCCAAAGTCAATATCGTGTGTAGCGGCAGCCGGCACGGCGGGTTTCTCGCGTCGACTCTTCCGTATGCGCACCATCCAGCAAAATGTCGAATGAGTGGCTGTTCACGACGTGGCTGATCCCCTTCTACTGGCCTGGTTTTGACTTGTAGCAAAATGACCTCTCGCAGATTATATTTTTGTGGTGACTTGATTAAAGTATTGAAAAAAACTTTTCCGAGCCATTTGCTAATGACCTTCGTGCAATGTCGTAATATACGACGTAACAAATATAATATGTTGTCTTATACGACGTTCGTAAGCAAGGTGTTAAGGAGCGCTAGCTCCTCCAGTTGTGTGTTTACTTCCAAGCCCTACTTCAAGATACTTCAAACCTCATTCGTATGTGTATACAGTATTAATACGAGAGCTTTGCGTATACGTATGTACATACAGTATTAATATGTGCATACGGAATTAATATGTGCATTCGTATGAGCAAAGCTCTGGTGTACAATCTACTACCGCTGGACTCAACAGACTATTTATACATGTACTTTGTGATGTGACGCTGTCGTTTTACGAGATGATGGGTGACAGTTTCTCGTAAACAACAACGTCAAATTTTGTGGCGCAGATGTTAATTTGATGTCTCTTTGCACGAGCGCTTCCAATCTTTTTTTGTAGTTACAACATGGCTACGGAACAGTACTTCGAACTAAAGAGAAATTACTAAAATCCAGTCGAAAAGTATAAATAAATACAACTGTTGTCACCGATATTATGCATCCTACTGTTGGCGCGGCTGATTATGGAGTCTGCTGTTGACGCAGCTTGATCTTCCGGTGTTGCTCCTCGTGACGGTCGCTGCAGCCATTGCACATACCGGTACACGGTGTATCAAACATCGGCGACCAACACTGCCCGCCAGTGATGTCGATTACACGGTTTGTTCTTTAAACTGTTATTGTTTAAACACGTTCAAACGTACCATCGTTGCGTGTTCATGAAACCAAGAAACGATAAAACGAAAAAGAGCCAAAATGATACTACTGTAGTACCTTCACTAGCCGAGCGCCGCCGCTACGCGGCGGTAGTTTTGGCTACGTCCCACTTGGTAAGGTCTTTTTCGTCCCGCTTCGCTTCGACGGGCTATTTTACCGGTACATGTACTAATAGATAAGCCTAAACGGATTCTTCATTTTCATCACATGTAGTCGGATCACAATTTGGACTACCAAGCACGTTGTTTAACAGAGTCGACAATTAAACTCAGAGAAAGTCGTTTGTTATAAGTAATTTGCAGCCATGTTGAAAAAACATATTTATTAAAAACTGAGCTCCAAGTAAGTTGCGCAATATTTCTTAAAAATTCTGAGTCTCCACCATGTTGTTTGCGATACTATTACGAATATACTGAGCTCCAAGTAGTTTGCGCAATATTTTTACAAAATTCTGAGCGTCCACCATGTTGTTGGCAACACTATTATGAAACATTGTTTTATTCTGGTCACATGTGTTATAAGCAGCTACGACTTAATTAAGTAACTTATTAAATATGAATGTATTCTACTTTTTACTACATATAAATGTATTCTACTTTTGTACACATCATCAAACTTTACGTAAGATACTGTTCGCAAGTGTTGTTGTTGCTGTTGTTGTTTTGTTGTTGTTGAATTAGAGCTCTATACTGTACTACGATCTTGTCGGCAACCCGCCTGCCCATAAAGTAGTTTCTTTCTTCGCAGCATACCGATGAGATATTATCTGTACTACGCGGCACAACTTTTTTTAACAAATATATTTCAATCAGAAAAGTAAGACATCGCTTATTAAATTTTACTGAGCGCCTTAAGTAACAAAAGAGAAAAAATAAAGGTAGCATATTGTGAGCCAAAATAACAAAAGAATATATTTTGAGCCAATGGTAATACTTTACATTGTACCCATTTAGATGTCTAGCTTAACCTTCTTCGAGCGACGACGTCGCTGCATGCGGTAGCGGCGGCGGCGGTGGCGCTCGTACTCTGTGCAGGGTCGTGGTGGCGAAGGAGGCGGTGGAGGCGGTGTGCCCATAGCAACCGCCAGTGCGAACATCCGCTGCTCGCGTTGGTCAGGCTTCGGCGGTGCTGGGGGTGCATCGAAGCGGTGCCAATAGGCCCGTGCGTTGAGCCCATTGGCACACGCAATGCAGCGACGCCCCCCCAGCTCTGGCGGAACCAGCTGCAAAAGCGTCCCACGAAAGGAACGCTTTGCAGCAGGCACACAGCCGGAGCGCTAGCCCAAGTCTGTCAAGGTCAATTGGCGGTGGCACCACATGGGCCTCACAGGTCCGGCAATCAATCGGCTCCATTTTGTGAAATGTAAGATAAAGGTTTGATAAAAAAACATTTTAACTAATTAAAATAATTCGTATTTTATCCAATTACAACCAAGATATCTCAGCCACTCATTAATGTCACATTTCCACCAATCGCATCCACCTTCCTTCTACTCGGCAGCCAATGAGAATGCTCAAAAACCTGAGCGTTTCGTGTGACGGACGGACAGACCCGTGCTAGCCTTGATACTTTAGGACTAGCCGTTCGCCGCCGCTACGCGGCGGAGGTGGCAGGTTTTAGTCCAAGGGAAAATGAGCTCCCGCCTTCGCTGCGCTCCGGCGTAAACATGATTTATGTAAACGTGATGTATTAAATGCATATGAAATTGAACATTCCTACTCCGAACCAAAGATCTGCCTGTAGACAATGTTCTGGGCGTAGACCCCATCCTCCTCCTCCAGCTTTGGGTACTCGACCAGCGCCTTGAATCTTGATCTTGAAGTAACTCGCGACATCGCAACGTACAGCTGCCCGTGGGAGAAGCAAGGCGTAGCAAGATACAGCCCCAGGTACTGCACCGTTTGTCCTTGCGCCTTGTTAATCGTCATCGCAAAGGCCAGTTGGACAGGAAACTGCTTGCGTCTCAAATGAAACGGAAAGCTCCGAATGTCTCCGTCACTGATGAAAACAATGCGGAGAATCAACACATGTTGCCCTTGTCGCTCACCGGTCATGATTGTGGCGTGGATGACATGTGGCTTGAGGGCCACGATTCGAAGCCGTGTTCCGTTGCACAACCCTAGATCTGGATTTAAGTTCCGCATCATCATGATAGGCATTCCTATCTTGAGAGTCAACTTGTGGGGAGGCATTCCACTGATATTCATCGAGTGGGGTACCTCCTGCTCGAAGAAATTGCCGTCACCGTCGTCTTGTACAGAGTCGGAAGACATGTATTCCCGCGCCTGTCCAGTTAATCGATCGGTCACCGCTTCATTGATGCGGTGCACGTTTGCGTTTGTGGTCGTGAGGATCGTTCGGTTAGCGAAATACTCGTCGGTAGCAACGTCGGGGTTATTAATCTCGCCATACATCTCGTCAATGATCCGATCCATGCCTTTTGGAATTTCGTCCGGACGAATTTCCTGGTCCTCGTCCTCTGGCACAGGAGGATTCTCAATCAGCATATCGCGCGGGATCTTCATGTAATCGCTTCCTAGGGAAGGGTTTACATCATGCCTTCCCTCCCCGACTTGCAGCAGGAGCTCGGAGAACGCAGCTATTTCTTCAGCAGTGTCTGCAGTATCAGCAGTGCGCACTCGCATGTTTTCCGTGAGACGGAACGTCTGGAATTGGGGCCACAGTCTAGACGCCTTGAGGCAACCGTCAATTGTCTCGACGGGTGTTCCATTCTTAACGACCGGGAGAATCTGGCGGAAATCTCCCGAAAGTACAAACACTTTCCCCCCAAAAGGCTCGGTATCGTTATCAAGTATGTCCCGCAGTGTTCTGTATACTGCCTCGAATGCGTGGCGATGGGCCATAGGTACTTCGTCCCAAATAATCAAACTTGCATGCTTGATCAACTCCTGAATATGGGAGTTCTTCCTGATACCGCACGTCGAGCTCTCGTTTAATTTCAAAGGTATCTTGAATGTAGAATGAGCTGTCCTACCTCCCATAAGTAAGAGCGAGGCAATGCCGCTAGACGCCACAGCGATGGCGATTTTCCCCGAGAGTCTGACTTTGGCCAGTATGTTTTGAAGCAGTGTAGATTTTCCAGTACCACCCGGGCCATCGACAAAAAATAGTTTCTTGCCTTCCTCCGGGCATTCAACCGCTTCAACAATCTGGTCGTAAACCACTCGCTGTCCTTCGTTCAGCTGGTCTTCTGTATTTATAATCGCCTCCAAAGCTGACGCATCGTATCCAGTGAGCTCACGTCGTAGTAATCCGTTTTGGCGAAGCGATTCACGAATCAATGTTGGAAACGAACCCAACTGAGGAAGCTCGTCGAAGTCTCCTACCGCATACCCGTTCGCTTCAAGTAGTTCTTGAATGCTCATCAGCGTTTCAAATTCGACCAACGCCGACTTGAAGGGGTCCATCAAAGCCTGATGTTTGCGTGCGAAGTCTTGGGAAAAATCCGCGAAGAACCGATCCCACAGAACACCAACATTTGCTGGAGCTGAATACACCAGAATGGTGACGAAGAGCTGGCGTAGTTGATACGGCATTTGGAACTCAGCCGCTTCCCTCAAACACGAAACCCACCCGTTATCATTCTCCAAGTAGCCAGCCTCCCGCGCCGCAATTTGGAATATGGGGCAGACAATCCCGTTAACCGTTCTCAAGTCTTTAAACGATGTTGGACCTCTACGCTGACAGAGCAGTAGCCGAAGATAGAACCGCTCCATGTCTCGAGGAGACACATGAATCATGCGACCAACCGCAGCTTGATACTGTTTCCTGCGAACCCACCTTTTCGGTTGCCCTTTCTCCGGCGCTTTCCAGCAGAACTCTTTAGGGATGTCCTGATACAACATCGTTCTGGCAATATGATTCTCGGGCACTTCACTCGCACACAACTCAAAGAATCTGGTCAGCATCGTGCGACTACCACGTTCCAAAACCGCCTCCGGGTTTTCCGTTTCGCGGAAGCAAACCGTCTGCCCTGACTCGAGATGAACCGTCAGCTGTGTCACCGCATGGGTTTTCCCCTGAATCGTGAAATCGAGCAGGCGTATGCAAGCTTCCACCGGAGAAATGTACCGGGCGCTTCAAGAAACGTAGAATCTCATTTGGTTCTCGACGCGCACTCTGCTGCCCTCCTCGGACTTCTTCCACAGTGAGTATAGCCATGTCGGGTCCTTTGTACGCATACTTGTACAGGTATTTAACCGCAGTTATATCCGTGCACACTTCCACATTGATGTGGCAGTTGTACTTCTGGGATAAGTACGGGTTGTACGGTACAACCCACTGGTTGATGGTAGCATTGTCGTATTCTCTGCCTTTGAACTTTAGAACACCTTGTTGCCGTCGACGTCGTCTGTAGACTGGATATCCATTGGCATTGGCTGGTGTAACTTCTGCTAAGGGCTTCGGATATCCTTTGGTGCACTTGCCGTCCTTCATACACGCGCAGGAAGGGTTTGCAGGCCCGCATGGACCATGGAGCATGCATGACATGACCGTCTCATACAGCTGAGGGTTTGTATCCTTATCTGGGATCTCAGCGCATACCATCTTGTCTACGATCTCGCGGGTTCGAGGTTTGTCTTCGTCAGCCAAAATAATCAGTACGTGAGCGTGGGGGAGCCCTCGTTTCTGAAACTTGACAACGTAAATCCGCGCGCGCACTCGCCCCAGAACGCCTTGGTTTAAATCGTCAAGCGTCGCTTGCAGTTTCTGCTGCCACACGCGAGCCACGATGTCTGGTCGATCTTGAGCTGTCTGGATATTGGAAGGTATCGCTTCAAGAATCTCGTCCCATTTGGGGTTGCACGTTTCCGTCAGGAAGACGTCGGGCCGTCCATACTCCCGAACTATTGTCATCGAATCTTGATACGACTTGTACATGGACCGCGGGCTACCCAGGTGCGAAGCCGGTAGTATGATACGCTTGCCAACCTGATTAAGAAAGTGGGTTGGTCGTCCTCTGCTGCCTCCGTCCCGGTCCAGGTGCACCAATCTGTTCTGGGCCCGGTCATATTCCGACAGCAGCACTTCTCCTTCCGCCAGAGCCAACGTATCCTCATTGAGCAAAGCGTCTTGAACACCCCTGTATTGATCGGCGCGAAGTGTTTTCTGATTGTCGGCCACCCAGCGAAGCTGTTCTTGCTCACATTTTGCACGCTGATCTACTCATCACTGTTGAAATAGACGCCCACCTTGGTGGAGAGCGGACTGATCATCCACTTTCTGATGAAAGCGGAACGCGACGTGTTCACGAAGCGACATCGCCTTCTTGTTTCGATACTCAGCACCATTCGCGAACTCGTCTGTGCAGGTCCAGCCCTTCTCTCCATATGGAAGGAGAAGCGGGTATTGGAGTGGATCGTAATCGGCGTGAATCTCATACAAACGTAGCAGCCTTTGATCGCGTGTAAAGAAAAGTAGATCCCGAGGCTGAGCCAGGTTGCCATCCTCAATGAGAGTCGCAGCCACTTCAGACACAGTGGGGCGGTTATGCGTCCTTGGTCGCGAGGAGTTATCATGCAGACGGAAGACCAAGTCTAGTGGAGCCTCCGTGTTGTGTTGACGCACTTGCTGCCCAAAGTGGAGGAACCGTTGCGCTAATGGGTTGTGCTCTGCCATCATTTTCTCGATGTCTAGTAGTGCAACGCGATCCAAATCCGCGAATATACCAAGACGTCGCTCCGCGCGGTGTTGCATGTCTGGATCCATAATGTAGATCTGCGCAAACTTGGGTGCTACCCGCGCGCCTGTCCGACGGTCTATATGGGGGAGGAGAGACCCTAGGTAGTGGCCCATAGCCCCTTGAATGCGATATGTGTACACCCCGTGTGTACCGGCAACGCTCTCGTCTTGACGTACGTTTTGAAACGATCGGTTTGAGCACGAAGCACCAATCGATGTAAACGCGAAGGCTTGGTTGTAAGCACGAATTTGACGGCGGAACTCGGGATCTCCGTACAGCTGAAGCAACTTCCGTGGCGCGGGGTGCAGTGGAGGCAGATTTATTCTGCCTGCGAGACAGCATGATATCGCAGACTCCCCAGACCATTTCCAAGCATTGCAGATCGGACAAACGGTTGTAGCCGGAAGCTTGTGCCGGCCGCTCACCACGTCGTCACCCGTTATCATGGACGCATCGAAGTCTTCGAGGGATATAAGAGCGTGCCCATGTCGGATGCATTGGCGTCGAGTGCGCACCCGCTCGAGTTCTTGCTGGCGCTCTTCCGCTGTCTGGCGAGAACGTCGATTGGCTTCCTGTTGACGATGTAGCTCCCGGTCGGCTTCCCGTTCATGTTCAGACTGCCCCGCTCTGTGCGTGGCGTGCTGCTCCCTGTTAGTAGCCCGAAGTGCGGAGAGATCGTTTTCATTCAGCAACTGTCGATTGACAGCGCGAGACAGAGTATTGATCTCTCGTTCGCAGTCGCGGTCTTGTTGGCCCAAACCAGCACGTCTTTCTTGTAGTCGGGCTCTCTCTTGCTCGCGTCGCTCGTTAAGCTGCTGTCCGCGCAATTGAGCTCTACGGGCGCGTTTGCGTTCAGCGTCTTTCTTCCTGGTACGATCACGCTGAGAGAGCGTCATATTGGCTCTTCTCGTACGGGCTCTTTCAGCATCACTGGCACGACGGCATTCTATGTGGGATCGTATATCGCTATCTCTGTTTCCGCGAACGCGCTGTCCAGGCGAGACAGGGATCCGCTCTTGAACAGTAGCTTGTAGTACGACAGGCACAGTCAATGAAGCCACCTCAGTGGCTCCCGATTGATACGCTGCCTCCATCTGGGCCGCAAACCGACGCTGATGTACCGCAGCATCGGACTCTTCCGTCTTCTCCTCCCGCTCTTCAAAAGCTACCGCTCGACCTTCCGTCACCTCCATAACCTCTGTAACGTCTTGGTTCACACTGAGGGCTTGAAGCGCTTTGTTCAAGTCACAGCGCTTCCTTCTGCGCTTGTTCATACGTCGCTTCCGTGCTTCCTTCTCCTCTTGCATGGGTGTCGCGTTAATGCGTTCATTCTCCCGCAGACCCTCCTCCAGCTCCTCACGGGTCCTTTTCCGCTTAGTTCGAGCCATAGTTCTGCGAACACGTAAACGTGACGCGTTAGACAATGTCTAAGTACACCGCACGTAGCAGTAGATTTTCATAGAGTAGTGTGTTGGAATACGCGTACTACCCGGGATTGCTTGCCCCCATCAAGGTTATCTCCGATCACTTATCCCACAGTCACGGGCCGTGAGGCCCGGAGCGGTTTTAGTTTGCAAATTGTGCAGTCGAATCTCCAGGGTTGGGCCCCCGGATAGTACTGTAGCTTGAGGTGCGATATCCTTTTGCCAAAAAGGCGGCCGTTAATTGCAAAGGCTGGTTATTGATAGGCTATTACAGCCCCCATCCCATCTGTCGGTTAAAAGAGGCCAGTTACGGTACCCCTCCTGACCAACTGCACGCACGCAATGTGCGTGCCCATCAATAACCATTAACGACCGGCTCAACTGGTTCGCTGTTGGGTTTGCGGTCAATGGACCAGGTGCCAAATGTGCTCTCGCGCAGAGTGGGCGGTGGGATAAAGTCCCAAGAACCCAGAGGGCTATGGAACTAAATCCCCATAGCACGGCTACCTACTTGCAGGATAAAATCCCGCAAGTTATAAGCTACCCCCTAAGCAGCCCCAGGAACCTCGGACTATCTGTGTATGTGTGTCTTGCTAGCTACTAATGTAAACTAACATGCATACACGCAGCGTACCTTGAGTAACGTGGCGTTCCACGGCTTCCGTTTTGAAAATGGGGGCAAAACGAAATTTGAACGGTGCATTTAAGTACGATGTGTTGACCACATACAGTGTGTACACCACATATTGCAATTTTAGCGAATCGAGGCCGCCTTCGCTGCGCTCGGCAGCCAGTAGAACGCGCGTATTAGCGTGAGTTTTATTAACCCTAGCCGCGGACGGACGCAGACCACACTCCACTAGGGGGGTAAGATAGTGAAGAGCCGTCACTTAATGTCGGACCTTCTCACTCTAGATAGTGGACTTTACATCGGTTTCGCAGGGATCTAGGGCATTCAAATATCAAGTACAGGAATTTGTCCCTCCTCGCGTGAACAAACCGTCGACACAACGATCTCCCGGCAAATTGCTTCATTGTTCGTTTTGTTTGAAAAACTAACAGTGTTTGTTCATTAAACGAAATTGGGTAACAGCAGCCTGCAGTGCAGGCCCATCAGGTAACCAAATATCATACAATATTTTTGATAGTAATATTACTATTTTGCGATATTAAATATCGATAGTAGCTCAAATTTTTTAAGCTAACTTGATTTTTTAGCATTAGCTCAAAAATTAAAAAAAGACACTTGCTAATTTTTATGATATTTTCTTACTTAAGTACGTTTCTTGACACCTTACCCTCTGTTGAGTGCACCAAGGCCTCAAGAACGGCTCTGAGGGGAGAGCAGCATTAAAACAGACCTAAAATGACCGACGACACATTGGCATATACTCTGTTGCACAACCAGCAATCCAATTGGGTAAAATAAAATAGGAATAGTCTATCAAATGGACACCCGGGGCAGAAGCGCCTTATCGCACACAATAGCTACAAATTACAAGAACAAAGCATTTTGCATAATCTTAGATCGTACCTTCATTTTAAGGACAGATATAATAGATCAGTACATGCATGAGATGATTGACCTAACGACTCTTGCACACAAGAATACACACCAGAACAACGGCAAGCGCTGCCGCAAGAAAGGCATCTCAGTACGTCGGGACAAGTCTAGCCAAGAAGCTCAGCACGCTTGACGTCAAGATCGATCGATGTCCTTCCAGACGCCGACGATCCATGCTGCCGGCTATCAGCTATGTGCTATCAAGCTACGACAGCCACACTAGTGTACATCCGCGACCTGCGAGGCAGTCATGGGAGATTAATATGGATGGCAGTTGAGGATCAAACCATGTGAGGCATCGCAGCGTAGCAAAAATGATCAGCATGGCCAACACCTCATTGATGTTGCCCCTCTCCTTAAGCCTAAGCTGACACGAGAAAAGAAGTCGTATGTGGGGCCGCTGATTTCTTTGAGAGTGAAGCCAAATCATATTTACACAATATACTAGTCTATTTTGCCTTCACAGTGGGAGGGTCCCCCGTACTGCGCCAAACACAGACGTTCGTCGGACATTTAGACAAGCATCCCTAAACGAAACTGATTCCGTAGAAGGTATGAAGAAGCTCATGAAGAAACCCCAACGTACGTCAGACCTGTAGGATGACGATGCGCTCACGTTTGGCTACGGGTTCAACGCGGACGGAGCACTTGCTATTGGAGAGGGTGTGGATGAAGACCCGACCATAATTGGAATGTCTACATGCACACGATCAAAATGCTTCTCAACGCAACGTATGTGCTTCATATTCACACGACCTATAAGCTCGACCAGTGAAGCTACCCTGATCTTGTTATTGGCGTTTCGGACCCGGCGCGCTCCTTCCACACGGTGGCAATGTTTGCGACATCCCGGCAAACTGGGGGTCTCATAAATACAGCGCTTTAGAGTCTATCGACGTTTTCAAAGTGATCACTGGTGACTACCTCAATATTTGTTATTGTGCCTTTCCAAAGTTTTGGCCAATCTGACCTTTAAAGGCTGGTCCTAAGCAAGAGTGGGTAGGGCTAAAGGTGGGATTTGAGGACGAACTGGAATTGAATTGCTAAACCAGGCCACTAAATAAAATGATATTTGACCAATAACACTTTTTGATTTTGCCGACTATGATCCAATAGTACTTGATTGTGGAGGCCCTATGTAAGGGCTCTGATTTGGTCTAAAGGGTACCTTTTAACAAATTAAGGGCTGAATGGCCAATATTTGCCGGCCATTTACCCTTACGTAAGGTATCCACAACAGATTGATTTTTAATCAAATATGGACCACTCATCACACATACGCTGGCGAGGCAAAAGCATATGAACAGGCTATTGCCTTTCTTCAGCGGGCCAGATCAAATCATGTTTGTCGATGTAACTTCAAAGGATGGAAGGTATTGTACAATATCATTTTTGTGACTGCTACATCTTACCTTGTTAATTTGCTGTATGTTATTGCTATGGTTTAGGCCCTCCCTGAGAAAACACGCGTGGTCCGGTCAAATCTCAAGTTTTCAGGTAGAAGTAGTATCGCTGGTGCTCAAGAACCTATAAATAATACTCTATTCACGTGATGTGGCAGCGTTCGTCACACGGAAAGACGCTGCTATGACAGCATGGAAAGCGTATCCAGTACTTGGTAGCTTCGCGGTATACTTTAAGAAACAACGGATGGACTCTCCATTCTGCAACTGGGGATGCTATCGCACACCGATGGAATGTGCGACAACAACCAACCCCGTAGAGCGGTTCAATAACACGATCAAGAGGAACTACTCACGGAAACACTTCTTAAGTTGGTAGCGCTTACTGAGCAGCTGACCTTGATGTGTCGTCACCAGTCAAGGGGCACGTTTATATTCGCTACGGAATCGAAACCAAACCGAGAAATGCAAGATCGCTACAGATATCGGCAAAAGATGGCGACTAAGTGTCACTCAACCGCACAAACACAAGTGGGATTTTCTACTTGATGGCACAAAGGAGAATCACATAACTTAAGTTTACCAGAGGGTGGGGGCGCATCGACCTCATCTATCAGACACAAGTACGAAAAACAAAATGGCAAGCGTGGCAAGCATCGCATGGAGACAGCTGATCAACCGGTTGGAGGGTGAAGGTGGACATGGAGGAAACGTTCTGCCGGTTCTAGCCCTTCCTTGGCTCGCAGGTAGTCATATGGCCTCCACACGACAAGCTGAATGCTGGATCTCAAAGTGTATCTTCGTAGCCCACCCACTTGACCAAAATTCGCAGTCAGCTCACTCCTTGCTCGCTGATAATAGCGTTCGATCGTCGAGGATGGCCTCGATTTCATATTTGCCAGCAGCTTGATTTGGCTCCCAGCTGTCTTCCGGCAATAACTCTTCGTCGAATTCAATCTTGACGCATCAGTCGCAGCTGGTACCCAAGCGAATCTTCAGTCGACTGTCGAATTCGTTTACAGCCTTGAGCCTTGACACATGCACCACAGGGTAGAAGCGATATCCACTCCGGTCAGGCAGCCCCAGGTGATACGCGAACTCTGTCACATTACGCTTGATGCGAAAACGTCCATGCTTTTGATGAACTAGTTCTTCGTAAGGACTGGTTTGACGGGTCCATGTACAGTCACACCCTGCTTCCAATCTCAAAAAGATAACTCGGTGGTGCTCCTACAGGGTACTTTTTTCCTCGCTGAAGCTTCGAATGGGTCCGTCAAGTGTTCAGGTACAGCAGCTTTTTCTTGTCGACTCAAGGCATCGTTTTACTTCTTAGCCCGTGACTCCTTCACCACAGCCTGATAATTCTTGGCCATAGTAAGGGCGATCTCGTGTTGTCAACTATTTTCATGTCGCCACGCCAGTGCGTCAGACTGCATGCCGAGTCGTAGTTTGAGGAATGATGACATCGCCAACAGTGACGACTGCGCATCCCAACCGTGAGCCGAGTAGAACGGTGTTTCCTTCCTTGTAGTATCTTGGAAGGTATTAATAGCCAATACCAGCCTCTCAGCGTTTTTAATCTGATACGGCTGAAGTGGATCATCTGCATACACTCATACGAACTCCATCACCGACTTCACCGAGCGTTCTCGCTGACCATTAGCATGCGGCCGATTTGGACTTCGATTTCGATTTAGCGTCCACTGTCGTTGACGTTTTTGCACGCCTTTCGTCGTCCCATTCTTACCTCGGATCGACCTTCTTGTCCTGATATCCATAGTCGATTTCTGCCTCGCGCCAATTTGAATATCCTTCCTTAGTTTGCGGCGCATACGCTTCATAGCGTCACACTAAGCACTAAGCACCGACCCCTCCATTCTAGATGTTGAAAAAACATGCCTACGCGCTTCCGGTGTTTCTCTAGAAGCCAATCAACAGCACCAATACGAAGCAATGTGGTTCGATGATCAGATCCTAAGAAAGTGGACACTCATACACCCACGTGTGATCATCCCAGGCTGGAATCCAGCCATCCTCGAACATTTCGTCTTCATTACCCATTCCCGTACGGTTACCGAACGACGAGCTGCTCCACTATATCGACTAAATTAAACTTAAAAACACAGTAGTGTATTAAATGATTTTTTTAACCCCCCACCGGTACATAACAACGTGAGCCGCGCACATACTTTATAAACGCGATATTGTTCTTTCATCCAGCACGAGTCTTCTCCTTCCCAAAACCCAGCCTTAATGGCTCGTTCTGTATCCTCACCAAACACCAATATCAGTCGATTATCTGGGTCATCTCCAGACGTTCGATTGGTTGCGCCCGCCAACACTTTTGATCAAGTCTGGAATCAAGATTTCGCCTCTGTTACTTTTAGGATACTGGGTTTTTTAGAGCTAAATGAGATTTTTAAAATTTCACGCGGCTTTCAAAAATATTTAGAAGAAAAAATAATACCAAAGCTATTTCTAAGCACTCTTCCATTTCTATCTCCTTAAATACGAATCGAAATTAAATACGTTTTGTTTTGTTGCTTTTCGCCTTACAAACTTGGAGACAAGCACCATGGGCACCTACGTCGAGGACTATCTCGAAAGCATGTACCTGCTTCCGTCGGAGATCAAGCGCAACTTCGACCTCATGCGGGAGCTGGATAAGGTGCGCATGTACCTTCCACGCCCTCTGTCTCACTCTAAATTCTTCTCTAACGCTTGCTCTGCAGACGTCCTACCCACTGCTCGAGGAACTCAAGACGTCGCAGAAAGCGTACTTAACGAGTGCGCGACAAAAAGTGCTCGCTCGGTGCTCCGATGCGACACAAGGTGAAGCTACCGAGCAAGAGCTGCGTGAGCTCATTGAAGCCGACGAGATGGTCCAGAAGCTGCAAGAGAAACATGCTCTGGTCGTCCAGAAGCTGGACGAGAAGATCGCCATTGCCGCTCAAAGCTACGACATCGTAGACCACCATATTCGTCGCTTGGACCGAGATCTCGAGAGCTATTCGGCTCTGTTAAAGGCGAATGGAGAGTATCAGGAGGACAGTAGACCTCACCGCAAGAAGCAGAAGGTGGCAGCAGCCACCAGCGTGCACCAAGTCAGTCATACAGTGCCCAATGTCAAGGTGCGCAGTAAGAGCAGCACAAGTGCAGGTAGTATGAAGGATAAGACGGCCACACCGGTTGCTAAGTCGTCGAGTGGTGGCAGCTCGTCGAGGAAGAGATCTATTGCAGAGACAGCGGTGGCTGTGCCCGTTGCAGCTGCTGAGCCGGTGATCTTGGCCTCGGAAGACTTGCCTATTGACCCGAACGAGCCTATTTATTGCAGTTGTCGACGAGTGTCGTTCGGTCAGATGGTTGGTTGTGACAACGACGACTGCAAGTACGAGTGGTTCCACTTTGGCTGTGTGGGGCTTGCGGATCAACCTGCAGGCAAATGGTACTGCCAAGACTGCAAGGTGCAGCTTGGTATCAAGTAAAACTTTACGGATTTCAGTACTGGAAAGTTCTACTACGTGTACTGTAGTAGTAGTTACAAATTGAAACGAGTTATTTTGTTTCGCTTTACGCTGGTATTCATTGTTGCGGAAGCATTCGTTTAAAAACTCTAGAAAATATTATGGCCTGAAAACCGAGCTGTCGATCCTTAAGGGGGTTATTCGCGCCTGGTTTCTCGAGAAAAGTGAACAGAAGAAGTTTTGTTCGTTCGGTTGGACCATAACCAAAAGCTGAAGGGTTGTGCGAGCCTCCTTGGAGTCTTTGTTTGATAAACACATTGCTGGATCCCCAGCGAAAAGATTGGTCCTCGTTCATCATTGCTTGAACATTCGGGTGAATCTGCCTACAGCTCAGGAGTTCACACTCGACACTTGAATCCCCAAGCCAGGCATTTCGGGGACCTCGTCTTGCCAAATACTAGTACGACGTAAGTCGTGCGCAGCGAGCATCTTGGGCAGGAGCGCTCTTAGCCCGTCTACCACCTTAATCATCTTGTGTTGCTCATGGATGAGCACGTTGAGATTCTCAACTTTAGAAACCACACAGGCCCGTGAACACGCAGCAGAGGACCAGCATCCGGTAGGTTGCAGAACGTAGCGAGGTTGCTAGAGCAATTCTCAAGTGGAAGGAAAAAAAATGATGCATTTTGACTGAGACTACGTTGTCCAAACCTCTCAGAACCTAGACACATCTCTGCCTACTACCAATGCCTTAAGCCAATCCAGCGGCACCTGCAATCGAAGTCTCCAGCTGCCGAGCTTGGTCAGATACGCACTGCGCCACAGAAACCAGGCCTGCCACCCCGTGAGAGTGATCTTGCCATCTTCGCGAGGCCGCGCCTCAAAAAGACCTTGGTACGAACCCAGATACGCCATCATTCCCTTGCTACGGAAAATATACGGCTTAGCAGGAGTGGAGTTCTTACCACGCAGCAATGCTGTTAGGTAGTCAGCCTGTGTTTGAGCCTTTTGCGCTGTCGCCGGCAACGAATAGTCGAGGATTTCGGCACAATCTCCAATAGAAAAGACGTTCGAGCGTCGAGGCATACCAAAAGGTGCCTCCTTCTCAACCTCGACAGCTCCTAGCACTTGACAGTACTGGTTAGTCAAGATGTTGCCTCGTTTGCTCTTGTCAAACACCGTCAGTGACTTGGTAAGTGCGTTGGGGCCTACCCCAGCCGTCCAGACTACAAGGCCCGCACGTAGTTTCTCGCCATCTTGAAGCGTCACACCGTCAGCGGTGACTTCAATACAGTTCTTCTTGACAATCCGCATGCTGCTTCGTGACTCGATCTTACTGAGTGCAACTGTGCGTAGTTGCTTGTCAAAGCCACTTAGGATTTCACCAGAGTCTAACAGAGTTACACCGAGATACTTGGACACTTCGGGGTACATGTGTCGGAGGTCTTGAAGCACTAAGTCATACAGCTCAGCGCAGAACTCAATGCCCGTGGGGCCTCCACCCACCACGACGAAATGCAGCAGACGTGCCTTCTCCTCCGGTGTGACACCAGGTTGTGTAGCCACTTCGAAGTTTTCCAGAATCCGGTTGCGGATTTTCTGTGCGTGGTGGATCTCCTTAAGGAAGAAGGCGTGCTCCTCCACTCCTGGTAGTCCGAAGGTCAGTGGACGGGAGCCACAAGCCAGCACCAACGTGTCGTACTTGATAGGATACTCTCGACGAGAGCCCAGCGCAGACTTGACGAACAGCTCCTTCTTCTCGGGATCGATCTCCTTGACACTGGCGAGATGGAAATCACCTTCGTGTCGGAGCATTCCGTCGCGGATTGGCTCCGTGATGGACTGGAACTCGAGTGTTCCCACAGTGGTACTTGCTAGTAAGGGTGTGTACAGGAAATGCTACAGGAAGGAGCAATGTAAGTGAAAGGAAGTAAGTGTTTCAAGGCTTTAGAAACGTACGTTTCGCATGGAGACGACGACGATGTCCACGTTCTTGCCGCCTACGTTCTTCTCGATATCCACAAGATGTTTAGAGCACTCTGTAAACATTTGGTACCCAGCCCAACCAGTGCCCACGATCACGAGTTGATAGTTGTCACTGCGCACTGCTTGCTGTCTCTTTGCGACTTCAATGGTTCCGCTCTCGTCTTGCAAGCCTTCGTTCGTGTAGCTAGCTGTAGAGAGCATCGGCCACCGCTTCTACCACAGGGGACGAAGCTTGTCCATTGCGTTCGTGTGCAGCGAGCGTTGCATGATCTTTCTATCAGTAATTCGTAGAGCGTGACGAAGAGCCATTACAGTTGTTTGGAGAGGGTGTATGCGGTTGTGACCGAGAAAGTAAAAGCAGTTATGACCTGCCTGTTGGCTCGAAGCTACATGACCCCACGCTGTTCTTAGCAACAGCAGTCAAGCGCAAAAAAAGTAACGCCCTGCCAGCTCGTCAGCTTTTCGTGTTGAAGCGACTGTGCGGAGCGGCACTCGGACACGCAACCAAATCCTCGACGGAAGTGCTTGGTTTAACGTTTGATCATCGTGATGACACCGCCGCGTCCAGCTTGGCAGCTCACAACACGGCATGGAAAGGCTAGAAGCCAAAAGATAATTCCTGGGGTGCGGTGCCGCACTTATGTTAACACCACGTCGGACGCGTTGCCGTGTGAGACCGACTCCTAGTTCTAGCGGTGCAGCGCCTCTCAAGGATCCAGGTGTCAAGTACAACTCGAAAAAAAATGTAGCTTTTAGAAAATCTGGAAGTTTCTGCATCGTCATTGGTCAAAACCACGATTTGGTCAAATGCCAATGTCCTCAGATCTGAGTCCTATTACCGGTATAATCGACTGGCCAGCAGTTCATGAGCTCCTCACTTTAATCTGGCTCATAGTATTCGACGTTTTGCTCAAGAACCCCCGACTACTCTACCACCATGTCCGCCAAGATTGTCAAGCCGGAGGGCCAGACCGCCGACGAGTTCGAGGTGCAGGTTGCTCAGGAGCTCACCAACCTCGAGCAGTCCGCTGCCGAGATCAAGAACGACCTCAAGGACCTGTACATCACCGCTGCCAAGCAGGTGGACATCTCGTCCGGCCGCAAGGCGATCGTCATCTTCGTGCCCTTCCGTCTGCACGCTTCGCTCAAGAAGATCCAGGCTCGCCTCGTGCGCGAGCTGGAGAAGAAGTTCTCGGGCCGTCACGTTGTGATCATCGCTCAGCGTACCATCCTGGGCAAGGGCTACTCGCGTGCCAACCACGGCGCTGGACCCCGCCCTCGCTCGCGCACGCTCACCCACGTGCAGGAGCAGATTCTTGATGTACGTTGCCCCTGCGAATCTTGATGCTGTCTTCCCATTGCGTTTTGTTGAAATTCGATGATGGCCTCTGGGTTCTAGCCACCCCATGCCGTATGCTCATGTTCTTTCGACTGTTGTGTCATTTGTGACTGTTACAGGACCTCGTGTTCCCCACCGAGATCGTCGGCAAGCGCACCCGCTGCCGCCTTGACGGCTCCAAGCTCCTTAAGGTGCAGCTGGACCCCAAGGACCAGGTCAACGTCGAGACCAAGCTTGACACCTTCGCCACTGTGTACAAGAAGCTGACCAACAAGGACGTTGTTTTCGAGTTCCCGGTGCTGGAGTAAGTTAGTGGTTGAGTGTGGGCTCTTTGTCTTGGATGTTTCCTCTTTTCGAGGAGATTAATGAGCAGAGAGCTACCTCCCGCTAGGTAGTTTATACATGAGCAAGACGCCTTCCAATGCCATAGGCGAGTAATTCGTGGAATAACACTCAATTCTGGCAGAAACGTGTCTAGTTGGTTGTCTATGCTATTGCTACTCAAGTGTATTCAACGCTGTTGTATTGCGTTGTTGTTACGGTACATGTATCCTGCTTTTTGTGCGCGCTGCGAAGCGCTGTTATCGTCCGTCGTCGTCGTCTTCGGCTAGGTCTTGGAGCAGGATGTTGAGAGCGTCAATCGCTCCGATGTCCAGCATCCCCACAGCGCCCACCGACAATATTCTTGGCATCTGATCAATGCAACATACAAAATAAACGTCAGAGTTGCAGTTCAGTAGCATCAGAACGCTGCTAGTTCCTCACCGCCTCAGTGTATCGCGTCCGACCAAATGTCTGCTTCTGTTGGTTGGTGATGACGCTTTCCTCCCGCGCCAAGTCGCACACAGTCCTCCTTGTCTCTCCAGGACATTCACCTGCAGTCTGTTTTCTATTGTGCTTTCGATTCTGCTTGGCAGCCGCTCGTCGCACTTGTCGCGCGCTCTGGAACAGTCCGCGCGCAGCACCTCGGATCATGATCGTCGATAAACCTGCGGTGTCCAGCAAAACGCTTCCTATCAAACTTGATGAGACTTTCTTTATTCATCCAATCAGAAGATTACATTTGCGTAATTTCCACCAATCTGAAAACGTTATATGATGGGTATGGGCTGCTTGGTACGTTTTGCCTCACCACCTGAATACGCCACTCTGGAATAGACAAAGAGGAAGGAGACATGCACGCCTCGACGCTGACGCGCTGCACGCGCGTGGCCCAGAATGCCCGATGTCTTAGCACTGCTGCTGCCTCCGTGCAGGTGACGCACTCGGAGCGTGGAGCGCGTCTGGCGGCGCTGCGTGAGCGTCTCGCAGAGGAGACGCGTCAGGGTCCGACGTTCGCCGAGCAGGCGCTGTCGCTCGAGGACTTTGCGTTTGAAGCCGACACCGCGCCTGGCACGAAACCTTCGCGCAAACCCAATGCGTCTAACCGCAAGCCGAAGTGGCTAAAGGCGCAGCCTACACAGGGAGCTAACTACGAGCGACTGCGTAAGTCCGTCAAGAGTCTGGGTCTCAGCACTGTGTGCGAGGAGGCCAAGTGCCCTAACATCGGCGAATGCTGGGGCGGTGGTAAGGACGGAATCGCTACAGCAACGATCATGCTCATGGGAGACACGTGCACGCGCGGCTGCAGCTTCTGTGCTGTCAAGACCAGCAGGAAGCCCAAGCCGTTGGACATTGAGGAGCCCAACAAGGTGGCGGAGGCCATCGCTGCTTGGGGACTCGACTACATTGTCTTTACCAGTGTCGATCGTGACGACTATGAGGATCTGGGTGCTGGACACTTCGCCAAGACCGTGAGCACGCTGCGTGCGAAGCTCCCGGAGATTCTGATCGAGTGTCTGACTCCCGACTTCCAGGGTCATGACAACCTCATCGACCAGGTGGCGACATCGGGACTTGATGTCTTTGCACACAACATGGAGACGGTCGAGCGGCTGCAGCGTCGTGTGCGTGACTACCGTGCCAACTACAAGCAGTCGCTACATGTGCTCGAGCGGGCGAAGGTGGCTGCTCCTCATCTCGTGACCAAGACGTCGTTGATGCTTGGCGTGGGCGAGCGCAACGAGGACTTGTTCCAGACGCTGCGGGATCTGCGTAATAGCGGCGTGGACGTCGTGACTTTCGGCCAATACCTGCGTCCCAGCACCAAGCACATGCCAGTCAAGTCGTACGTGACTCCCGAGGCCTTCGCCGAGTGGCAGAAGGTGGCTGAACAGATGGGCTTCCTGTACGTTGCGAGTGGCCCTATGGTGCGCTCCAGCTACAAGGCTGGGGAGTTCTTTATGAAGAACCTACTCAAGAACCGAAAGGCGGAGGTTGTCGCGTAATTGAGGAGTGATGCACGCAGTCGAACGCCTGCTAAAACAAACCACATTACATCACTATAAAACGATGTTGATTGCATTTCTATCTAGCACGTTCAGGACAGCGCCTGTACGAGCGATGCAGTTAGGAGCGACCGTATGACGCCGGTGCATGCGTCTGTGCAGAGATCCACCGCCTCTTGTAGTTGCGTGTGGTGGATCTTGCCGGCCTGTAGCATGTACGTGACACGTCCCATCGACGGCATGTAGGCCAGCGCGAGCTTGCCATCTCCGCGTTGCTCCTCTTCCCTGCTTGGGTCCAACACCACCGAACCGTTCACAATACCCTGTAAATATTATAACCACAAAATAATCCATCAGTTCGATGCTCCGATCCAATAAGTAATTGCAGCAACGCACCGCGCTCGACGCCGTGACCACGTCATACATCTCCACGGCGGCATCAGCCAGCGCCAAGGATGCGCAGTTAAGTGCAGCTGCGAACACACCTCCATCGTCCTCCAAAATCGTCACGAACACTGATATGATGCATTTGGGCAGTTTGTACAGCATCACAGCGGGTGCCAGCGCCTCCTCCACAATGGCTGACAGTTCCATCTCGTCCGGGTCCTGTCCGCGTTCACGCCGCATCAATTTATCCGCAAACGGCGCGTATTTGACGTCACACACTAATTGACCGTCCTTGCTGAACTCACGGCGTGCGCGTGTGTCGGTCCGCGGGCCGTAAACAGCACAAACCACGCGGGTGCGGCCAAGCTCCACGTACGCCGATCCGGCAGCGCCGCTGACGGCTCCCAACTGCATAAAAGGTCGGCGCATCTCGTCGGAACTGGTGCGCGACTTGTCTAACCGCTTCATGGGCGCATCGTCGTCCTTCGGGGCGGCCAACTGCGGCTGTACAGGCAGCGGATAGTAGCAGTTCTGCATCTCTTCGGCTCTCGTAATGGAGTGGCTACCAGCAGCTACGCCACACAGCTGGTACACTAATGAGAAATAATCATTTCGAAACAGTTTATGTTTTCTCCTCGATTTAGCGAGGGGAGACTTTGATACCAAGCACGTACGATACGATGGCCAAGGGAGCCAAGGCGGAGGACGCGCCCGCGTCGAGCGCCGAGGTGCTGAGTGTGCCCATTCTAGAGACCGTCAAGGCCGCGCAGCTGCAAAACGGACTGCGTCATCGCGACTTCCAGCGCTACCGCCAATACTGCACGCGTCGCCTGCGTCGCATCCGCAAGTCTGTCAAATTCACGCACGGCAAAGGCAAGCAGTTTATCAACAAGAAGGTGGACGTCGAGACGGCCACTGAGAATCGTCTGCTATACTTGCCATTGTATAATGCTGAGCGTGCGTGGGGATACGCAATGCAGCTGAAGGAGGACGATAACTTGGACAAGTCTGAGAACGGCGAGGACGCCAACTCGCGCATCAAGTTCCACTTGAACGGACGTCTGCGCAAGGCAGCCGAGTGGAGTCAGCGACTCTCTGAGATCTGCGCGGCTCGCGCCGATGCGCGTACGAGTCTCGAGGCCGAGGCCTACGCCGCCTACATGGCTGGTAACTTGGCCTTCCACCGCGAGGAACACATCGCGGCGCTCGAGAAGTTCGGCACGGCGCGCCGCATCTACGCGGATCTGTCGCAGGTGGGCACGTCTTCGCAGAAGGAGCTGTTCTCTGGCTCAGCCGACGAGCTGCTGCCATTTATTCGCTTCTGCGAGCACCGTCTGGCGCTACAGGGACGCACGGCCAGCTCAGCCGAGACGTCGTCACTGGAGCTAGGCGATGGTGCCAACAACTCGCTTCTGCAGTCTAAGATTGACTTAGTGCTACTAGAGGCGCGTAAACAGAAGGTGGCGAACCTCGGATCTGTGGAATGGAAGCAACAGCAGCTCACCGTGCCGACGCAAGAGCTAGGAATGGCCTTGGTACGCACGACGGAGCTCGCTGCCAAGCTGGACGCTGCACAGGACGATAAAGCGCGTGAAAATTGTTTCTTAGAGCTCTTGAGTGCGTACGATGCACTGCTTCAAGCTCTGAAGAACGCTACAGCGAAGCTGGAACAACAGGCGAAGAGTGGCAGTGCGCTTGTGCACTCGGATCTGGAGTTGTTGGCTGCGCTGGAAGAGTACGCGCGCTTCAAGAAACTGGCTAAGCAAGTGGAACGTCAGGCTGCGGTGTATCGAACCCTCAAGAAGCGGTTCTCCGCGCAACAGGCAGGTGAGTTGACGCATATTCTAGACATGTTGGTGCAGACTGTGGGCGATATCCTGTCGATCCCTGGCATCCGTGAACTGGAACAGCGTCGTGCTGCACAGTACAGTGCCTATCACGCTGTCTTCCGTGCGTGTCGCGCGTCTACGGTCGCGCAGACGTATCTGAATCAGAAGAAGTTCGCAGAGGCCATGGCGTTGTACCAGTACGCGTCCGGTTTCTTGACTGAAGCGGGGGAGATCTTGACTGCTCAGCCTGCAGCAAAGGACGACGTGTTGCAGGAGCTCACACGTGAATTGCATGAGGAACTTGCCGGTGCTGTGAGTCGCACGACGGCGCAGAGTTTCCTGGAGTCGTCGACACGTGCCGACGCCGTGCGCCTCGAGCTGGAACAGCTCTCGTTAATTACGGAAGAGAATGGCAAGAAGAAGGACAAGAAGCGTAAGAAACGCCAAGTTAGTGCGCTAGTGGACCGTCAGGATCAGTTCGAGGCGGGCTCGATCGAGGGCCACCGCGAGCTGGTGAAGCTCCCGCCGGAGTTCCGTGCCGTGCCGTGCAAGCCGCTGCTATTCGACATGGCGTTCAACGAACTGGAGTTTCCAGACCTGACGGAGCGTACTAAGACAGACGCGGAGAAGGCTGCCGAGGCTGCAGCTGCAAGCAACGAGACGGGCGGCGGCTTCTTCGGCTGGTTCCGCAAGTAGAGCGACGAACAGAACGCGCTGACTTTGTAGAGAAGTGAGAGCTACGAACACCAACTGAGGTGTTTTATACGCATTTTGTCGTTGCATTTTATCATCCCATTGAACTCGAGACATCTAGTTATCAACCTCGTCTTTCTCGTCGATGATATGCTGTAGTTCCTTCTCGAACTCGCGACGTTCCCGAGCGTCCAGCTCGTCTTCGGTTGGCGCTGGTGATACGCGGCCAAGAAGACGGAACCATAGAGGGAACCAGATAGCCGTGTAGGCCAGCCATCGGTGGATTTGGTCGAAATAGTCGGTGGACTCGTACAGGATGGTGCAGATGACGCCCACGACGCCGAAGATGAACACGTGCTGACGGTCTTGCAGTGGGCCGAAGTCTGGAATGTTGTCACGCTTCCAAGGCGCTACGGGCTCGAACTCCTTACGATAAGCGGCCTCCTGGCGCATGAACTCGGCTACATCGCCACCCTCGGGTTCATCCGCTGGCGGTTTGCCATTCGGGAGCTCGGACTTGGACACGCGGCCGCCACGTCGAGGCATGTTTGACAGCTACGAGATGCTTTGTGTGACATGGCAACAACAATTATACATGTACCGGTAATTTTTCTAGTTCGCTTCATACAGATTTTATCATTTTCCGCAAAATGCTAAGGCCGTGTTCGCGGCAAACGACGTTTTACAAAAACTGCGTTTCAGAGTTGTAATCTATTTTTGACGATGATTTGGCCAGCGATGTGAAACGTCGTTTCGCTCAATAATTGTTCGCACGCAACCAGCGTTTACCCTGACCACCCACACCTGGACAAACGGACT
Organism: Phytophthora betacei; assembly: GCA_011320135.1. Classification (NCBI taxonomy): domain Eukaryota; phylum Oomycota; class Peronosporomycetes; order Peronosporales; family Peronosporaceae; genus Phytophthora; species Phytophthora betacei. The sequence continues at coordinate 1,075,568 of JAANHX010000295.1, forward strand.
GCCTCTTCACAAAGAATGCTGGACGAAATCTTCCTGTTGCTTGTTGCTGTTGTGTGTGCTCGACTGGTGCAGAACCACCGCTTGTCGAGGCGGGCTGCACACGAGAATATGGTGCGCGTACTAGGTCTGATGACGGCAGACGGACAGCGGTTCTTTGACGCCATTCACTCATCGAGAAATTCCTTCCTGTTTCGGGATCACTTCAGGATGGACGTGGCCGCATTTGACGCATTGTTCGAGGTCTGCCAACCATTCATCGTCGACACCGTCCGCAACCAACGTGAGGTACTGGCGGTGGCTCTCCACTGGATTGGAACGGCATCTACATGCCGCATGCAAGAGGTACTATTTGATCTAACGTTTTCTACGATTCACAAGTATAGAATCCTAGGTATTCGAGCGATTTTGCGTGCGATAAACAGCTCGATGGAGATACCTAAGCAGGTTCCATCGTTTTTCTTGTTGAAGCACCCCTTTTATCACCAGGGATTGGGGGCAATTGATGGAACGCACTTTCAAGTGGTTGTGAGCACTGAGGATACAGCTCGCTTTAGAAACCACAAGGGTTTGTCACGACCAATGTGCTACTGTTTTGTAACTGGAGTATGAAAATTTGTTTTGCTTATGCGGGAGCTGAGGGAAGTGCGCATGATGCGACTGTACTACGATGGAGTTCTCTGCTCGACCAATTACCAGAACACTTTTACGTTCTAGGAGATGCTGGATATGGCCTAAGTAAACAGGTGTTAACTCCCTTTCGAGGGGTAAGATACCACCTGAAGGAGTGGGCGACTAATGATGCTGGTCGCCCACGCAACCCAAAAGAACTTTTTAACCTACGACATGCGAAGGCTCGCAATGTTATTGAGCGTACCATTGGAGTTTTAAAGCGTCGCTTTAAGGTCCTCCGCACATGTATGGATTACGAAATGAAGACGATAAAATCTGTCATTTACGCTTGTGTTTTAACGCACAATTTTATCCGTGAGTATGATGCATCGGACCTTGGGTCCGATCTCGCCTCTTCTCGTCGAGATACGCGTCGTCACCGTGCTGTAAATGAAACTTTGGATCCGATTCCGTATGACTTCGACACTTCTGACAATTGGCGATCTTGGATGGCAGGCACAATGTGGGAGGAGTATCAAGGATTCTCGGGTAATGAAGATGACAGCGACATACCCGAAGATGAAATTATAAGTGGTACGAGTGATTCTGACAAAGAAAGCAGTTCCGGCAGTGAAAGTGGTTCTGTAAGCGAGTAATAAGCATAAAAAAATCATCTTTACGTTACTAAAGTCCCTGAAGAGAACGATGAAAATGAAACTATCATGTTGGTCACCCGTGCACGTTACCTTGGCTTGTTATTAGCCCGTGCCATCATACGCCATCTCGAGCTCAGTCGTCCGACGAAGGCGATGCAGCAAAAGCTGCGGAGTCGGACTGTGGGGCTTGGTCACCCATTTCTTGGCGCATTTTGTACTTGATGTAGACGGTAAAAGTCTTTAACAGCGCACCAAGTTCCTCGTTGAAGTCTCCAGAAGGTGACTGCTTTCGTTTTTTGTTGCGGCGCGTCTTTGAAGCTCCATCACGGATACGCTTTACGGTCTGGACACGACGCTCGTGACTTGGGTGGAGGTCTTGCGCGGCAGCGGGGGTGGTCACAGAGCTTTGCTCGCCACCGTCGTGAAGTAAAGTCTCATTGGGCTGCGGTAATGCAGACTCTTCTTCTTCCGTGGCGTCTTCCAGCAGGTCAAGCAGGCTCTGAACGCTTTCCGCATCCGCACCTGTCGCTCTTGAATCACCTGCACAGACGAGTTTTTTTAATTTCAGTGAAAATAATGCATCGCTTACCTGCAATTAGACTGCAGATGGTCTCGTGTTGAAAGCCGTTCTTACGCATCTCCTTGATGCGACCTCGCAGCTTGGTTGGTTTGGCGTCGATCAGTTTATCCCAGACGTCGTCATCAAGAAGAGGTTTCCCCGTTTGGGGGCAGGTACCGCATCCACTCAGCGACGTAATTTCCTTGAATAAATCGTAGTCTTGCATCAGACGCTGCACCTTGGACTTGTATTGCCCTGTTGAACGAACATTAGAAACGCAGTACCTTAGCTAAAACGCTTCCGTTACCTTTGTCCAGAGTCTTCTTGAGCTTGGTGTTCAAAGTGGTTTTGTTCTCCTCCCACGCCTTGGATTTGACACCTTTATCCGTGGCCTTTGACGGGTCTATTCGTGCCCCAAAGTACCTCTCCAACAGTGCAAGCTCCTCGCCCCTAGTACACGTTGCACGCTGGGCAGCAGCAGCATCGTCTCGTGTGCTCATCGAGTACACCTTCGGGTCGTTTGGGGGAGAATTTTGCAGTGCGCGCGAAAGCAAAAATGGCAAACTTTGGCGCCTAACAGGATCTTGTCAGTGTGCTGAGGGGATACGCGTCGCTTTAGGCCCCAGCCAAATACGGGCCAAACAAAATTCACCTCCGGGCATGAACTTGAAAATGGGGTCCGAAACGACGTTTTGCGACCAAAACTGCGTTTCTAGGGTGGCGTGTTCGCGAGCGCGCACTTAGTCCCAAACGTCGTTTCGACCGAGATAACTACGTTTTCGAGGGGTCGCGAACACGGCCTAAGTACTTCGAAGTACATGTATCTGTTTCAATTTTCTTTTTGAGCTCAAAAGGCAAGTGTAAATAATATTTTCACTTGGCTTGAATTTAATGTGTATATTATACACATTAAAGTCAAGCCAAAAGTTTGTCTCAAATGTTTTGCTTTAAACTATAGTACAGTAGTATCATGTCGCTAAAAAATGCAAAGTGTGCCAAATTCAACAACCCGACGCCACGTCTAATCGCATCAGTCATTACCCAGGCATTTGGACAATCGATCATAATCCAAAAAGGTGGGAAGGTATTCAAAATTTCTTGGTCGTGGAAATGCCAGCGTCTGACTAAAAAGGCTTAGCCCTGAACTCGTTTATGTGCCTCTAACTTGAGACGTCGACTTATATTTATTTATACGAATTTTTTTAAATGAGAGGTCATCAGTTTCCGGTTGATGCTATGAAGTTTACGATGGATTAAATATACATGTACAACGTGAAAGGGTGACAGATTTGGGCTACATCATTCAAAGAACCGCGCAGAATAGACCAAACGGCGTAAATCGAAAAGAGTATTTTTAAATATTGTCGGAAATGCTTCCTTCGATTTTTAAAATAATATTTTAGTGCACGAAACGATACTTGTATCGTTTTGCTGCAAGCAGTGGATTTGCGCGTGATCCTCGACGGACGTGGATGCTGCCTTTGTACATTGTACACTACAGATTGCGGATGCTGCAGAATCCTTTTTTAGTACATTGTACAGTGTAGCAGTTTCTACCGGTAAAGTATAATACTACATTCGAGCGGTATTAATAGTAGGCTCCTACTTTAAAATAGTAGTAGTAACTTCTTATGCAGCAATGACTGAATTCTTCTTGAGTAGTACTTGAGCCTCGTCCTAAATCAGTGACTACTATCCAGGATATACATGTAGTACTTTAATTAGCATTCTACAGTCCAGTAGCACTTCACTATAACATTCAACCAGAAACTATAAGTATGGCGGTAGCAACGATAAAAGCTTTGATTTCGGTTTGGGTAGTGGAGTTCATGGCATCGCAAGCGACGATGTGCGCTGTTCCACTCTTTCAGAATCGCAAGCGGGTCCAATCACTTTAAAGTCCAGCAACAAGACCGCGAACCAGTGTTGGATAAAGCCGATTTTTTCGGCTTTATCCATTCTCCCACTCAGCGGCGATTTGCAAAATAAAGCCGATGGCTACATCTATAAAGCCGAAAATAAAGCCGATATCTGAGCGGTAAAGCCGAATGGCTACATTTGTTTACGCCACCGTATACGTCCCCCGGATGAAATTTTGTATATGCGTTGGTGCTCAGCACCGTGCTGGGTATAGGATTGCGATACGGTACTTTCACTGAGGATCCCCCCCCTTCCTTTTTACACAAGACACTAGCTGCAGACTTCCTTCCAGCGTCAAACGTGCCTTAGAACTTCTGGCCAGGCACGAGATGGGACGTGCTCCCAAATATGAGCGACAGCAGTTTCAAGATATTGGGCTACCCAAACAGAATAACAGACAACAACTAGTGTGTAAGCACTGTTTGTTAGCATACAATACGAAGGTGACACAAGCGCGCCCTAAAGTTGTATCTGCACGTTCAACTACGTTTACAAATCACCTCAAGACCTGTCAGTTCTACCAATAAGCTCTTAAAAGTGGCTGCGTCCAGCTGCCTCAAGTCGTGCCAGACGTTATAAACGGCTTCAAACGTCAACTTTCTGTGGCAAACGAGCTTGTAGAAACTTCTACAACAAGCTCTGACAAGCGTCAGCGCTACATCCGTGAATATTTTGACAATATATTTACGGAGGAGAAGCAAGAAGTGTTCGAGCGATTGCTCGTCCAGTTTCAAGCTGACAACTGTTTACCAGACCGATTCGTTGAGAAAGGTTCTACAGTGCGCCTGTTCATGTTTCTTAATAGGACCTGTGCAACCGCCCTTCCAAAAAGAAAGGAAATGACTCGGATCCTCGACAAATACAGTCGTGTGGAAGAAGAAGAGCAACTGGTCGCTCTCAAGCATAGGGTGACTTTCAGTGGTGGGCGTTTAATTTTTTTGTCGGACGTATGGCAAAACGTTGCCAAAATGCATCTTTTGGGGTGCATGCTAGCCATTCTCGGTACTATCTTTACTTTTGGACTATTTTCGACTGGATCGAGGCACGATGGTCTCGCAATTGGAGAACAAATGGAGTCTGTGATGAAGGATGTAACTGCAAAAGGGTGTGAAATTGGAGCGGTTGTAAGTGATGATGCTGGACAGTGTGATCGAGCTCGGCGCATTTTAGCGCCACGTCATCCTCGTATTGCCTTTATTCACTGCTTCGCTCACGATATCAACAACTTGGTTAAATCGGTTTTAAACACGTCATTTCGAACACTGACAAAGCAAGCATCCCTTACTACGGTAACGCTGAATGCGTCATCTTCCAAGTGGTTAGTAAGAGCCCAAGCTCTTGTATCTAGCACATACGGAAAATCATTGGGTTTTATTAATCTGTGTGAAACCCGTTGGAACAGCATGCATGGGTGCTTCGCATCACTGTTGCGTGTTGAGAACGCTCTTCGTCAATTTACGGCTAAGTACGAAGACAATCAGGATTTTCCACAGCCACTTCTCGTTTTTAAAGATGACAGCTTTTGGGAAAAACTGAAGTCTGCAGAAGCGGTCATTCGTCCGCTTTCTAATGCGTCATACAAGCTACAAAGCGATGAGAACACACTGGCGGATGTTCTAATATCTTATAGGGATATCTACCGTGGATTCCTCGGTAACTTGATTGATTTGGAGCTAGTTTCACTTGTGGAGAGGAGGTGGCAGAAGTGTGAACAGCCTTTAATTCTTCTAGCACTTTTCCTACATCCTCATCATGTACAAGTAGCAGCAGCGATGCATGAAGAAGCACCTCAACTACGGCTTCTGGAACGATTGTGTGGTTATGGTATTTATTACTATCGGCGGTTTGTCGCAAAAGACGATGAACACGACATCGAAAGCTTGCTAGCCGATTTTCATGCTTGGTATCGAGGGGTGTTTGTGGATCCATCGCTAGTCCGTTATAATGGAGATGTTGGTCAGTTTTGGAGTTTTGCGGGAGATGTTAAGCGGGGCTCAAAGCTGCCAAAACTTGCCGCGGTCATCCTCTCCATTGCAGTTAACACGGCCACCTGTGAGCGGTACTTCAGCGAACTTGCTGCAATCCATACCGCTAAGCGCAATAGAATGAAACCAGAGAAAGCTCGAAAATTTTCCCTTGTTCGCCAAGCTGTCCGGCAGTTGGATCGCGCCGAGAGCGAGGAAAAAGAACCTATGGGTCTCAAGCGTATTGTTGACGCTACTGAGAGAGAGCGGATTGACAATTGTGGCACTGCTCCATCCGAAGGTGTTGAAGTAATTCATCTTGTAGAACACCAGGAGCCAACAACGGGGGACACTGCTCCCTCCATTTCAATTGAAGATACAGAAGAAATCCACCTTATCGAACATCAGGAAACTCCAGGAGGGGACACGACTGAGTATTGGCAAAACATCTTCGACGTCTTGGACGATAACACTTCTGTATGGGATGGCGATCATTTCAACGACGTGTGTGAGCTTCCAGTAGCCGGTGGAGATGATCAAATAGTATTCAACGGGTTCGACGAGCCCATTCCAGCACCAGACACAACAGAATTTCCTCGGACGAATGTCAGGACATTTCCTCAGGAAAACAGGCTACTTGGTATTCGTGGGCAGAAGTTCAGCATTCAAGCACTCTTTTCGTCAGAGAAGACATTCGGGTTGACCCCGTACACGTCAAGAAACCAACAGTAGTCACCAGCACCCCCAGCGTGAACTTTTGCCAAATCATGGGCAACAATTGTTGAGCCTCCACCACTGACCCCGTTGTAGATTAATGATTCTTCACACGATTTTGTAGCTCGCCTGTAGAGAAAGTTCAATTGAATTTCCTCAGCTTGCTACTACAGGAGAGAGATCGCTTCGAGCAGGCACAGGTTGAGATCCGAAGGCTTCAGGCTCAAATGGCTGAGCACCAACAGGATTACGAGCGTCAGCGCCAGCAGCTTCGAGATCGAGAGAGCCAATAGCTGCTAGAGAAAGACGAGCAAGCGGCCGAGTGGGAACGCGAACGACAGCTCTGTGTCCGCTAGAATGACCAGGAGAAAGCTAAACTGCTTCGCTTCGTGCAGGAAGTGCGTGATCTCCATCACTTGTTGCACGTGTTTCAACGTCGAGGCGAAGAAGGCGAAGGACTCGCTGGGAATCACCCAGCAACAGGGCAGCGAGTTCGCAGTGCTCCAAAGCGACCGGGATGTGGTATTCATATCTCGCAAAGGCCGCATCCTCCAACAAGAAACGCAGCTTAAGAACGACCGACAGACCATCCACCAACTCGAGGCGACACTGGCCAAGTCGACGCCTCTTCTTCTTGTCTTAAACGCTTCTCCAACTCATTTAAAGCTTCAGCATCCGAACTTTTCCCATTTCTCTCAATTTTCTCCAGTTTCTTACGCCGTTTCTGCTGTAGACGCCGACGTAGCGATTCTTCTTGAGCTCAGCGTTGAGCACGCAGAAAATCACAGTTGCAGTTTCCGTCTCGGGGCAAGCCAAAACGCAGTCGGCATGCCGTTTATCAAACATTTCCTGGGATTGATACTCGATTAGAGCTGGGATTTGACTCGCCAGAGTCACCTGAAGCTCTCACGTCAGCTCCGCTCGACAACGAGGCGTCATCAATGCAGCTGTCGTCTCTCCACCACCTTCTTCAAGGGTTTTGCCGCTCTCCAGCTCATCTAAGAGCGCTATTAGAGCGTCTGCTACAGCCACAGCGACTGTCGCTTGTTTTTTCTGAACTTCGACTGCTTCTTGTCATTTAAAGTGCTTTCTCGAAGTTTTTTCCATCGCTTTATTTGTAAAATCAGCAACTAGAGCGCCCAGTTTTTCTTTTAGAGCATTTCCATCCTCCTTTTCAATGATGTCACTCGTAATTCCACCGTCATTTGACTTCTCCACTGCTGCTCGTTGCCGACGTTTAGCTGCCAAATTCTCTCGGATTTTAGCCTCCAGACGCAGTCGTTCGTTCTCAATTTCGCCTCTTAAAGCCACAAAATCACGGTCGTATTCACTCTGCAGTTTGTCCAGCTCTGTTGGGCGGTCTCGATCATCTGCAGATCATCCATAGTGGCGCGCAGTTCATCCCCTATGACGACAAAGAATTGAAGGCCAATGTTTGCCGTGACTGTCCGGATTCGTCCGGATAAATGACAGACGCTTCTACAGCCTTATTTCGGCTTTATCGAATAGCCGAAAATAAAGCCGCGGCACAATCCAACACTGCGTGAACGGCTCGCTCATCCAAGAAGTGCTGCATGATTTTGTCGAAGTGGCTCTGAAACTTGAAAGTGCTGCAGTATGCTTGTTAGACACTTTTTACGACTTTGAGCATTACTGTAGCACGTCAAAAACACACAACGCGAAAGACGTCGCGCCCAATGTGGAGGTAGACAGCATGATGATCCGAGATCAGATGATACGTTATGGTGTGCACTTTGAATCAAAGTTTGATGGATAATCGCGTGCAACAACACAATGATTGGAGGCCCAAAATAAATGGACTCAACAAGTAGATATTAAAGCTAATATTTTTTTGCAGGATAGTAGTGATCAGTAGAAAACAACGAGCAGTGAATAGCTTAGCCCGTCAAGAAGAAGGTCCCTTAATATTCTGGCATGCCCTCGTCATTGTCATTTAACCGTATCGACCACTTTCGGCACGAATGGCATTTTATAACACCAAAAGCTCACAACGAGGAGACGCATGATTACCACAATGTGTCGATTATTCTCGGGTCATCGTGGACCAAGACTTGGTCATCACGCGGAGAGAGTTGTGCGTGCCACATGTAGCTCTTTAACTTACGTGTAGCTTAAGTCTATCTTTGCGATCAAAACGAGGATCTCCTCGCATAATAGAATGTGCTTGTGTCTACAAGATGATCTTGCGGTGCGAAGATCGTTCGAAAGAGACCAAATGGTACTCGAAGCACTCGGGCGCTGTGGATTTCATCATTAACAGACCGGTACAATAAACACGGGTCCAAAGCGTTGACTACACAGTGACACTTCACACGAAGACTCGTGTCTGACCCGCGGTCACATGTCGGATGCGCTATGGGAACATGATAAAGCTTCAATTCACCCGGGGCGACACGGCAACAAGTAGATTCAAGCGCCTGGGCCGGAAGTCCTTTCCCTCTTGTTGTAGCGACTCGCTAAACCTGCTCATTGTCCATTTGACCTCCAGCCAACCAAGGATCTGTACGTACCCACTACAATAGAGTCCATGCTACGGAAGACTCTCACGATTTTGGGCTGCACTCTGGTCTCCACTTCTCCTGCTGTCGTGGCACTGAGTATCCCTTTGGTGAACGACACGGAACGCGCTGTAGCGGTGAACGCCACCTCGTATGAGATCTCCAATGTGGCTCGACAGTTCCTCGTTGGAGACACGTACTACCCGTTGAACCCGGGTCCTGCCATGTCGATTCCGTCGTTGTACTACACGACGTTGATGTCTCAAGTGGCAACTTTATCTGCACTGGAAAACCCCAACGCTACGACAATCCAGGCGACGCTGCAAGGGTTAGGACCTTACAAGTCATTCGAGAGCTTCAAGGCCGGCTATGACGCTGTTCAAAGTGCTGGACTGATCGACACGCCTCAAGCCTTCGACAATAGCGACGAAAACTTCGGTGCTATGCGTCTTGGTATTCGAGGCTACAAGATTAAGCTCGTAAACGGATGCGAGTGGTCGGATCCGCTCGACAGTCTCTCGGACTCGTTGGTGCTGGAACAGTGCAACGATCCTACTGTCGACGCTGCCATTTCGAACCACAAGGTCTTCGTGCAAGACTTCTCATCTATGGGACAGTATACGGACTCCAATAAGACCGAGTCAAAGTACGCACCCAATGTCGTGGGGTTCTTCTGGAACAACGACGCCAAGGGTTTACTACTGCCTTTGGCTATCAAGATTGTGGATACGGGACTCACGTACACGAAAGAGGACTCTGCGGGAGAGTGGCAGCTCGCCAAGATGGCGCTAGATGCGACGGAGCTCAACTTCCAGCAGATGTTTCACCTGGTGCATACACACATGGTGTCCATCCCAATCCAAGTCGAGATGATGCGTAGTATGGCGACGGAACACCCGATTTACGCACTACTGAACTACCACTTCTTCGGTGATATGGCACTGGAGTATCTAGGCGGAGTGATCCTCTTCTCAGTTGACTCACCGTACGACCAGTCAATGGCGTTCGGTGCCAATGGATCCATGCGCTACATCTACGATGAGTTCTCGAACACGTCAATGAAAAATGATTTCCCCGCTGAAATCGCAAGGAATGGACTTGAGTATCTACCGAATCACCGCTACGTTAAGTATGGTGCGACGTACTATTCCATCATTAAGACCTTTGTCACGTCTTACGTGAAAGCGTACTACGACTCGGAAGAAGCGATCCTGAACGATTCAGAGTTACAGACATGGGCAGCTCGTGCGTCAGTTGTGAGGGGAGTCAACGACTTCCCTTCGGCCTTCTCGGGCTACGATGATCTCGTTAAGCTCGTGACTAATCTGGTATTCCAGAGTGAAATCAAACACCATTTCATGAATGGACGAGAGTCGTGGCACAGTCAAGCGGCACCGTTTAGTGCACCAGCGCTCTACAACACACCGCTGCCCACTGAAAAGGGTGTAGACGTCGACGTATTCGACTACGTGGTTCCGTCACACGTCTTCCCGTTGTTGTCCTACATGGCGGTGCGATTCTACCGTCCGATTCCAGCTGCCAAGTCAGTGTTGAGTGCATACACCACATCACCATTTTCCGACGAGACCGTCCTGCAGGATGCCATTGCTCAATTTCAACAGAGCATGGCAGCCATGGAAATTATTGTCGACTCGATTGAGGCTGAGGAGAAGTACCCGGATATGTTCGTTAAGCCATCGCTGTTGCCTTGGTTCTCGTACATCTAAAAAGATAATCTGCTTGTGTAGAAAATACAAACACGTACTGGTTAATTTCCTCTTTCCGTGATGCAAGAAACCTTAATGGGGCAACTCAATCGTGTTGAACCACCGCCAGCCAAGTCTGGGGGCGTGGTGGGAGGGTTATCAGCGCGCGAGCGAGCAAATTTGCAAGTGAGCGGCACGTTACCTACGACTAACTACTTCTTCCGTGTTGGTTCTCATTGTCGATCGCGTCTTCTGATTTCTGGGAGAGGTGACTTGCCACCCGGAAAAGCCGATATCCGTGCGGATATCTTGTCTTTCCGTGATGCAAGAAACCTTAATGGGGCAACTCAATCGTGTTGAACCACCGCCAGCCAAGTCTGGGGGCGTGGTGAGTGGCCCCAAGAACAATGCTTAGCACGACCACGGGCTTGGCTTCAGATCATCTTGCGTGATAACTCCTTTGTTGACTGCGCCGTTTGTACTGGGTAGTCCTCGAAGCAGCTACTCGACCATCGACCAAGCAACTTGATAGCCAAGCTGTCAGCGTCTCCATTCAACAGAGACGTTGCGCCGCCAATCCGAATGGAATGGGTAGAGTAGTTCTCTTCACGAATCCCAATAGACGCCGCTAGCTTTTTGAATGTCCTCGTCACTTCCTCTGCATCCAGATCTACACATAAATGCAGGGCATCCTCTCGTCCGAGTTCACTTCTCGCTTGTCTTATGTGTCTTAGCGCCACTTTTGGCACATCCATCCGTCCCCGGTTGCGAGCATTGTTCTCCACGCACCTCTGCCGTACTGATCATTCTTCGCGCCTGACAGTCCGATGGTCACTGACACTGCCATACGATATGGGGTTCTCACTCCGTTTTCATTTGAAAAGAATGCATCCGATGCTTTTAGGCAATATGATCTCCGTTGCGTTCCCGTTCGTAGAAATTCCGATCTTCTTAGAAGAAAGAAGTAAGCCAGCAGAACGGAGCCCCACAAAAGTCGAGTCCGGGGCCTAGATAAGTCGAGGCGCCGGTGCAGCAGACGCAAGAATGCCGGGCTGATAGGCTGCTTCTTCAGAGTCGGGTCGGACAAGCGCTTGATTTCTCGCATTAAGATGACTAGTGAAGGAGACGACTCCACTCGAAAATCCCGGAATCGCTGCTGATACCAGCGAACACTCGATAGTTTCAACTGAATCGTCATATACGTATTCCCTCGGTGGCAATCATTCCAGCCGTATCTCCAGCAGTATATAGCGAATAGGCCGAGTCTTGAACTCGCTTGTGTGGGCTCTTCGTCGAGCCACGGAGACCATCTCATCCATCCAGAGAATCGGCACCACTGGTTCCAGTGAGTCCGGTATTTGGCTGAGGTAAGCTCTGTGATGGCGCGTCCCTGGAGCACTGCGCCCATAGCTTCGAGAGATCGTCGAAGGGCGGACGAACTTGCACCTGTCTCCATGCACACGACATGTTAGTCCACATCTCGAACAAAGGGTGGTCCGAACGCCAGGCTCGTGATCCGGCGTCTGCCATGGTGTTCTCCTCACCTGCCACGTGCTTGGCCGTGCACAGGATGGCATACTGGAACTCCGCCAGTGACAGTAGCCGGTTGTATAGCTGAGCGAGAGGCTGTCGGCTATTACGCCGCTGCGTCCACGACACTGCACTTGTGTTGTCGATCCAGCAGCGTACGTGGATCGGTTTGTGTGGATACATTCGAACCCACGTTGGGCCCCAATGTAGCACCGCCAGCACCGCACTTTGGAGCTCGCGAACATTAATAGAATTCACAGAGACGTCGTCTGTGAATGCTGCCTGCTCTTCAGCGGTGAACTGTACGCGAATAAACTGGTGGAGTGTCGGTTCAAGGGCGCATAGACCGTCATTTGAGGCATCCATGTGCACGTGCACTATGGGATTCGCCACGTTGGCGAATTGACCGACAGGAATGCCATTGAATAGCTCGTGCTGAGAAAGGATAGCTCGGATCCATTTTAAGTCTTCGAGAGCGGCATCGTCGATCTTGCGGACTGCGTGACGTCGGAGCGGCGTTGTCATGGCTTGTAATCGCTGGAAAAACGATCGAGCAGGCGGACAGCACGTCATGACGTGGCGCAGGCAGCCCAACAGTTTTAATAGTGTTGTTTTTGAGGCAGTACTAGCACCTATGACACCAGAGACAATCAGTTGGGCTTCTCAATCTTCGCTACTGGGATGGTGACTTCGCCTGTGCTGGTATCCCACTCGAGGCCCAACGCTCTGCATCGCTCACTCCATGTCGTGAATTTGCGTTCATTGATGGCTGCGGGCCCTAGCACTGTAGCCATAGCTCTTCGTACAGCTAGATTGGCCACAAAACAGCGTAGTCCTTCGTCTACCTCTGCGCAAGTATGGTCATCGCACCAGAATGATCCCACTAGTGGTGTCTCAAGGCGTACTTGAGGAAGTCCACACTCATACAACCCGTTAATTAGCGCGCCGGGAAGGAAGTATGAAGCTGGGGATCCACACCAGCCAAACCCGCATGACAAGTCGATGATAAGGAGACCATCGATCACACATGCAAACATATGCACGTGATCGGCATGGATAGGCACGTGCCTAAATGCTCCTGCAACATCACCGAGCATTAACAGGATCCGTGCGTTCGAGAAGCTCGACTTCAAGACATGTATCCTCATGGCGATATCCCGAGGCGGATTATAGCTGACGTCTGGAAGGTTGGCACGATCCGTGAAGTCATTGACTGAACCGCCGTCTGGAAAGGAGTAGTCGTCGATGATGCGAATATCCGGGCCATCCGCTCCTGTTTTATCAACTACTCCCACAGGCGATACGAAGACTTCCTGCCACTGCTTCAGAAGCGTCTCCTTCACTATCAGATACCTGCCATCTCTCTGTCCTTTACGCAGATGACGCCAGACTTGCGGAAGATGGTCGTAAGTTGAGTTGTGATTGTTTGGCCGGCCCTTTTGTCGAGCCGGTCGGTGCGACAGCCACTCAGGAACAATTCCTTGCCTCACCACGTCGTTCCAGCGTCGAAACGTATCGCCTAAACTGGAATTCGGTGGTTGGTCTAACTGAAACAAGCTCTTGTTCGGCCTCGGGTCGGCATCGGTCTGTCCTCGAACAAGCCGTACAAAGTCAGGGAGTGTCATTTCCGCCGCGAGTGCCAGTTGCGTTAGGAACTCAACCTTGCCCATATCTACGGTGTCATCAATATCCCACTCTGGTGGACTTGGGACTCCCACTTTGGCAGCCACTGCAGCGATATTGTGCTCGGTCTCAGCTCGATATTGGTCACTCACTCGTTTTAAAGTCTCCATATATTTCTTGTGATTCTCTGAAAGGTGCTTTCGTAAGTCCTTTGACGGAGACTTCTCTTCAGATCCTCTACCACCTACTGTCTCGGTCGATAAAGGACCCAAACTGGAACCAATACTTGACTGTGGAGCTGGGACCCCTTCACTTCACAGGTCCGCGAACTCGGGCGCCAAACCTCCGAAATTCTTGATAATGTGCTGCTTCACAGGTTCAGGCAGCGTCTTAGGTCGGAAATGAGCCCGCTTAGTGGAGAAACACTTGCCTGATGTCCCGTCAGAGCTTCCTGAACATCCTTCCTTGGACAAATACTTCATGCAGAGGTTCAAGGCTCCTTGCTTTGGCATGAGCCGCAGTACATCTTTCGGTATCCCTCTTGTTCTCGCTTGACGCCTTTCCCGACTGCCTGAGTAAGGCTGCGCGTTGCTCGTAGGCTTAACCTCCAGTTGCGCCTTGAGCGTGGCTATCATCGTCTTCTGCTCATCGTACAGGAGCTCGGCTAGTAGGGGGTCATGGAGCGACAGCTCGTCCTTTATTCGCATCGCCGAGATCAGGCCTTCGGCCAATACCAATCCTCGAAATTGACACAACTTTGCGTCAATCCAGAATACCAGGCATTTTGTTGTACCTCCGTCAGGCACACCAGTATTACCAAAGCTCTCTACGAAGCGCTCAATCGCGCGAATGAAGTCCACTGTACTCTCGTTGTAAAAGCCGCCTCCAAACTGGCGAAGGTTTCTCAATGCTTCCTTTAGGTTCTCGTAAGATGGATCCTTCGTAGCCGGCTGGATACAATTCTTTCGAGAGAAGTCCGTCATGTTCACTGACGGCACTTCGCCCTTCATCAAAGCCGACCGAGAAGGTCCTAAAAAGTGCATTATCGACAGTCCCCGAATGCGAAACCCAAAATCATATGCGCCTCGAAGCACTGGTGGCGTCCACAGCCGCAGTTCGGCACCACGGGCCTGCTGTTCGTATTCAAGAATGCGTTGTGAATCCTTACCTTGATGATCTGGGTGGCCAATTTTGTCGTGGATGTCCTTTTCAATCGTCGTTGGGCGAAATGTCGTTGTCGTGTTCGAGCGCATCTCGTCGACTGCATATGTGCCTAGCTCTGCTTGACGGATTGGTCCTCCTCCGATGGCGTTCAATATGTGATTTTGGCGTTGCACTTCCCGCTTATCCTGGTCGTCCTCCTCATCAGGTGTCTGCATCATTGTCGGCTCTGCATCCGAGTCACTGCCTTCTAACCCAACCATACGTTGGCGTCTCAGAGGTCGTCGGCTTTCATGGACGGACTCCCCGGTAGCAGCTTTCCGTTTTGTTCCCTTGGTAGGAGCGACGTCCCCAGGATGTACGAACATACTCGCGCCGCGTTTATTTCTCCTTTTAAGCGCACACTCAACTATGGGGCGCCTCGGAACGGATATTACGGCGAGCGTGTCTGGCCGAATCACGGGTGCTATCGCCTCGGGCTCGTACTGCACCGTTAAACCGTTCAAGACCTTTGCAGGTAGGCCCACGCGGCTCTTCGTACACAATGCTCGAACCTCTTCCAGTTTTGCAGGTAATTCCGCCGCGTTCATCGCTGCCGAGCTGGAACCGCCTTCTACTTGAAGGGCATAGTCAATCCACTCGACCTTTACGACGTTAGCGGGCTGTTGCAGGGCCAACTTGCGCGCGCCAGCAACGTAGCGAAGATGGAGGACTGCGTCTGCATTCATGTGGTACCCCACGACTATCGCATAAGCCCATGTGTCCATGTCAATGCCGTCCGGCTGGATGAATGCGACAGGATTGCCTACGTAGGAGCCCGCCAGCAGCTTTCCCTCGTCATCGCTGACCCTTCGCTTCTTCACCACATCCAGATCAATAGGTTCTAGCGCCTCTCCGTCAGACGGCCCACCAGGATCCACGATGTTGACGTGCACTTGAGCGCCGTCGACACGGTCTACCCGCACATATTGAAACACACTCATAGAGGCCGCGTGCGGGGGCCCCAGGAACGCCAGAGACCCCTTCGTTATCGTGGACGTGTTCATTATCAGCGCGCGAGCGAGCAAATTTGCAAGTGAGCGGCACGTTACCTACGACTAACTACTTCTTCCGTGTTGGTTCTCATTGTCGATCGCGTCTTCTGATTTCTGGGAGAGGTGACTTGCCACCCGGAAAAGCCGATATCCGTGCGGATATCTTGTCTTTCTTCCATGTACGGTTAATTTCTTTCTCTTGCTAATTTCGCATCATTTCTAAGCAGATAGAAATAGTGTAGCAAATATTTTCAAAATTCATATAATATTGTCAGAGCGTTTCATTTGAGTTTCTAAGAGCGATAATTATGCAAAATATTAAAAAAAAAATCTTTGATAATTTCATTAACATCCTTGCTTTGAAAGTGTTTGAAAATACATGTATCATCGAGGGTGCCAAATCATATCACAATTACGCTAAGACAGAGAGTATTAAGGTCCATGCTGAATCCCTACCAGAAGATAAAAAATCGCGATTTTTGATCATATATCACGCAGGTTCGACTTCCATAAATGGCATCATTTATTTACTTGGCCTTGCTCTTAAAAATATACGAAATTGGTAAAAGAAAGTAGTTTTAAGTAAAAAAAACACACACACACGCATTGTCTTCAAAATTAACCGTCTTTTAAGTTAAAATTTACTTTAATGTTTAAAAGACGGTTAGTTTAGAAAACCATGCGTGATTTTTTTGTGCACATAAGTGGCAGAATGATGAGAGCAAGCTAAGCAGATTGTCTTTCTAAACGTACGAGAACCAAGGCAACAGCGATGGCTTCACGAACATGACCGGATACTTCTCTTCAGCCTCAATCGAGTCGACAGTAATTTCCATGGCTGCCATGCTCTGTTGAAATTGGGCAATGGCATCCTGCAGGACGATCTCGTCGGAGAACGGCGACATGGTGTATGCACTCAACACTGACTTGGGAGCTGGAATCGGACGGTAGAACCGCATCGCCATGTAGGACAACAACGGGAAGACGTGTGACGGAATCACGTAGTCGAATACGTCGACGTCCACACCCTTTTCAGTGGGCAGCGGTGTGTTGTAGAGCGCTGTTGCACTGAACGGCGCCGCTTGACTGTGCCACGTCACTCGTCCGTTCATGAAATGGTGCTTGATTTCATTTTGGAATATCAGATACGTCACGAGTTTAACGAGATCATCGTAGCCCGAGAAGGCCGAAGGGAAGTCATTGACTCCCCTGACAACCGACGCACGAGCTGCCCATGTCTGTAACTCTGAATCGTTCTGGATCGCTTCTTCCGAGTCGTAGTACGCTTTCACGTAAGACGTGACAAAGGTCTTAATGATGGAATAGTACGTCGCACCATACTTAACGTAGCGGTGATTCGGTAGATACTCGAGTCCATTCCTTGCGATTTCAGCGGGGAAATCATTTTTCATTGACGTGTTCGAGAACTCATCGTAGATGTAGCGCATGGATCCACTGGCACCGAACGCCATTGACTGGTCGTATGGCGTGTCAACAGAGAGGAGAACCTTTCCGCCTAAATACTCCAGTGCTATATCACCGAAGAAGTGGTAGTTCAGTAGTGCGTAGATCGGGTGTTCCGTCGCCATACTACGCATCATCTCGACTCGGATCGGGATGGACAACGAATGTGTATGCACCAAGTGGAACACCTGCTGGAAGTTGAGCTCCGTCGCATCTAGCGCCATCTTGGCGAGCTGCCACTCTCCCGCAGAGTCCTCTTTCGTGTACGTGAGTCCCGTATCCACAATCTTGATAGCCAAAGGCAGTAGTAAACCCTTGGCGTCGTTGTTCCAGAAGAACCCCACGACATTGGGTGCGTACTTTGACTCGGTCTTATTGGAGTCCGTATACTGTCCCATAGATGAGAAGTCTTGCACGAAGACCTTGTGGTTCGAAATGGCAGCGTCGACAGTAGGATCGTTGCACTGTTCCAGCACCAACGAGTCCGAGAGACTGTCGAGCGGATCCGACCACTCGCATCCGTTTACGAGCTTAATCTTGTAGCCTCGAATACCAAGACGCATAGCACCGAAGTTTTCGTCGCTATTGTCGAAGGCTTGAGGCGTGTCGATCAGTCCAGCACTTTGAACAGCGTCATAGCCGGCCTTGAAGCTCTCTAGTGACTTGTAAGGTCCTAACTCTTGTAGCGTCGCCAGGACCTTCAAAGCATTGGGGTTTTCCAGTGCAGATATAGCTGCCACTTGAGAGGTCAACATCGTGTAGTACAGTGACGGAATCTTCCTTTCCGGACCCGGGTTCAGCGGGTAGTACGTGTCTCCAACGAGGAATTGTCGAGGCACATTGGAGATCTCATACGAGGTGGCGTTCACCGTTGCAGCGCGTTCCATATCGTTCGCCAAAGGGATACTCAGTGCCGTGACAGCAGGAGAGATGAAGACCTGGGTGCAGGCCAACATCGTGAGAGTCTTCCGTAGCATGGGCTCTATAGTAGTGGGTACGAAGCTTGAGTAGAGGTCCTTGGTTGGTTGGAGGTCAAATGGGATATGAACAGGTTTAGTGAGTCGCTACTGCTAGAAGGCGAGAGGAGCTCCTTGTATGCGCCTGGTCCACATACGCTTATATTTACTAGTTGCTGTGACGCTCCGGATAATATATTGCAGCGTGAGATAGCCTGTCAGACACGAAAGAAAATCAGCAATACTCTGCAGTGATTTATTGCCAGCAAGAGTTTGGTACTTACGCACGCAGACTGAAATGTTATTTGCATATGCTCATTGTCCCAACAAGGACAGGCTATTTATACTTGTGTCGCGAGCCTATTATCATTACTCGATGTCTACCACAGAGGAGACTTCAACTACAAGGAAGTAACCTTTCTTTCTCAGTTTTAAACGTCTAGTAAATAACAGCCACCAACAGGTCTCATAAGCTCCGTACTCTACAGTCGACTTCCTTGGTAGCTATGTTTACTTGTGACGTGTACAACAAAGATTGGGAGCTGGAACTCCCTGCAAATGCCTACTTGTATTGTCAGAAGCAAATTGCAAAGTGATTTAGTTCGCTTACTTGCTAGCATTCTCTCCTGCCTCCATGGCTGTCCAGGGAGAATACCTGTTCAACCTCAAGTTGCTGTTGCACGAACACGTGCTTGCTGTTGGGCATGCCTCAACCATATTGCGGGTTGGAGGAGCTGGCGTAGAGATGCAATTCTTGCCATCGCCACACTGCCCCCCAAGCTTCCAACTTCGCATTGAGCACCACCCCGGTACAGTACAGTAAATGTCTTCTTTGTGATCCCGATTTGTCTAGTCGCGCCTGCTTTGTCCCACATTGGGTAGAGACAGGTCTTCAACTTCAACACGTTGCAGTGTTACATTTTGGATTTCCAACGACTTGTCGAATCTCGAATTCAACCAATCAAATACCACGAAATGGGGTTTCAGCCAATGACCGACCAGTAAAGCTTGAACAGCGTCGTGTATTTCCATTTAGAATCCAAACGTTCTGAAACTTCGTGTGAAAATGGACTGGGGACTTCTCTCGTATATGTTCCAGTTGCTGTGCATGTGCCAAAGCTAGTGGACGTCAGGAGTGGAATCCTCCGGAAGTAGATCATCACCTTGAGCAGGATCTTGCTGTAACTTAGCCGTCGCTGCGTTTTGAACGTTTCTGCTGCTTGGAATCAATAGCCATCGTTGTTGCTAGTAGGAATTCACTGTCGTTGGTGTCCGTTGCGTATGCTAGCAGCAGTTGAGGTACATCTTCGCTAATTGTCTTTAGGGGTTCCCAGGAGTCCTCGATGGATTCGAGGCCCAACCATTTTACTTTCACCTCATAGGCATCCATGTCCGCATTGAACCTGTGCTCTGCGATTGCTTCAACCGCCAGTAGAGTCCCTTGGGATGCGATGTGGTCAAGTAATTCCTCAGAGATATCAAGCGAGTCATCCGCGTAGAACTTAAGACGAGAAGGATGCACATCCATACTGCTGCCGTTGACCAAATGCTCCACCGAAAAATAGTAGTCCGTGCTTGCCACAACACGATACGGTCCAACCCACATGATGCGCAACTTATTTGCGTGTAGTTTCTCATCGACACGTGATCGCAACACGTAATCACCGACCGAGAAGTTCACGTCTTGCTTGAAGTGATACCTTGCTCTGTATCTCTTTTCCTGTTTCTTACGCTCATCCTCCACCGCCTTGCGCATCACCATGACGCTTTCACGTAGATCAGCGAGTTGTTTTTCCGTGTTTGGCCTTGGGTTGCTTAGTGTGGCGACACGTCCCTTCTCTCCAGGAAAAAACACCGTATCCAAGGTGTTTGGGCATGGCAAACCAGTGAACAGTTCGATGGGTGCACGGTTTGCTAGTGAAGCGACCGGTGAGTGGTTGATGCTAGACATTACCAGTGGTAACAGGTACGGCTAGTCGTGTAGGCTCACGCTAATGCCAACGCTTTCAGAACTTGCAAAATGTCCCGATTCACACGTTCAACCGATCCATTTTTCCATGGTGAGTATGCCAAAATAAATTCATGGCGTCCTTTCAGTCGTCTACTGAGTTCGGCGATCACGTGTGCCTTGAAATGCGATCCCGAGTCGCTCACCCAAAGCTTAGGTGCTCCAAACCGGCTGTACCAGTCGAGGATCGCGGTAGCTGCAACGGTAGATGTAGGGCCATCACAGGCCACGAGGTCGACAAAGTGTGTGGCTTCATCTTTCAGGACCAACACGTAGCGAGAATTGCCAAAAGAATCTCCCAGCGTTAGAAAATCCCAGTGTAGGGTCGCGTTTCGTTCAAATGTGTGGTGAGTTTCGCTAAAAGGTCGCGGAATTACCGTTCCTCCCTTCACGTGCAAGCAAAGAAGGTAATTCGAGCAGAAATCCCTCACCAGTCCGTTGAGACCATCAATCTTGAACAAACAGCCAACGTGATTTTCCATTACATGTACTCCACGGTGTCCGTTCCGTCCACAGTGAGCAATAATCAAAAGCCGTTGCGTCAGATCTCGAGCTTCGCAAGGAATCCAAACCTTGGCCTCCAGTCGCCAGAGGTCGTTGTCATCTAGCTTTGCGCCTTGTGGAATTTCATGTAGAGCTTGGACGCTACCAATTTCGTCCATGCATGGCCAGACGAAGCCACCGTCATCGCGTGGGCGCAGCGAGTGTACTGGGCTCTGCTGCCGTTCGCGACGGCGGCGTTTTGAGCGCGTAATTCGTTTGATAGAATGAATTCGTGCTGCAGGCAGTGGCTTGTCTCCCCACCTCGAAATCAAGTCCGCCCACACGTTGTGGACACCTTCGATGTGCTCGATAGAGTATCTATACTCTAGGAGCTTCGTCGACCAGCGTAGCAATTTCCCACGTACATGCCGTTTTAACTCCTTGCGTGGGCAGAACAGGTAGATGATATTGCGATGATCACAGTAGAGTCTAAAGCCCTGTGGTCGCAATAGCAGGTACTCCAGTTTTTCACAAGCATGCACAATGGGATAAGACTCCTTCTCAATCACAGACCAGTTGAGCGCTGACCCCGTGAAACTTCCACCCATACACACCAAGAGCTCGTGATTTTGTTCATGGATAGGTACGTCGGGTTTCCAGTCGCTCACTTGCAAAACTACCAGACCCCAGCCTCGATCTGATGCGTCCGAGGGCAGAACGAGCTGTTTAGACGGATCCGGGTACGTCAGCATTGCAGAATTACTAAGCAAATCTTTCACAGCTTCAAGCGCTGCTCGTTCGTCTGCATTCAGGTCAATCTGTACTCCAGCTGCTGCTCGCTTTGTTTTCTTAGTCCCTGATAGTGCCTCGTCGAGGCGTTCTTGGAGTGGTCGAGATACTCTAGCATAGTCAACAAGACCAGCTCTCATCCAATTACTGGCACATAGAAACTGCTGGAGTTCTGCTGCTGTAGTCGGCAATGGCATTTCACGAAGAGCCTGAATGCGTTCAGGGTCGTGGCCGATTCCGTGCTGGTTAATAATTCTACCACACCAACGTACTTCCTTCAGAAACAGTGCACTTTTCTTCGGGTTCAGTACTAGACCATGCTCATCGAGAGTACAACTTCAACAACATCCACCAATTCCTCCTGCGTGTCGGCAAAAACCAGTAAATCATCGATCCATACAATTACACACTTGTTCACGAGGTCTCCAAGAGCCATTTCCACAGTAGATTGAAAGTGCAAAGCAGCATCAGTGCTACCTTGGGGTACACGGGTAGGTGTGAAGATTCCCTTATCTGTCATGTATGAAAGGAATTCTTGGCTGCATTCAGACAGAGGTTGCTGCCAAAAGCCTTTCAGGAAGTCGAATATTGCGTAGAACATCTTGCCTTTGCAGTGTTCAAGCGCAACCTCCAAGCTGGGCATCACACCAGCAATCGCCTCAGTTACTGCGTTCAGTGGTCGGTAATCAGTAGTTTGCCGGAACTCATCCGTGTTCGGCTTCCGGACGGGTAAAGCAGGACAACACCACCGACTTTCGCGGTTCTCATACACCCACCCTAGTTCTACCAGCCGTTTGTTGAATTTATCCAGAAAAGCTGACTTGCTAGGGCTGTATTGACGGACTTTGCACCGGTACGGAGTGGCATTGGCCTTGATCCTGATCTTGAGTGGCGGCACCCTTGCGGGTGGATCATCGCCCAACTCAAGTCGCCATCCTCCATAGTTACGCACAACATCATAGAGTCGACTGGTGATATGGTCGTCAACGATCCCGCGGTCGATTGCATCTTGTACGAGAGCATCGACAACGTTCGTCACTACATCACCGACCGATGAATTGCATGGCGGCATGCCATCAATTTCGTCGAAAGAATCATCATCGTCCGTCCCGCGCGACGCAAGATATTCTAGTTGCTGATCGATATCTATACCGAGTTCAGACAGCAGTGTTTTTCCCACGAGCATCTCGTCTTCATCCGACTCGACTATCAGGCAACGTTTCGGGTCTTGGCAGCGCACAGGCCCAGCTGCAGTATTGAGAGTCAATCGGATGTCGACAGCATGTGTAGAAGTTAGTAGTGTGCCTCCAACAGCACGCGATTCCACTACTTCGTCGAGTTTCACAAGCTCCACAGTTGGATCCTGTGCTTGTAGTAATTGAACATGTTTCCGCGAAATAACGTTCCAATCACTTCCACTATCAGCACAATATGGCAATTCCACTTTGCTGTTCAAAACAATAGTCATCTGACCATCATTCTTGGTTGTGGATGCTTGCTCGAGTCGCTTTGAGCGAAAACGTTTTCCAGTGTTCCCGCTAGACCCCGTTTTTGCCTTGCGTTCCGCGAGCAATGCCTCTTTAGCAGCCTCATCCAAGTCAGGGCACTGGCTGAGCCAGTGGTCCTTCCCACAGTGAAAGCAGCCTGTTCTCGGCTTGCTCTTTGCGTTTCCAGTTGGGGTTTGCTCTGATTTTGCGTTCGCTATAAAGTTGCGTCGCTCCTTGGTATCATTGCGAACCGCCCTAGCAACTTTGCCCTGCTTGCCACCAGAGTGAAAGTCTTTGCTCGATTCCCGACGTTTTTTTCCTGATCCCTCGCCGGAGTGTTGTTTTCTCTTTGCGAGCATGCGGAAAACTTTATCCTGTTCTAGTGCCTTATCTTTGACGAGCCGGTACAAAGCCTGCTCATCAGCTTTGCTGGAATTGTCCACGAGTCGATGATGAGTGTCAATCGCATCACGCAGAGCTGCAGGTTCCAGGTACTGCTTCAGAAACTTGCACTTTTCCTTGATCCCGTTGGGAGTCGAAAATGTACTACTCAGTCCATGCTGTAGGATGATGTCATCGCACAACATGAAATAGTTTATCACACGAGCCTTCACGTCAGCCTCATGTAAGTCCATCTTCAACTCTTGGTCAAAAAGGGCATCAATATCAATGATATCGCCATTCATCACGTTACCAATAATATTGTCCAATTCGGACCGAATCCGTTCTTCCGAGACCTCCTCGATGGTCGTACCCCACTCCAACTTGCACAAAGTCTTGAGAAGATTTCGGTTGAACGAGTTCTTGATACTCCGAAGCGCCTTTGACTTGTCCTCACCAGTCGCGGCACAGCGAGCTTCAATTGCGTCTTCATATTCTTGACGTTCCCGTTTCCACTTAACTAAAGCTGGATGGGAAACGTCAGTGACGTATGGCGGCATGATGGAAGAAGCCGTGACAGGAACCGCTGGCGGCGAGTTACGTGTAGTCATTGTTCCCGCCCGTCCCGTCTCAGACCATCTTGCACTTGCATCCGCCGTCGTCGTTGAACGTTGGTTTGCAGGCGTGACTTGAGTCGCTCGCCCGCTGCGCGTCTTCATCGTTCACGCGGTTACTAAAGTTAACTTTGTGACGTGTACAACAAAGATTGGGAGCTGGAACTCCCTGCAAATGCCTACTTGTATTGTCAGAAGCAAATTGCAAAGTGATTTAGTTTGCTTACTTGCTAGCATTCTCTCCTGCCTCCATGGCAGTCCAGGGAGAATTCCTGTTCAACCTCAAGTTGCTGTTGCACGAACACGTGCTTGCTGTTGGGCATGCCTCAACCATATTGCGGGTTGGAGGAGCTGGCGTAGAGATGCCATTCTTGCCATCGCCACATTACTAAGTAAACGTTCTGTACCCGTCTATCCATGACGAAATAATCCACAGCTCGAGTTTTTCGAGTTCTCTTTGGACGAAATTCGCACAAGAAGATCATCTTGAAGACATTTGTTTTTTGCGAGGAGATCCTCGTTTATGCTCGCAAAGATACACTTAAGTTGAAGAGAACAATCGACACATTGTGGTAATCTAGCCTTTCGCCGTTCATCAGAAAAAAATACCTACCAATCGAAATGCAGCATTTTCAAGTTTCAGCTTCAACGAGAGCCACTTCATGCAGGCACTTCTTGTTTGCGGTCTTGTTGCTGAGCTTTTGAGTGATGGACAAGCACTTTCCACTGTTGAAAACGCCTGCGATTCTGAAAGCGAGCACTGTACTGAAAGAGATCACATCGTCGCTTGCGAAGCCATGAGCGCCACTCTACCCAAGCCGAAATCAAAAGCATTGTATCGTGTTTGACAGCCATTCGCGCTAGTTTCTGGATTAATAGTGTAGTGTTAAAACCAAGAATTAAGAGCATCAGAGCAGTTATGAGCATACCGTCGCTGCTTGACGGCTATGACGGACGATTACGGTAGCTTCAGCTTGCTCGCCAAGCTGCTGATAGCGAACAATGCGCCTTATCGCAACAACGGACACCTCTGACGGTGCCGCTGGTTCACAGCAAGCAATCGGTCAAGAGCCCCCGACGAATAACTGCAGAATGCTCGCCACGCTTTGAAGGCGCATGCGACTTGACTCCACAACGTATTAAGCATTAACTTGCGGAGCAGATATCTGTGACGATAACACAAAGACCTATCGTCCAAGACCATGTTCTTCCTTTTACTAAGCTACGTCGCAACCGACGAGGATGTTTATTTATTGATTGAGACGTGTCTCTTCTAAGCTCTTTCTTTAAAACTTGGACACGTCACGACCGACGAGAATAGCCTTGAGCCAGTCAAGAGGCACCTGCAAACGTAGTCGCCAGCTTCCCAGCTTGGTCAGATACGCACTACGCCAGAGGAACCAGGCCTTCCAGCCACTAAGCGTGATCGTGTCGTCGTCACGAGGGTGGGCCTCAAATAGACCCTCGTACGACCCAAGATACGCCATCATGCCCTTGCTCTGGAACGCGTACGGCTTGGCCGGCGCCGGGTTCTTGCCGCGGAATAACGAAGTAAGGTAGTTCGCTTGACTCTGCGCCTTCTGAGCAGTAGCAGGCAACGGGTAGTCCAGGATCTCTGCACAGTCACCGATAGAGAAGACGTTCGAGCGGCGAGGCATCCCCCACGGAGCCTTCTCTTCGACTTCCGCAGCACCCAGTACCTGGCAGTACTGATTGGTTAGGATGTTGCCACGTTTGCTCTTCTCGAACACCGTCAACGACTTGGTAAGCTCATTCGGACCCACTCCAGCAGTCCACACGACGAGTCCAGCGGGGATCTTTTCGCCACCTTCAACCGTGACGCCCTCCGCTGTGACTTCAATGCAGTTTTTCTTCACGATCTTCATCGTGTTGCGTTTCTGGATCTTACGCAGTGCCACAGCACGCAGATGCGTGTCAAAGCCATTGAGGATCTCGCCAGAGTCCACTAGCGTCACACCCAAGTGCTTAGATGTCTGTGGGTACTTGTGTACCAGATCCTGGAGCACAAGATCGTACAATTCGGCACAGAATTCAATGCCCGTGGGGCCGCCACCTACTACAACGAAGTGTAGCAGACGCTGTTTCTCCTCTGGCGTCATACCCGGTTGCGTGGCTGCTTCGAAGTTTTCTAGAATGCGGTTACGGATCCTCTGTGCATGTTGAATCTCCTTCAAGAAGAAGGCGTGTTCCTCCACTCCAGGGAGTCCGAAGGTCAGCGGACGAGAACCACAGGCCAACACCAGCGCGTCGTAGTGGATATCGTACTTGCGGTTACGAGTCTCAGCGCTGATAGCTGACTCGACATTCAGGAGTTTCTTCTCCGGGTTTACGTTCTGCACGTCGGCAAAATGGAAGTCGTGCTCGTGGCTAAACATACTGTCACGCAGCGGCTCAATGATGGAGCGGAACTCTAAAGTGCCCACTGTTGTGCTGGCCAAAAGCGGGGTATATAGGAAGTGCTTCAGTAAAAGACTGTTCAGTTAGTTGTAAATTACGAGTTGACCAGGTGAAACGGTGGACGTACGTTACGTTTGGAGACGACGACGAGGTCCACGGGGCGACCCACGGTCTCCTCAATGTCCACGAGGTGCTTGCGGCACTGGGTGAACATTTGATAGCCAGCCCAGCCTGTGCCCACGATGACCAGCTGGAAGTTCGTGGGTTGCTGAGTTTCGTCCTGACGGGCTTCCAGGGACGAAGACGCGCGTTTCCACCACGTCGTGCTGGTGCTGCGTGCCGTCTTGGTGGCGAGTTGGCGGGTCCACATTTTTTCTTGGGCTTGCGGAATATCTGAGAGAAGCTAAAGTGACGTCGCTGGGACGAGTCATGACTGTCGCGTCGAGACTTGCCCAACGTGGGGTGATGGATGCGTGGATGATGCCACCCATTGGCTGGTTTTACATATGATTCGTGTCGACGATAATCAAGGATTATGGACAATACACTGAGAAAAATGTGATCTTAGTTTTTTTACTTTCCGTAATTTACCAGCGAGAGCTATTTTTTTTGACGACGCAACCAGGTGGTCAGGCTGAACGGCGGATCTCGAGCTACTGTAGCTACTACATGTATACCGGTAATACCGGTCCGGTATTGATAAACGCAAAAGAACATTACGCTTACCTCAGCGACGAGGCTAGGTAGCTCCAGAATCCGCGGCCTCGAGGAAAAAATGGTGAAGCTTATCTGTGCGATCGTTGGCGTGGCAGACAGCGCGTTCCCTGTGGACATTGACGCGGGTCAGCTGGTGGGAGACTTGAAGGATATGATCAAGGCGAAGATAATGTACCAGTTTCGTGCGGACGAGCTGCAGCTCTCTCTGGCGAAGAAGGGCGCAGGATGGCTACCAAGTGCGGAACTTCGTGCGATACGAAAAGGAGAGGATGTACTGGGTTTCAAAAGGGTATCGCTGGTGGATACAGAGGATGAGCAGCTCTCGACCTATTCGATTCGGGATGTGTTGGATGCGAATGGAATGCCACCGCCTCAAACGCGGCAAATTCACGTGCTGGTGGTGGTTCCGAAGCAAGGGACCTCGGTTCCAACTGTCTCCCAAGACGGTGTTTTCGACCACTGCAATGACCCATTCTTCTCACAATTCTCCACTGTTGACCAAGATGGTGGTTGGCTCAATTTTTCGTCGTTGCTACCGCTAACGAGACGTCAGCTCTACATTCGCTCTTCGTACAGAGTGATCGCCGACCAAGCACTGTTGAATCCAGATGGGAACATGGTCAAGTATGCGGTCGTCACGGGTACGCCTGGGGTTGGCAAGTCGGTGTTCGTCTACTATGTCATGTGGAGATTGATCAAGGACAAGAAGCGAGTGCTGCTTTTCGACAGCGAGGGGAATTTCTACTTTGATGGAATGACCATGTTCACGTGCAAGGCACTTCCTGACAAGTCCAATCTACAGTTCTGGTCAAATGACTTGTGGTGCCTTGTTGATTCGCGGGACCCAGCACGTATTCCAGGACTCCCCTACCTGCGATGTTCAGTACTTCTCGCAAGCTCACCGCGGTGGGATTGGATTGGTGAATTCAAAAAGCTTGCTCCTACTCCAGATGTTTTCTACATGCCATTGTGGTCTAAAGAAGAACTGGCGACAATTGCTCCTATGTATCCACATGCAGCAATTGCTTGGCAGAATCGATTTGAGTGTCTCGGTGGTGTGCCTCGCCTGGTGTTGCAAGACATTGGAACAGACCCACAAACTTTGTTGATGTCCGCGTGCAGTAGTTGTTCTCTGGATGATTGCATTATGTTGGGTGTCCATTTATTCTGAGATCAACTCGAAGACCAAGGTCGCTCAGATTTTGATTCACATCGGTAGCCAAGAACCATATCGAGGGTACAAAGTTGCCTATGCATCAGAATTGGCAATTTAAGTGATTGTTCGATTAAAGTGGCGATCGGATCGCGCGATGGAAACCCACTAGCTCAATCGCTATGCGGATATGTCTTTGAGCGTCACTCCATGGATCTGTTACAGCAGGGTGGGACTTTCGTGTGTCGAAAGCTATTGTCTGGCGCTGACATGCGAAAGCGCGACACGATTAAACGCAAACGAGGCAACCTAGATAATGAAGATGAAGAAACTATCGACATCCCACCGTCATCGAAGCCTCGGCAAATAGTGGAGCAGGTGGAAGTGGGTCAACTTGCAAATCAGCTGTACGTGCCTCGGACATTGAATTATACTGCTATTGATGCGTGGATGCCGCAGTTCGGTGGATTCCAGATGACTGTGGGAAAAACGCATGACATCAAGGGCGGGGCGGCAGATGATTTGGCGAAACTGGGTCCGGATGGCAACCGACTCTTCTTTTTGCGTTCGCCACTCTACTACGAAACTTTCACCAAGAAGACACCTCAAACCATCGAGCAGGTTGCAATCCCTGTTCCGTATCCCGATCAGGTGAAATGAATTAAGGTTTCAACGCTTCAACTTCTCTTTCATGGCATTACTTCGTGATCTATTCGTCATCGGAATAACGCACAATTAATTTTGGTCCTGATAAATATAAAGTTAGTAATATACAAAGATGGCGTACTCACTTCAGCAATACCTCGCTATAAAAGAGCGGATCAAGGCAGTGCAGAAGCGCTACTATCAGCGCACATGTGAAGCACGCTTGTCGTCTACGACGAAAAGAATAGAGACCTCGCCGAGAGCCGAACTTAACGACACAGAAAGCGAACTTAACTAACTAGTTATTTTTTTCCCCTGATAAAAAGTCAAACCAATGACTGACGCGCTTCAAATGACTAGCTTAAACCCTCCGACAAGTATAAACCAAATTTTTGAATTAATTAATTTCAGAATCTTTTGTAGATGACAAAGATATAAAGTCGATCTTGATACAAGATCAAAATAATGTAAAGTCATACTACCTCCGCTCGAAAAACAAATCAACTTTCCAAAAAAATACACACTGCTTAAACTCCATACCCTTGTAAAAACATTTAAGCAGTGTACCATGAAGCTAAACTGATTCCCGCGGTATCCCGTCTAAGGCGATATATTCCCTGCAAAAATGTTAGTTGTTTGAATCTCCCGCCCATTTGCCATCGCTCACTTTGCAAGATCAGCAGGGACATAAGGAGCGACGGCGCTGGCGTTCGTGTGGTGGTGAACGGAGGCCCCCTACAGCGAAGGGTGGAATATGTGAGGACAGGTGAGTCAGCAAGGGCATCGCTTTCACTATTAATGATCCTAATCGGGTGTTCGTGGTGACAGACGTTGGTGTGCGCTGGACTGACTGCTGAAGGCAACTCTAGCTGCTAGACAACTTGCATGGGCCCCGATTACTTGCATGCGATAGTGAAGCTATGGACACCTAACCTGTCCAGTGTGCTGATGCCGGTTAAGGCCTGTGTATCGAGCAGATGAAGACGACGAAGTCTTCACGCTTCGCTCGACGACATCCGCTGTCGTGGTAGCACATGCTCGAGGCAAACGTCTCTGCAGTGGCTCACGGATCTAGTAGTTTTTACGAGCTTGCTGCTGAAATGGCGATGTGATGGAACAAGCACACCCGCAGTTGAGCAATTTTGACATAAAAGCCGGGGTCTATTATCGTTTCAATTGTCAAAGCTCGTGTTTTGCTTGGCACAGCTAAGTTGACAGCACAGTACCCACTGGGCATGCACCTGTTTTACAGAAGGATCAGTAGCCCATCGCAAGCTTTGTAATCATGAAAAAGAACGAGGCAGAGCGCTGTGATTTTTTTTGGAAAGGTGATTCCTTTTCCGAGCTGAGGTAGTATCTACGAAGAAGAATATAGCCAAGCATAATATATCTGTAAGATTCGGGTTCCAGGACATATTTTGAGGAGGCATTTAGGCCATGAAGGAGATAGAGTTAGGAAGCATGAAATACACCGTTTGAAAGAAGAAGGAAAACGAAGTTTGCACATGCATGTCCTAAGCGGACCGACTATCTTACACGGTCATGACGTCCACTTGGACAACTTGAAAAGACGATGGTTCAGGTCCCGGGACACGGAGCTTAATGACGTCTTTTCGTATGCAACGCTTCAGAAAACGTGGGTCTTCCACGCGCATCAGCTTGCGTTCGTCTGTTTCTCTGCGCTTCAACTCCGCTTGCTCACGCTTTTCAGCCAGCACTTTTTCCCGTTTCATTCGCTGTTGAGCAGCTTCATCTTTCGCCGCCTTAACCAAGACGGCTCGGCGTTCTCTCTCAATCTGGCGGCGTTTTTTATCCTCTTGTTTCAGCCGCGCCATCTCTCGCTTTGCAACCATTGTCGAGATATCGTGAGCTGTCATCAGGGTGCCGCCAGGAACAAACTTTTCAGGCTCTGATCTCTCCTTTCGCTTTCGAGTTTGTGTTTTGAGTTCATCTATCCCCCACTGGTTTATAGAGAGCAATCGAGTCTCATCACGATCCAAACCGCTTCGCTCCAACCACCTCCTTGTCCATGGTGTAGCGAAGGTGTTTGCTGAGAGCAGTACTTTGTTTTCTCGCTGACTTGGTTTGTCGCCAATGATGCCGTCTATCATTTTGTCACGACTGAAGGGATACAGACCTGTCCGCTCGAAGCCGTCAACAATGTATGCCCTGGTCAAACACCTAGTCAAGGCCTTCGAAGCCACAGCCACCATGTCACTTCGTTCGACTATGCGCCGCTCTTTTACTCGAAAACATCCCTTTTCGTCCTCAACAATGCGCTTGAAATGATGGAATACCGATACATCCAGAGGTTGGAGAAAATGCGAAGTGTGAGCGGGTAGAGCGTAGAGAAGAATACTATGTTTCCGAGCGTATTGAAGTGAACTGCTCGAAAAATGATATTTATATCCATCTGCCACCACTAGTATGGGTCTCTCTGGCGGAATGATCTGCACGAACCGCTCGAAGTACTGGATAAACAGCTTGGTCGTGAGAAATGCTGATTCACTTGCGGCAAACATCGATCCGTCTAAACATCCTGCTGTATCACGTACTCTGATTTGTTTGCCAGGCAAAATGAAAAATGGAGGCACAAATCCGCCATCAGCGTTAACGCACACTAAAGCCGACACGTTCGTGCGATCATTGGACTCTTGAACGTTTGCACGCATGTTCTTAGTAGCTAGCACTTTCTTCTTACTGTTGCGCGTTTGGGGACACATGCCGGTTTCGTCAAGATTCCAAATACGTGAAGTTGGGATATCTGCAACAGAAGATAGCACTTCTTTGAAATTGTTGTAATGCCTATCCACGTTTTCCACAGTAGACGCTTTAGCCCGACAAACCTCCAACGACTGCGCACGTCTCGAACTGAAATCAACACTGTGCTTGACAACAAATCGCTGGATGTAGCTCTTAGACGGATAATTTTCGGGAATTTCTCGACTGTACGAGCTGTTTTCGACGACATTGCGTATGAACAATCCAAGCTCGTCTTTTGTAAAGCATAACCCGTGTCTCGTACGCATAGTCACCGCTTTCACAACGCCGCTAACCTCACCAGGAGACAAAATTGGCTCTGGACCATTCCGAGAGGTCAGCTCTACTTGACCCGATGTACGGCGATGGATTTTGCTTTTGCTGACACCAAACCTCGTAGAGGCTGATCGTAGCGATAGCTGCTTCTCATTGATAGCGTCTACAGCTTGCCTGAGCCTCTCCATTTCGTCAGGCAAGTCATTTTCCTCTTCCATCGCGCACGACTTTTGGGGTCCGGTCGCACTTTGGCTTGGATCTTTGCAGTGAATGGCCGACTGCCAGCAAGTTGCACACTGATCGAAGGCTCTTTTAACTGGCTAAAATGTCGTGTTGATGTTTCAGGAGAAAGCTAGCTGAAGCGGGCAACAAACCTTGTTGGATATCACCTGTCCCGGAACTTGGTGTCCCGGAACTTGGATCTTACGGATACTTGAGACTGCGTCAAACAAAATGATACTTACGAACCATTTAGAGCTATCGAGATAATCGAGCTTAAACCTGGCCAATTGATTTTCGCACTTAACCGAAACCGCGACATTTATTGTAAACTTCTATCGAAAAAACTGTAAAACTACCCTTATTCAATTGCTTTTAACAAGGGCTTTTAAATAACACTTGAATCTCTAAAATCGAAAAATATTGAGCTCACAACATCCTAAATGTATCGTCATTTCGAGGGCCCATAAATGGAGATAATATTTTTGAGCGACCACAACTTCTTTCGTTTTAAGCATTCTGTAGCTTTTAAGGGCTCAAGAGATAGAGGAGACGTCCCGCTTTCGTTTAAAGTGCTTTAATCGCGATTCGTACTTAGGCTCGTAAGTATCGTTTGGTTTTGCGTGGTCTCGTATATAGGCAACATATTTGCATACGCGCTCGAAGGATTAAAGAGATTAAAAATTCAAGCTATCAAATGGGGTAGTAGCTACCGTGCTAAGGTGCGTGGTAGAGCGGGTAAAAAGGTTTATGTAAGTAGCGTTTCGCGCCCAATCCACCAGCGATTGGTAGCTAAGCAGTAATGAATCAACTGAAACCCTTGAGAAACACTTGTCGCCAGACTACAAGGCTGATCCTAAATACCGTTTTTACGATGGTAATCACATGGAATCACACCTACATGAGGGTGATGTGGCTACTGATTTCTACGATAAGCTCGAGAACGTTCTTTCGACTCAGGCAAGTGCGTTCAAGGTAAATGTTGCTCTCGGGTACGAACTTGTGAGCAAGACTGATCCTGATGACACTCGCTACTTCTACCCGAATCTCGCAAACACTTGTGTATTCAATAAGCCTGTCGCAATCAACAACAATGCAAAGAAGATAATTTCGGAAACCCGGTCTATGGAGTTGGCTGAACAAACTGAACTACCCCAGCTCAGGATATCAGCTCAAGGCGATTACTGCATTCAAAATTTTCATCAATCATCGCGACCATGCTCTGGGGGATAGCAAAGCTGTCATTCCTAAGATTATTCGCGAAAACAAGCATGTAATCAAATTCCCTAAGACCAACAACAAGTGCGTCTTCCACTGCATCGTCTGGCACACATTCCAGAGCGCTAAGAAGAATCCTCGCAGAATTCAGGCTCTGGTGAAGGAGGCATTCAAGCGCTACTGCTCTTCCAAGAGGATTAAATATACGTTGAGTCTGTTTAGAAGCTTCAAGTCTATTGACCTACTACAGCTCCATGAGGTTGATGACTACTTCTAGCTTGGTATTAATGTATATATCATGGATGTGGCTTCCAGAAATGTAGAATGCATTCGTAGATCGGACAAGGGGTATGAAGCTAAGGATATTCTATCACACGAGAATCACGCTCTCTACATCAAGAGCATCAATATACTTCAGTCTAAGTATCAGTGTCCTAAGTGTGAAATGATTTTTGTGAGCGGTGAAAGACTTGAAAATCACAGGAAAAATCAGTGCGAGCTTCTGAGAGCTTCCCCGCTGCGTCAACTATCTACAAGCCAGCTCATAACGTCATTCGATCACTGCTTACAAAGTATTCCATAAAGGATACTCACCAGTACATCGCTCACTTCATCGTTTATGGCTTTGAGGCAATCCTTAAGCCTACCGCGACTCAACACGGAGAGAATACTGTCTTCACGAACGAGCACACTCCGGTGTCTGTATCCGTAGCTGATAGCTTAACCGAGGAGGTGCGCTGTTTTGTAAATAGCGATTTAAAGACGTTACTAGCAGATATGTTCAAATACATTGGTGATGTATCAGTGAAAATACAACAGTACAATTGCAAAAAATATAAGTCGCTTCTACAAAAAATCATCAATGCACATTGTCTGACAGGTACAGAATTCCCAGTCGCTAATTCTGATAAAAGTACAAGATGTCTGATGTGGAGAGCTGGATTAAGGGAGAGAAGTATGATAACTTCTTCCACTTCCATAGTAGTCTTGGTTATGGTAAGCAAAGGTCTGATTATGGGAAAGTGAAAGAGCAGCTTGACCAGGTACCGGTATTCGGCTTCAATTCTGGTCGATACGATTTAAACTTGATTAAGAGGGATTTGTTTGCCGTAATTGGTACCGACAACATCAAATCTGTCATCAAGAACCCCAGCTACATGTGCATTGCTACATCGGACATGAAAATGCTTGATATCACCAACTATGCACTAGCTGGTACCAACTACAACAAGTATTATACAACATATCTCGGTGGCTGCAAATGCTGCCTTAGCATGCTGACTCTTGTAGCCAGCCATGCGCTTAACTGGAAATTGGAATGCGATAGCAGGCTTCTTATCCGGATATTGAAGATTGTTTAAGCAGGTCTGATACATGACCTTCTCTGAAAGCCCAGGTAGGGACACTCCATCCGCGAACATATCCAGATAGAAGCGCTTAAGTAGCTCTCGCTGAGCCTTGATAGCTTTGGTGAAAGGGACTACGTCGATATTATTGTACCGGATCAGTAGGTTTTTGATCGATTTCATCTCGTAGTAATCCCACACGAACGTCACACGTTCGTAGTCCTCGCTGGTGATGCTTGTACCACGGAGCTTGCTATCAAAAGCTGACTTAGGCGGGATAGTCGTCGGGCTTAGCACATTGAGCGCGGTGATGTACTCGTAAGGGAAAAGACCCTTACCAAGACCACAGACACATCTAATTTTGTCATCGCACTCGCGCACGTGAATACATTGCTGCAAAAGCAAAAGTATCTGTGTGGTCTATGCTTGCTGATACCGCTTCAGCGGTTCGTATGAACAATAATCTTGGCCACATCGACGGTAATATCTTAGTCAGCTGTGCTAAGTGCAACACCGCTCGAAAAGACATGTCGCTTACAGGGGTTTCGGTATAAGAAGTTGCTTGAGCTCGACTCGGATAGACTGGTCTACTCGATCGACAAGGAGGAGAAGAATCTACTCTAAGATGAAGGCCAATATTGTTGGAGGTACATCTATTATCTTCAATCGCTACGCTAAGCGTAATGAAACGAAGATTCGCAGTGGTAAGGTTTGTAAGAAAATTATCGGATACGACGCTAACTCTCTATACCTATGGGCCCTTGGTAATGAGATGCCACGCGGTCGATTAACTACGGTTGAAGCGTATAATGGTATCATCGATGACATCAAAGAAGACAAGATCTTTGACTCTCTTGAGTGTGATATTCGAACACCAGAACACCTCAAACAGTACTTTGGTGAGATGACTCCAATTTTCAAGAATGTACTGATCAACTGTACGAATGAGAGCGTCATTGGTAAGCATATCCTCGATCACAATGAGGCGCGCAAGCAAAGCCGAGCAAAACCAGCTCGCAAGTTGATTGGTAGCTACTTTGGTGAAAAGATTCTCATCTACACTCCTTTGCTGAAGTAGTACCTTTCTCATGGTATGGAGATAACCGATACTTACTGCTTTGTCAAGGCCAGCTCTCACAAGGCTTTTGCCCCCTTTATGGAGGCTATATCAAATGCTCGACGAGAGGGCGATGTTGATTAGTCGAAGGCGATGATTGCTGAGATGATGAAACTGGTAGGCAACAGTGTTTTTGGTCGATCTGGAATGGACATAAGCAAGCACAAAGAGGTTAAGTATGAGTCGAGCGGCAAAGCTATTAAGAACAATATCGAACACTTTACGTTTCATGGTCTCGAGGAGCTTAATGATGCGTGTGAAATCTCGATGAAGAATCGTCGACTCAACAATAAGAACCCAATCCATTTGTCGATTGCTATCTATCAGCTTGCTAAGCTACGCATGCTTCAGTTTTACTATGACCGCATAGATTTCTTCTTCGATCGCTCTGGCATCCAGTATCAGGAGATGGACACTGATTCCGCTTATATCGCTTTCAGCTGTGATAATCCGTTTCAAAGCTGCATCAAGCCTGGGCTACGAATCCACTTCAAGGAGCACAAATGCGATTGATTCCCACGCGACTACAACGCTGAGGTAGCTAAGTTTGATCGCGGTACTCCTAGTTTGTTCAAAGATGAATGGCCAGGTGATGCTATGGTCTCACTATCGAGTAAGAACTATATTTGCTACCTACTTCCTCTGAGCTTCGCCATACTTCAAGTATGCAGCTTCTGAGTCATCGTGGAACTTTTGCAAAGTGTCATCGCGATATTGAGTACCCTCAGAGGATTTGATTCGAGCTGATGCATCTGTCGATTTTGTATTGTCGAGAGATGGCTCGATTTAATAGCTGAAGATTAGCTTCGAGATCTGTTTTTAATGGTGGATCATCATTCTCATAAACATATCGCTCTATGTCCTCAAACCCGGTCATCAGGCTATTAAAAGTGTCCATCCATCTAATGGTTTTCATAAGATCGCTGAAACATTGCCAGAAACCGCTTTGTTCTCGTGGTTTCTAATGTAAAATGGTTTTGCTGCGGTAGGCACACTAAAGTAGTAATTTTGATTAGCATTCACACCACTTTTGGTATCTACTATTGGTTTCAGTCTAAAAGGAATTCGAATTCCTTTAGATACTATTTTGCTGTAGTAGTACATGAGAATCTTCTTCGCATCGTTATCGACATTAGTTAGAGAGCTACTAGCCGAGCGCCGCCGCTACGCGGCGGTAATTAAGGTTGAGTTCTACTTGCTTTGGCCTTCCCGCCTCCGCTACGCTTCGGCGGGATAGCTATTGAAATAACGCTGAACATATGTGTATCTAAATCGGTTCTTTTTAATTTCATTAATTTGGGTCAGCATGATGCTTACCGGATTTAAGAAATAATTATTCTAATGATCTTGAATCAAGATTCTTGATGCAATCTCTTTTTTATTGTTGGCTATTACTGTATCTTCATCTTCCACCCAAAACCACCTGCACTTCAAACAACATTTATACAAACGCTACACAATATGTTTCGTTTAGCGTCGTGCTCGATATCTCGGGCCATTTCTGACCCGCTATGAAACTTAGCTCACATGATAGTTATGGTCTGTACAGCTTGCACTTATTACTTACTTGTACTGCCTATCTGAGCTTGTAAGTAACTAAAGATTGTTCATTTCACACATAAAACTCAATGAAAGCTAGAAAATATTCAAATTGTAATATTTTTTATGCATGCAGCGTTCATTTTGTGCTGATTCAAAATTAGTCAATAGACACTGATTTAATTATTTGGATAATGTGTCGCAAGACGCCTTGCTGTTGACGGTACAGTAGTGCTTTCAATTGATAGTTTAACGATAATTTCAGGATGGTTAAACGTCATTTAGGCTCCAAGTTTATTAACGTTTCTTAATGGTGTCTACTTAGCCAACTAAATTAACACCCTCGTGTTTTGTTGTTGTGTTGCCGCCCCATTTAAAATCGTATCCTACGCTCCTGTCGGTGACACGTCCACCAGCTAAGTAGTATCGGATTTTTCTGCCTAACAACTATTAGAAAACAATGGCTTACAGCAGTCTCTTAGAAAACAATGGTTACAGCAGTAACACATGTGAGTTCATTCTATTCAATCTAAAAATATTTATCTTTATGGATCAGGTGACAACGTTTATTGGCAGAGCGTTGTTTTTACGGCCATCTTCTGTTGTACGTGTACTACTATTTGGCAGCTCAATTAGCTACCTCACACTCAGATATGTTCTTAATATTTCTACAACAAAACAGTTGTAGCTATTATTTTAGTCATTGTAACTTGCAGAAAATATTAAGAACATAGTATTACGGATATTATATTGTACTCGTCAATGAACGTTGGACCAGATTATTTTAACATGCCATTTAAAAAGGCGAAACTTCTCGACCTGGCACCAAAATAGAACAAGGAGCCTACGTAAATGTTCCTTAGCATCTCGTGCATCTAGTGAGCTATTTGCGTCCTTACTAACATGTTTGAGCCAAGCACCTCACACCAAGAGCTGGCACCAGGCCAGAAGGATTACGTAGTACGGTGCTTAGACTTCATGTTCAAAGCTAAGGAAGATGGCCTCTTCAGAGGGCAGCGAACCCGGGACCTGGTTGCTGAGTGTCTACAGATAGCACATGGCACTGTTACGACTGTGACGAGCACCTACAGAGCCGACAATGAGACCAAGTTTGAGGTGCACATCAGCCATTTAGCGGTGCATGTTCCTTATCAGCTATTTAACGTTAACCTCTATTATTTTATATGTGAAATCAACGCGGAAGGAAGCGTGATTACGACCCAGCAGAGCGAAGGATAAGGTGCCTGTTTAAATAAATATTTGTTTTTTCCTTGCACTCAAATCGTTACAATCGTAATCGGATTTGCTGCTGTTCAGTTGCGTACTTTCTTGTACTTTCTTGCGCAAATCCATGTGGTTTTGGGAATTGCCCAATCAAATGACCGCCTCAAAGGCAACCCGTTTCCCGTAAATCTGGGGCATCTGGAAAGAGTTTAAAAATAGTCTTGTAGCGCAAAAACGACTGTGAATCAGCTAATTCTGACCACATTTTTGAAATCTACGCCCGATTTTACCCCTTATATCTAACTGTTGCTATAGGATTTGGGTTGCTGAATCTTCATAACAGATGGCTACATTTTGGTCCAAGGACTTGTGATGTGTACAATAGTATGG
This sequence comes from Phytophthora betacei, assembly GCA_011320135.1. Classification (NCBI taxonomy): domain Eukaryota; phylum Oomycota; class Peronosporomycetes; order Peronosporales; family Peronosporaceae; genus Phytophthora; species Phytophthora betacei. The sequence goes on from JAANHX010000295.1 coordinate 1,114,767, forward strand.
CCTCGAAAACACGCATTCCTACGTGTACGCTAGCACCTTGCAGCATAGGAAGCGTCTTTAGGGGTTAATTCATTTGAGAATAAGTAGCACTCAAATATTAATAGCAGAATCCCATATTAAAATAGTATAAATTAAAACTCCGTAGTATTTAAACGATGCCGCCATCGCATAATGGATAGTCTTGTGCAAATCTCCATATGTGCTCTGTGAGCCACATGAATTTATTGGCGTAAGTTACATTATTTCGTTTTAACCAATCAAAGCCGCCTTCGCTCCGCTCGACAGCCAATGGGAAGGCTCAAAAATCTGAGCGCTTCGTGTGACGGACGGACGGACATCGTGCTAGCATTGATAGTTTAGGACTAGCCGTTCGCCGCCGCTACGCGGCGGAGTGGCATGGTTTGTTGGAGATGAGGTGGTTGCAAATTTAGTGCTTCTTGGTGTCGCGTGTTTTGTGGGCGTCGTTCAACCTAGTACGTCGTGGTTTCGTGTAGTCAACCACTTAACTGTCCGTAATCTCATGTGGCTTTGTACAATATCGTGGTTTGGTACGTTTCCGTTACCCCGTATTACAGGTTGAAAGTCGTGTTCTTCAATGGCCTGTGCTCTTCCGTGTTCTTCTTGGTTTCGTGGTTCTCTGTTCACCCGTGGTCCACGCTGTTTGTGGATATGCGCTCTCTTTTGAGCCCATGCACTTTAGTACAGCCTCTTTCGTGGCTTCTAACTATTCCCTGTTCTCAAACGTTTACGCGGGCTGTGCCGCTTTCGTGATACATAGGCATTCGTGGCCGTTGGCCTCCCATCGCCGGTATTCTAGACGAAGGGTGCTATTCCGTGGTTTGGTGCCTCCATGCAGTCGTGTGGTTCCGTCGCCCGTGCATCCCGCTCTCCTGGTGAGGTTCCATCGACCGCATTACCATGATATCGTGCAATCGCGGTGTGGTAATGATGTCAACGGTATTGTGCTCACGTAGTGCATCTGCGTTGCCAGCGTTATCGTGTTTTACAATGGTATCGTGCTCCGCGGTGTGCAATCGTGGTATCCCGAATCGTTCCCCTGTGACTTCGTGGCTGGCACGTCGTCCGTGCAATCATGTTGTAATGCACTATTGTCCCTCGATGCTAGGTGACCTCAGGCTCTACACTGGTACCCGGCTCCGTGGTTCGGTGATTTCGCGTGGCTGCGTGTTCTCCCATGGTTTAGTGGTTAATCCAACGTCTATGCTGTCGCTTATGGCGTGGTGTTGACGTTGGTCGGTCGTCCAAGCTATCGTTAGCTACCGTAGTATCGTGTGCCGTGGCTCGGTGGGCTGTCCTGGTATCGTACTCCAATGTTCAGTGATTTCCCGCTTATGCTCTCCCGTGGCTTTGTGTTTGGTCCGTCGACCGTGCTTCGGGGTAACCTGTGGTGGGAGAACTCCTTTCCGTGCACTCGCACAGATGCGTGGTCTACCGTGACTGTGAACGTGCTCTCTCTTGGTCCGTGCTTTTTCAGCGTGTTGGCGTTTCATTATTTCAACTCTCACCCGCTGTCATCTGTTCGTGCGGCTCCGTTTTTTTTCAGGCTCTTCCCTGGTTCGTGCTTCGTATGAAATTTCGTGGTCTATTCTTTTATCGTCCGTGGCTTTCCGTATTTCAAGTTGGTTGTTCCTTCTATCGCATTATGTACATGGTCTGGCTCGGTGTTCCTCCGTGTTTCGTGTTCTTGTTTAATCACGTGCCTCTACGCTAATTCAATCACAAACACTGCTCCCAGTGCAATGTATGTATGCTACGTATCGTGTTCGAGAGGGCGCACATGCTCTTAGGGGTGCAAAATACGCGCTAATACTGTACAAAGCAAACGTTCTTTTTTTACAGCGACGGAGAAGTGTACATGGTTATGTGCGGTGGAAGCCACTATATTCACATTTTAAATATGTTAATACTAATAATAAATTGTGCATCTTTATCTAACGCAAATATGATTCAATTTTTTAAAGTAATTATTACCAGTAAAAAAGTGCATTTAATTTGATAAGCGCTACTAAATTAACTTTGTGTAGTACTACTACAAACGTCTGCAAGCAATAATATAAAGTTTTAGAATAGTACTAAACAAAATTATCATAAAAAGTTAAATTATTACAAAAATGCTACGAAGCTAAAATAAATCGTATTATAGCCAATAAGTACTAAAGGCTTCATTTAAGCCGAAATATAAGTCACCAAGGCCTACAATTTTTTTCAACAGCTCCTACGACGATATAGTATGTGTGTGCACACTTGCGCCTTCTACTAATGCTAAATAAAGCGCACACAGGGACCGCTCTTCGCGTGTCGTGGTGCTCCACGGCTGAAAACCCTGGCAAAAAGAAAAATTAAATGGTGCAATTTAGTACTTTGTGTAGTCCACATACTGTGTGTACAAAACACAATGGCGATTTTTAGCCAATGGGCCCGCCTTCGCTGCGCTTGGCAGCCAATAGAATGCACGCATTAGCGTGAGTTTTATTGACCCTAACCCGTTACGGACGGACGTACGGACAGACGCAGACCACACTCCACTAGGGGGGTAAGACTAGCCGTTCGCCGCCGCTACGCGGCGGAGGTGGCAGGCTGTAGTCCCAGGGGAAATGGGCTCACGCCTTCGCTGCGCTCCGGCGTAAACATGTTTTATGTAAACGTGATGTATTAAATGCATATGAAATTGAACATTCCTATTCCGAACCAAAGATCTGCCTGTAGACAATGTTCTGGGCGTAGACCCCATCCTCCTCCTCCAGCTTTGGGTACTCGACCAGCGCCTTGAATCTTGATCTTGAAGTAACTCGCGACATCGCAACGCACAGTTGCCCGTGGGAGAAGCAAGGCGTAGCAAGATACAGCCCCAAGTACTGCACCGTTTGTTCTTGCGCCTTGTTAATCGTCATCGCAAAGGCCGGTTGGACAGGAAACTGCTTGCGTCACAAATGAAACGGAAAGCTCCGAATGTCTCCGTCACTGATGAAAACAATGCGGGGAATTAACACATGTTGCCCTTGTCGCTCACCTGTCATGATTGTGGCGTGGATGACATGTGGCTTGAGGGCCACAATTCGAAGCCGTGTTCCATTGCACAGCCCTAGATCTGGATTCAGGTTCCGCATCATCATTATAGGCATTCCTACCTTGAGGGTCAACTTGTGGGGAGGCATTCCACTGATATTCATCGAGTGGAGTACCTCCTGCTCGAAGAAATTGCCGTCACCGTTGTCTTGTACAGAATCGGAAGACATGTATTCCCGCGCCTGTCCAGTTAATCGATCGGTCACCGCTTCATTAATGCGGTGCATGATTGCGTTCGTGGTCGTGAGGATCGTTCGGTTGGCGAAATACTCGTCGGTAGCAACCTCGGGGTTATTAATCCCGCCATACATCTCGTCAATGATCCGATCCATGCCTCTTGGAATAACACCAGGACGAATTTCCTGGTCCTCGTCCTCTGGCACAGGTGGATTATCAATCAGCATATCGCGCGGGATCTTCATGTAATCTCTTCCTAGGGAAGGAGTTACATCATGCCTTCCCTCCCCGACTTGCAGCAGGAACTCGGAGAATGCAGCCATTTCCTCATCCGTGTCTGTAGTATCAGCTGTGCGCACTCGCATGTTTTCCGTAAGACGGAACGTCTGGAATTGGGGCCACAGCCTAGACGACTTGAGGCAAGCGTCAATTGTCTCGACGGGTGTTCCATTCTTAACGACTGGGAGAATCTGGCGGAAATCTTCCGAAAGTACAAACACTTTCCCCCCAAAAGGTTCGGTATCGCTGTCAAGTATGTATCGCAGTGTTCTGTCTACTGCGTCGAATGCGTGGCGATGGGCCATAGGTGCTTCGTCCCAAATAATTAAACTTGCATGCTTGATCAACTTCTGAATATGGGAGTTCTTCCTGATACCGCACGTCGAGCTCTCGTTCAATTTCAAAGGGATCTTGAATGTAGAATGAGCTGTCCTACCACCCATGAGCAAGAGCGAGGCAATACCGCTAGACACCACAGCGATGGCGATATTCCCCGAGAGTCTGACTTTGGCCAGTATGTTTCGAAGCAGTGTAGATTTTCCAGTACCACCCCGGGCCATCGACAAAAAATAGTTTCTTGCCTTCCTCCGGGCATTCAACCGCTTCACTAATATGGTCGTAAGCCACCCGCTGACTTTCGTTTAGCTGATCTTCTGTGTTTACAATCATCTCCAAAGCTGACGCATCGTATCCAGTGAGCTCACGTCGTAGTAATCCGTTTTGGCGAAGCGCTTCACGAATCAATGTTGGGAACGACCCCAACTGAGGAAGCTCGTCGAAGTCAGCTACCGCATACCCACTCGCTTGAAGTAGTTCTTGAATGCTCATCAGCGTTTCAAATTCGACAAACGCCGACTTGAAGGGGTCCATCAAAGCCTGATGTTTGTGTGCGAAGTCTTGGGAAAGATCCGCGAAGAACCGATCCCATAGAACACCAACATTTGCTGGAGCTGAATACACCAGAATGGTGACGAAGAGCTGGCGTAGTTGATACGGCATTTGGAACTCAGCCGCTTCCCTCAAACACGAAACCCACTCGTTATCATTCTCCAAGTAGCCAGCCTCCCGCGCCGCAATTTGGAATGTGGGGCAGACAATCCCGTTAACCGTTCTCAACTCTTCAAACGGCGTTGGGCCTCTACGCTGACAGAGCAGTAGCCGAAGATAGAACCGCTCCATGTCTCGAGGAGACACGTAAATCGTGCGACCAACGGCAGCTTGATACTGTTTCCTGCAAACCCACCTTTTCGGTTGACCTTTCTTCGGCGCTTTCCAGCAGAACTCTTTAGGGATGTCCTGATACAACATCGTTCTGGCAATATGATTCTCGGGCACTTCGCTCGCACACAACTCAAAGAATCTGGTCAGCATCGTGTGACTACCACGTTCCAAAACCGCCTCCTGCTTTTCCGTCTCGCGAAAGCAAATCGTCTGGTCTGACTCGAGATGAACCGTTAGCTGAGTAACCGCATGGGTTTTCCCCATGAATCGTGAAATCGAGCAGGCGCGTGCAAGCTTCCACCGGAGAAAGGTACCGGGCGCTCAAGAAACGTAGAATCTCATTTGGTTCTCGACGCGCACTCTGCTGCCCTCCTCGGACTTCTTCCACAGTGAGTATAGCAATGTCGGGTCCTTTGTACACATACTTGTACAGGTATTTGACCGCAGTAATATCCGTGTGCACTTCCACATTGATGTGGCAGTTGTGCTTCTGGGATAAGTACGGGTTGTACGGTACAACCCACTGGTTGATCGTAGCATTGTCGTATTCTCTGCCTTTGAACTTTAGAACGCCTTCTTGACGTCGACGTCGTCTGTACACTGGATATCTATTGGCATTGGCTTGTTTAACTTCTGCTAAGGGCTTCGGATACCCCTTGGTGCACTTGCCGCCCTTCATACACGCGCAGGAAGGGTTTGCAGGTCCGCATGGACCATGGAGCATGCATGACATGACTGTCTCGTACAGCTGAGGATTTGTATCCTTATCTGGGATCTCAGCGCATACCATCTTGTCTACGATCTTGCGCGTTCGAGGTTTGTCTTCGTCAGCCAAAATAATCAATACGTGGGCGTGGGGAGCCCTCGTTTTTGAAACTCGACAACGTAAATCCGCGCGCGCACTCTCCCCAGGACGCCTTGGTTTAAATCGTCAAGCGTCGCTTGCAGCTTCTGCTGCCACACGCGAGCCACGATATCTGGTCTATCTTGAGCTGTCTGGATCTCGGAAGGTATAGCTTCAAGAATCTCGTCCCACTTGGGGTTGCACGTTTCAGTCAGGAAGACGTCGGGTCGTCCATACTCCCGAACAATTGCCATCGAATCTTGATACGACTTGTACATGGACCGCGGGCTACCCAGGTGCGAAGCCGGTAGTATGATACGCTTGCCAACCTGATTAAGAAAGTGAGTAGGTCGCCCTCTGCTGCCTCCATCACGGTCCGGGTGCACCAATCTGTTCTGAGCTCGGTCATATTCCGACAGCAGCACTTCCCCTTCCGCCAGAGCCAAAGTATCTTCGTTGAGCAAAGCATCTTGAACACCCCTGTATTGATCGGCGCGAAGTGCTTTCTGATTGTCGGCCACCCAGCGACGCTGTTCTTGCTCACATTTTGCACGTTGATCTACACACCACTGTTGAAATAGACGCCCACCTTGGTGGAGAGCGGACTGATAATTCACTTTCTGATTAAGGCGGAACGCGACGTGTTCACGAAGCGACATCGCCTTCTTATTTCGATAATCAGCACCATTCGCGAACTCGTCTGTGTAGGTCCAGCCCTTCTCTCCATATGGAAGGCGAAGTGAGTATTGGAGTGGATCGTAATCGGCGTGAGTCTCGTACAAACGTAGCAGCCTTTGATCGCGTGTAAAGAGTAGTAGATCCCGAGGCGGAGCCAGGTTGCCATCCTCAATGAGAGTCGCAGCTACTTCAGACACAGTGGGGCGGTTATGCGTCCTCGGTCGAGAGGACTTATCATGCAGACGGAGCACCAAGTCTACTGGAGCCTCCGTGTTGTGTTGACGCACCTGCTGCCCAAAGTGTAGGAACTGTTGCGCTAATGGGTTGTGCTCTGCCATCATTTTCTCGATGTCTAGTAGTGCAACACGATCCAGATCCGCGAATATACCAAGACGTCGCTCGGCGCGGCGTTGCATGTCTGGATCCACAATGTAGATCCGAGCAAACTTGGGTGCTACCCGCGCGCCTGTCCGACGGTCTATGTGGGGGAGGCGAGACCCTAGGAAGTGCCCCATAGCCCCTTGAATGCGATATGAGTACACCCCGTGTGTACCAGCAACGCTCTCGTCTTGACGTACGTTCTGAAACGAACGGTTTGAGCACGAAGCACCAATCGACGTAAACGCGAAGGCTTGGTTGTAGGCACGAATTTGACAGCGGAACTCGGCATCTCCGTACAGCTGAAGCAACTTCCGTGGCGCCGGGTGCAGTGAAGGCAGCTTTACCCTGCCTGCCAGACAGCATGATATTGCCGACTCGCCTGGCCACTTCCAAGCATTGCAGATCGGACAAACGTTTGTGGCCGGGAGCTTGTGCCGACCGTTCACCACGTCGTTACCCGTTATCATGGACGCGTCAAAATCTTCAAGGGATATTAGCGCGTGTCCATGACGGGCGCATTGGCGTCTAGTGCGTACCCGCTCTAGTTCTTGCTGGCGTTCTTCCGCTGTCATCCGAGATCGCCGATTCGCTTCCTGTTGACGATGTAGCTCCCGTTCGGATTCCCGCTCATGTTCAGACTGCTCCGCTCTGTGCACGGCGTGCTGCTCCCTGCCAGTCTCTCGAATCGCAGTTCGTTCGTTTACACTAAGTAGCTCTCTACGGACAGAGCGAGATAGCTCCTGGGTCAAATCCGCACGCCTTTCTTGAAGGCGGGCTCTATCTTGCTCGCGGCGTTCCTGGAGTTCTTCTCCGCGCAGTCGAGCCCTACGGACACGTTTGCCTCAGCGTCTTTCTTTCTCGCACGGTCCTGCTGCGAGAGAGACATGTTAGCTCGTCTCGTGCGAGCTCTTTGTGCATCACTGGAACGTTCGCGTTCTCGCTGTGACTGTGTTCTGTTGGCTCGTCTTTCGCGAGCTCATTGAGCAGCCGACGCCGGAATTACTTGTTGAACAGGAGCTGGTTGTATGAGAAGCACCGCGAATGAAGCCACTTCAGCGACTCCCGCTTGATATGCCGCTTCCATTTCAGCCGCAAACCGGCGCTGTTTAATTACGATGTGTAGACCACATATAATATGTACACCACATATTGCAATTTTAGCGAATCGACGCCACCTTCGCTGCGCTCGGCAGCCAGTAGAACGCGCGTATTAGCGTGATGATTATTTACCCTAGCCCGTTACGGACGGACGTACGGACAGACGCAGACCACACTCCAGTAGGGGGGTAAGATTCATATCTTCATCAATTCCAATCTTAATTCCATGGCGAGCCTCACCATCGCGTGGCTCATATGCCTTTGCAAGTTTGGTGGTGTCTTCGTTAGTAAATAGATCGACATCGTCGCGATCTTTCAGTAAATTGTAATCGCGGGCTTGACTCTACCACTATCAATTCCAAATACGCTAATTGATGAACCATCAATCCACGTGTATCCCGTTTTATCCATCTGAGACGTTGTACCTATGCTCTTGAGGATAGGAATGCTTTTCTTTTTCAAACCAGTCGTGCCTTATTCTTAAAAATAGACCAAAGCAATCGATACTTACTATCAACTTGATCTAATTAGGTTGAAGTCGATGTATCAAGCTTGAAAGTGTCTTCAAGACGTTGCTTTGTACGGTCTGTTTAATCACCTTCACTTGGATTGGCAAGTTTTGGTTTTCGCGTCAGTGAAGCGTAAAAAGAGGGTCTTCAAGTCTCATATAACTGCTCTCATCGATTGATTTACTTTCGCCATCATACCAGATGTCCCTAATCTTCTCCTCTGTAGCCACCCAAACAATCGATTGATAAGTCCTACTCTTTCTACCCGGTTTGGTTGCAATTAATGATCCCTTTTCACCAAGAAAGTATGTATTGTCATCCTTACCAGTTTTACGCTTAATTGGCTTAGTTCGAAGCGCTACTCAATTAGGATTGGCGTTAAACAAAGTCTTAACCCATGATCCCGCCTCCACTTGATCTTCGGTATCCAGATTTTTCATGTTTGTTTCAGCATCTAACATTCTTGGAGTTTTGTCGATTCCAACATCAGCTGTTTGCTGTGTTATCGATACCAACGTCAGATGCTTGAGGTCTCGCTTGAATATTTCTATCAGCTCGGTTAACACGATCAGTATTAATTGAGCTGTTCACCATCTGCATGCCGCTATCTACTCCAACATCGATCATCACAGGTCGAACATTTGGAGTTGAGGAGTCAGGGTTTGTTTGGGAGTATCCATCAATCAGTGTTTTTTAGGGACTCAGCAGACTCGGATGAGTCTGTCTGAGTTGATTCGGTTGATTTCTTAGAGACTGTAGTAATCCCATTCGTGATATCACTTGCCCCCCCCCGAAGCGGCTGGGAACATCCCAAGTTTGACTTTAGCTTGCCGAACGCGGCGCTGAGCCTTGTCAAGAAGCTTCTGACGCTTTTGCTCTGTCTGAGCGAGCGATGTAAAACTTGGAAACATATTGATCCTATATCAAACGAATTATAAAAAATTGAGTAGCCCTAAATACTCTTACCACAAACTCGGCATAACTGAGTCATGGCTAAATGGTCGATATTTATGACAGATACTATTTCGCTCATTTAGAGGACTTAGATAGCGTTCCTTAATGCAATGGAATGGAGCTCCAAATATTGCTTCCAACTCATGTCGATACTTTCGATTGACTACTGTTTTGCGGAAATTCGCGCATGCATCAAGATTCAGCAACTCGTTCTTGATTCGACTAACCTCCTGAATGATCCAAAGCTTACGCCGGAGTTGAGTCAAACTCCTTTTCAATTCTATCGGCTTCCACCTAATTATGACTCAGATCTGCATCCATTACTTTGCCTTTTGCCTCATTTTGGGTCATACCAATCGAACGATGAAACGTGGTATTGTAGTTTTCGATAACATCAGTGATAAGCTTTTGCGTAATTCTCTTGGGGGACATTTTAGTTAGTCTCTGTTTCAACGTTCTGTTAAATCGTTCAGTTTTTCCCATAGCTCCATGATCACCTGGCTCGTTGCTGTAGTGCTCAATTGCCTTGGATTTGAAGAGCCCTTGGGTCTGTAAGTTGATAAACTCACTACCATTATCACTTGTTAGGATACTGACTTTGTGGAGACGAACAAACGCTTTAAGCTCTGCTAACACAGATGCTGCCGTCTTGTTTCGTAAGAGCTTTGCGTACCCCAGCCTTGAGTTGATGTTGATAGCAGTCAAAATTGGTCGTTTCTCTCAAAATGCAAGATCAATTTGCCACGAGTTGGGGTTATGCGAAGCTATTTTGAAACCATTGAATCTCTTCTGTTGCTCCTGAAATCGTTGAATATCGGTCTGATTTCCATACCAATCCTTTACTGTTTTGAAAGCTATCTTAGGATTTAACTCCTTTGCCTTCTGATACAGAGCTTGAGCTCCGGTATAACCGGTTTTTGGTTCATAGTAGAGTTTCTTTAGTAGCGCGTCCATGATCTTTATTTACAATAAAATAAATCCCCAGTGGTTACCTGCTTAAATATCAAGTTCTTCAGTCGTGTACCATCATCAAGTACTCGACGTTTGTCATAGTAGTAGTTGAGCGCTGTTTGGTTTTGAGTGTAGGTGACAATAGACTTGGTTTCTTTCGATAGTCTGAACCCCTTGTTTGTACATTTTAGCGTGATGAGATCCTGTACGACAGTCTCAAACCGATCAGGATTAAGAACACCATTGTTTCGACCACTTCCCTGCTGAATACCCTTCGCTGAAACCTTTTGTAACGGGCCAGGTATTTACCCCGTTACTTGCTTACAGTATAGTGTTGAGGAAGCTCGCAATAGGACGACTGAGTCTTAGTTTAAGGAAAAATCAACTCTGACTTTATTTTAGGACCAAGGCCACAGCCCTGGCCACTCAAATACACGTCATAGTCCAATTGGCTAATAATGGGTCTGGCTCCCCATATATCAGCCAATGGCATGACAGCATTTCAGCACACGCTAGTCGTGTGCTGATGCACCTACTTTTGTAAAGAAATCTACCTACTTATGTAATGGAGGGGCCCATTACATTACCCCCCCCTCTTAAAGTTGCACTTACGCAACATAAGCAGTGGGCGAAGAACAAATCAGAGCGTGAGGATGGCGAACGGGGACTTGGCTAACGGGCGGAGCGAAACAGAGACGGAGACATCTCCTGCGAAGCGCAGGAGCGACATAACTCGACTTGCGGAGAAGACGACGAACAGCACGATGGATCAACAGCGGACGGGGACACCGACGACGGCGACGTTGTCGACCGCAGTGGCACGGGGCACGCGCGTGATGGACGACCAGCTCCGGGCATGGGCTCTCTATGACATATCCGGAGCGCGGGCTCCGGACACACTGGACACGATGAAGGATCACTTCTGGCGCTTCCGTGGACTGCGTCAGAAGCCTGTCGAGGGTGTCGCATATAGCGCATTGCGGGAGTCGTGGTGCGCCTTCATCCGGCGTTGGAACCGGACGCAGGAAGAAGGGGAGAGCTTCGTCGGCTGGCTGGTGTACCGCGAGGAGATCGTCAAGGAGCACTCGCTCACGGAGCTCCGTGAGCGCGTCTGCACCAGCGCATGGGAGGACATGCGCCGTATCTGCTACGTGAGGGTCGCTGAGGGTTGTGGCACTTGTACTGGATCGCGTCCGACTGTCGAGGAGTGGAGAAGCCACATCGCCGAGTATCCGCTCGGTGAACAAGAACACGGGTGGATCGAGAAGTATCGTCGCTCGTTGGCCGAGAACGTGCGCGCCTCTAATCGCGCCGGCTCACGCCGACGCCCTGTACGTGAAGATTCTTGGCATCGGTCTCGTTCGCGCGGCCGCTCAAGTCGTCGTTATCGATCACATTCGCGTGGTCGCACAAATCGCAGATCTCGGTCCCGTTCACGTGGTCGACAAAGTCATCGGTCTCGATCACGTTTGCGTGATCGCTCGAGTCGCTCTCCTCGTGCGAGCTGGCATGCGTCACAAGGTGGTTCGCAGCGAGGCTGGACTCATACGCCTGGACCACATTCGGGACGTCCCGAAGGAGATTGGCGCGAGGCTCCCACGTATCCTCGTCGGGAGGAAACCCGAGCCAACGTACCCGATAGCGACGGTCGGCTGGAACATCGTGGGCGAGCCCACGATGACGTTTGGGAGCGCGAAGTGGATCTTCGTGGGCAACGATGTACTCAACAATCCAGCGGGTATCTCCGGCAGCGTCAACAACAGGAGGAGGGCCGTCGCGTCGATAGCACTCGCGCTCTGGCTGCCCAGAGCGAGAACGACTTGCTGAACAGCTACTGGGATGTCCAGCAGGAGTTGGATGAGGCTCTCGATCAGACTGCCCGGGCCACCGGGGAGAGTGCGCAGCTGCGTCAGTCGAACCGAGAGATCCTTGCTCGGTTGCAGATGCTGGAGAGGTCGGTTCACGGACGTTTGCAGACGGGGACGCAGCCTCGAGATCCGACTCCTGGTGCGGATGGGTCGATGGCTCGCCGCGTCCGTCGAGAAGGTCGCTCGACGCATGCTCCGGCTCAGTAGCCTGAGACGACTCTGGAATCGTAGCGGGGTGATACTTCTTGAGCCGTCCGACGTAAAACGTCGGATGCAGACGTAGTGACGTAGGAATGTCAAGCGTGTAGGCATCACCAATAATTTTGATTACCGTAAATGGCCCAATAAAGCGCGGCGCGAGTTTGTTCGCGCCGAGGTTGGTAACCGCAGAGTTTCTGATACCTTCAGTCGACAGGAGCACGCGTTCGCCTGTCGTAAACGTGGCCGTGTTCTTGCGGCCGATCCTATCGGCGTTCTCCTTCTGCTTGTCCATTGCATCCTGCAGTGCGTCTCGAACATAGCGGGTGACCGCTTGGCGCTGTAGTACGAAGTCGGAGACGACTGCGGAGTCGATTGGTCGCGCCGCATGCTTCGGCGCGTAGTTAACTGGCGCAAGTGAGCTCGATGCGGAGCGTGTCACTGCGTTGACCGACGTGGGAACAGGGGATACACTCGAGATATCATTAGCAACCGGTGTATGTACCGGTTGACCCAGTACCGGTGTAACCGCCGGAGACATCGCAGATGGAGTAGACGGCTTGTCGGCAGCTTCTTCCCCACCCAGAGTGGAGACACACGGCGCTGTGGGATGGCCCACGGCGAGGAGAGCAGGGACACGCGGGTGTCGCGCGTTATTAACGAAGAAGGGCGTCAGCCCAGTCGACGCGTGTACCGCGTTGTTCAAAGCGAACTCGGCCAGTGGCAGAAACGAGCTCCAGCTGGAGAACGACGTCGCGTAGCTTCGAAGGACGTCTTCGAGGACGCGATTTACGCGCTCCATCTGGCCGTCCGTTTCCGGATGGGCTGCTGTGGACATCATTAGCTTCGAGCCCAGTAGCTCGAAGAGCTTTGACCAGAAGGCCGACGTGAAGCGCGGGTCCCGGTCGGAGACGATAGATTCGGGAAGGCCATGATGACGGAAGACAGCATCGAGGAAGTGCACCGCGGTATCTGCCGCGGTGATCACATCCGACACCGGAATCAGGTGAACCATCTTGCTGAAGCGGTCTACGAATACCAAGACACCTGATCGTCCTTTAGCATCGGGTGGGAGCCCGAAGATGAAGTCCATCGACACCGAGCGCCAGGCCTCGGTGGCCACTGGTAGAGGACGCAAGGGAGCCTGCGAAGACGAGGCAGGTTTCACGCGCTGGCAGGTCTCGCAGGTGCGCACCCACTTACGCACCCATTTGTACAGGTGTGGCCAATAAAAGTCGCGTGACACAGCGGCAAATGTCTTCTCGCGACCGAGATGAGCGCCCAGCGGGGCATCATGAAACTCATGGATAATCCGTGAGCGCAGATCGGGGTCGTTAGGGACAATGACACGTGGGGCATCGAAGTTGTCGATGCTGTACGCCAGCAGCTCGTCCTCGAGACGATATCGGTGGATTTTGTTTCGTACAGAGCGGGAAAGGGCTCCCAGTGTGTCGGCGCTGGGAGAGCGGAGATGCTTCAGGATACTGGAGCACGTCGAGTCATGTTCGTAAGCAGCTCGGATCTCGTCGCGAAGTGGCATTACCGGGGAGACGCTCGTCAGGTTGACGCCTGACGCCTCGCACGTGGCACACTCGTCTACATCGTCTTCATCCAGCGAAGCTTGTCGACCCAATGCACCGCGTGGGTCGTAGTCGGGACGCCGAGACAAAGCGTCGGCGAGAATGTTGTTCTTGCCGGGGTTGTAGTGGACAACGAAGTTGTACTCAGAGAAGAACGAAAGCCAGCGGGCCATCCGCTGAGAGAGATGAGGACTCTTCATCGCTGTCCTCAGCGATGCATGATCGGTGTACACCGCGAAGGTATCCTCACCCAACAAGTACACTCTGAACTTGATCAGAGCGTAGCGCATCGCAAGGAGCTCCTTGTCGTGAACAGGGTAGTTGCGCTCCGCCGGCTTCATCTGCCTAGACTGGTAGCTTACGACACGCTCTCGATCTTGTTCATCGAATTGCATCAGCGCACAGCCGATGGCAAAATCGCTCGCGTCGCAGACGACGTGAAAAGTCTTCGAGTCATCCGGGAGCGCGAGGATTGGGGCCTCGGCGAGACTCTTCTTCACCGAGTCGAAGGCGGCTTGATGTGCGGAAGTCCACGACCACGACACATCTTTCTTCAACAACGAAGAGAGCGGCTGGATCAATCCGGCGTAATTCTTCGTGTACTTGTGGAGATAATTTGCGAGACCCAGCCACTGACGCAGTTCAGTGGGATTCTGTGGCGTAGGCCACGCACATATCGACGACACTTTCTCGGGGTCGGTGCGGACGCCGTTCTTGCTCACAAAGCAGCCAAGCACCGGAATCTCCGGCGCGCAGAATATACACTTCTTCAAGTTGGCATACAGCTTGTTTTCGCGCATCACTTGGAAGACTTGCCTCAGATGCTTCAAGTGGCCTTCAAGCGCGCTGAGGCCTCCCTCAGCGCGACTGTGTACGAAGATGTCATCGAAATAACTCGGTGCGAAGTCGCGGAGCGGGCGCAGAACATGGGATACCATGCGATTGAACGTGGCGGGAGCATTCTTCAACCCTTGCGGCATAACAAGCCACTCCCAGAGCATACCACTGGGAGTGCTAACCGCTGTGAGCGGTATATCGCTCAGCCTCATGAGGATTTGGTAGAACCCATCGGTCAAGTCGATGGCGCTGAAGACCTCACTACCCGACATTGCGTCAAGCACCATGTTCTTCCGAGGAATCGGCGTCTGGGCAGGGATGGTAGCGTCGTTCAGCTTGTTGAAGGCATGGACGATGCGCCATCCGCCCGTGGCTTTCTTCACACAGAAGGTCGGACTGGAGTGCGGCGATGTGCCCTCACGCACATGACCCGCCTTGCGGCGGCTCTCGAAGAAGTCATCGATAGCTTGAACCTGATCTCGCGGGAGCGGCCACTGCCGCGTCACACTATACTTCGAGCCGGGCACGAGATCGATCTCGTGGCGAATTCCTCGGTCAGCTGGCAACTCAGCTGGGATCTTATCCTGAAATACATCTTCATATTCGCGGGCGGACCCATAGACTGGATTGCCGGATTCGCGTAGCGCTTCCCAAGACTGCGCTGCTCGCGTGCTGACTTCGGCTCAGCGCTCTTTGGGCGCGAGGGAGCGTCGCCGTCACTGACTGCATTCACTTCGAGCGACGCCGAATCGGCGTCGGTGATCAGGCAAACCTGTTCGATTTCATCGTCCTTGAGGCCGCGAAGGAAGTTCTTCCAGAAGAGACCCGGAAGTCGAGTGATCGACCCTGCCTCGCCAGGCGGGTTTGCAAGCTCGAGTGTTCGTCGGCGGCCAGAGGTACCTTCCACATACTCAAGCACGCAGACCGACTCCGTCGGTGAGCTGTCACTTGGTACGGGCTCTCGGCGAGGTTTCAGCCGACGCCGCTTCGACTTCCTCTTTCGCCGCCTCGAGTGCGAACTCGAGGATGATGAGTCGCTCTCGCTGGAGGAGATGTCACCCCCCTCTAGCGGGAGCCCCTGCTCGACCGCGGTAGTGTTCAGCGGGAGCGCCAACTGCTCGACCACCGGCTCAATTGACGGGAGCCCCTGCTCGACCGCCATCTCATTCGTCTGCGGGAGCCCTTGCTCGACCGCCAGTTGGTCTTCATCCCCGCGTCGCCGCGGGGACTCGTCAGTTAACAGCACTGCGCAAGCCGTGCAGAGAGGGCCATCGCTCACTCTGTGCACAACGTGCGTCGTGGATGACCGGTCCACGACGGTGACGTGAGGCCAATCCTTCTGGGCGACCAGGAGGTGCGTAAACACCTCGCTCACATCATAATCACTGCGGCGCTTGACCGACCGGGCCAACCAGTTAATCTCTGGTTGATAGCGCGTCATCCACGGCATACCCAGGATGCAGTCAAACGCGTAATTCATCTCAATGACGAGGAAGTCGTCGTTGCTTCGGAAACCGTCGAACGTGTACGGAAGGGTAATCTCGCGCCGCGCGACGCGGCGTGATTTCCTATCGGCCAACTTGACAGCGACCTCCCCTCTACCTTTGCGGACAGTGATGTCCGACGGGAGTACCGACAAGCACGACGCGCGGAAGAAGTTGTTGGTCGCTCCTGAATCAAGGAGCGCTCGCAGTGGTCGCCGGGCACCGGCGACATGAAGACTGACAATGATCAATCTTGAATCGCTCGGCGTGGTGGTGGCATGAAAGTGTGCATGCAGCAGAGGAGGGCTAGGAGGTTGAGTTGCCACCGGGGGACCCGGACCTCCATTCCAGCCAGTAGGGCGCCCCGCACCTACTGACCCTGACCGTTTTTTGGCTGGTCAGAACTCACGGGCTCGGCATCGACATGCGCAAGCACTGGAGCTGGCGCGCGGCACTCCGCCGCGCGATGACCGACCTTCCGACAGCGGAAGCAGGTGAGAGAACGATTGTTCCGAGCACCGCTTCGACGCACTACATGACGCTGACGATTGCTCGTCGCATCGATAGCGTCGATGTCCATGGGCTCGGGCGCAGAATCCCGAGCTGAAGCAGGTAGCGCGTGAACGTATGACGCCGCGACCACGTAGTCCTCGCGTAGGGCGAGGGCGAATGCCTCTTCGAGCGTGGAGGGGTCCGATCTTGTAAGGCAGTAGCGCGTCATGCCTTCGCGCATACCGAACACGAATACATGAACCTGAGAGGCCATATCGATCGGCTTAGACAAGATGCACGACGCGAGGTGTCATGGCTTCTGGACGTAGTCGCGCATAGTCATCGTGCCTTGCCGAAGGGCGAAGAAGTCTGCCCGAATTCGAGATTCATCTTGCGGCGGCTCAAACGCGAGCCGAAGGTCACTCTGGAGGGTATCCAGAGTGGGGAAGACGTTGGGATCGACAACCAACTTGCCGAGAGCCCATTCCTTGGCTTTCCCAGACAACCGCGAGAGGAGGAAATGGACCTTCGCGGAAGGCGCCTCGATCAACCTTGAGGCGATGGCGATGTCGATCTCTCGAAACTAGCGATTCAGCGGAAGTCGGTCCTCTCCGGCCCCTGAGTAGGTGGACGTCTCTAGTTTCACGACGTCATTCGTGGAGATACGCGAGGGAGCTGACACTCGCCGATTTGCATCGGCGAGCTCGCGTTCCATGAATTCTTGTGCTGCAACGCGCTGCTCGTCGGCCGTCGTTGAACGCAGCAGCGACATGGCGACGGCTTCTCCGGACACCACCGCGAGGCGGTGGAGAGCTTTCCACTCGATCCAAGTGAGATGGGGGAAAGCAGCATGGTCGAGGCCTTGGCTCATGTCGAACTTGGTCATTGGAAGGACTACGAAGTGCTACCAGGTGTAACGAGCCAGGTATTTACTCCGTTACTTGCTTACACTATAGTGTTGAGGAAGCTCGCAATAGGACGACTGAGTCTTAGGTTTAAGGAAAAATCAACTCTGACTTTATTTTAGGACCAAGGCCACAGCCCTGGCCACTCAAATACACGTCATAGTCCAATTGGCTAATAATGGGTCTGGTTCCCCATATATCAGCCAATGGCATGACAGCTTTTCAGCACACGCTAGTCGTGTGCTGATGCACCTACTTTTGTAAAGAAATGCACCTACTTTTGTAAAGAAATCAACCTACTTAAGTAATGGAGGAGCCCATTACACCTTTACTTTGTATGTCTCATCTGCCTGGGGGCAAATTCCTTGCAATCGTTTCACATCCGATACCTCTCCGTGTCGGTCGTGAGCGAGCCGTGCTTCGCGGCGTCTTTGCTCTTTTGCCCCTTTGCCACATTGCCCTTGTGCACGCACATGCACACATTGCTCATTCAGCGCAACACTGCTAATTCTGCGCAACACTGCTCATTCGGCGCAGGATACTGTTGGTAACGCTCATCATTTGCCGTACTGTTCCCCGCTGAGTCAAACACATTTCCAACTCAGTTGCCCTCGTAGCTTTCCAAGAAGACATACGTCGCTGCTTTGTGGTGTCGGATTGGTCTGACTCGTGAGCTTCTCCAGGTGCTAATGCCATCCCGAGTTGACGATCTTGCTGTCGAGCGGCACGGTCGGTCGGAGGCCATGATCGGGACGAGGTGTGAATTGGAAGGTATGGACGGGAAGAGGACTGTGTGAGGATGTGAGAAGGTGATGTAGGGTGTGTTGTGTGATTGTTGGTGTGTGTAATTCGTATTATCGAGGTGAAGAAAATGCGGTCGGCTTGCTCTTTCGTAAGAGCCCCTATAGCTCAGTGGTAGAGCACCCGCTTAGTAAGCGGAAGGTCGGTAGTTCAATCCTGCCTGGGGGCAAATGTCTTGCAATCGTTTCACATCCGATACCTCTCCGTGTCGGTCGTGAGCGAGCCGTGCTTCGCGGCGTCTTTGCTCTTTTGCCCCTTTGCCACATTGCCCTTGTGCACGCACATGCACACATTGCTCATTCAGCGCAACACTGCTAATTCTGCGCAACACTGCTCATTCGGCGCAGGATACTGTTGGTAACGCTCCCCATTTGCCGTACTGTTCCCCGCTGAGTCAAACACATTTCCAACTCAGTTGCCCTCGTAGCTTTCCACAAAGACATACGTCGCCGCTTTGTGGTGTCGGATTGGTCTGACTCGTGAGCTTCTCCAGGTGCTAATGCCATCCCGGATTGACGATCTTGCTGTCGAGCGGCACGGTCGGTCGGAGGCCATGATCGGGACGAGGTGTGAATTGGAAGGTATGGACGGGAAGAGGACTGTGTGAGGATGTGAGAAGGTGATGTAGAATGTGTTGTGTGATTGTTGGTGTGTGTAATTCGTATTATCGAGGTGAAGAAAATGCGGTCGGCTTGCTCTTTCGTAAGAGCCCCTATAGCTCAGTGGTAGAGCACCCGCTTAGTAAGCGGAAGGTCGGTAGTTCAATCCTGCCTGGGGGCAAATTCCTTGCAATCGTTTCACATCCGATACCTCTCCGTGTCGGTCGTGAGCGAGCCGTGCTTCGCGGCGTCTTTGCTCTTTTGCCCCTTTGCCACATTGCCCTTGTGCACGCACATGCACACATTGCTCATTCAGCGCAACACTGCTAATTCTGCGCAACACTGCTCATTCGGCGCAGGATACTGTTGGTAACGCTCCCCATTTGCCGTACTGTTCCCCGCTGAGTCAAACACATTTCCAACTCAGTTGCCCTCGTAGCTTTCCACAAAGACATACGTCGCCGCTTTGTGGTGTCGGATTGGTCTGACTCGTGAGCTTCTCCAGGTGCTAATGCCATCCCGGATTGACGATCTTGCTGTCGAGCGGCACGGTCGGTCGGAGGCCATGATCGGGACGAGGTGTGAATTGGAAGGTATGGACGGGAAGAGGACTGTGTGAGGATGTGAGAAGGTGATGTAGAATGTGTTGTGTGATTGTTGGTGTGTGTAATTCGTATTATCGAGGTGAAGAAAATGCGGTCGGCTTGCTCTTTCGTAAGAGCCCCTATAGCTCAGTGGTAGAGCACCCGCTTAGTAAGCGGAAGGTCGGTAGTTCAATCCTGCCTGGGGGCAAATTCCTTGCAATCGTTTCACATCCGATACCTCTCCGTGTCGGTCGTGAGCGAGCCGTGCTTCGCGGCGTCTTTGCTCTTTTGCCCCTTTGCCACATTGCCCTTGTGCACGCACATGCACACATTGCTCATTCAGCGCAACACTGCTAATTCTGCGCAACACTGCTCATTCGGCGCAGGATACTGTTGGTAACGCTCCCCATTTGCCGTACTGTTCCCCGCTGAGTCAAACACATTTCCAACTCAGTTGCCCTCGTAGCTTTCCACAAAGACATACGTCGCCGCTTTGTGGTGTCGGATTGGTCTGACTCGTGAGCTTCTCCAGGTGCTAATGCCATCCCGGATTGACGATCTTGCTGTCGAGCGGCACGGTCGGTCGGAGGCCATGATCGGGACGAGGTGTGAATTGGAAGGTATGGACGGGAAGAGGACTGTGTGAGGATGTGAGAAGGTGATGTAGAATGTGTTGTGTGATTGTTGGTGTGTGTAATTCGTATTATCGAGGTGAAGAAAATGCGGTCGGCTTGCTCTTTCGTAAGAGCCCCTATAGCTCAGTGGTAGAGCACCCGCTTAGTAAGCGGAAGGTCGGTAGTTCAATCCTGCCTGGGGGCAAATTCCTTGCAATCGTTTCACATCCGATACCTCTCCGTGTCGGTCGTGAGCGAGCCGTGCTTCGCGGCGTCTTTGCTCTTTTGCTCTTTTGCCCCTTTGCCACATTGCCCTTGTGCACGCACATGCACACATTGCTCATTCAGCGCAACACTGCTAATTCAGCGCAGGATACTGTTATTTACGCTCCCCATTTGCCGTACTGTTCCCCGCTGAGTCAAACACATTTCCAACTCAGTTGCCCTCGTAGTTTTCCAAGAAGACATACGTCGCTGCTTTGTGGTGTCGGATTGGTCTGACTCGTGAGTTTCTCCAGGTGCTAATGCCATCCCGAGTTGACGATCTTGCTGTCGAGCGGCACGGTCGGTCGGAGGCCATGATCGGGACGAGGTGTGAATTGGAAGGTATGGACGGGAAGAGGACTGTGTGAGGATGTGAGAAGGTGATGTAGAATGTGTTGTGTGATTGTTGGTGTGTGTAATTCGTATTATCGAGGTGAAGAAAATGCGGTCGGCTTGCTCTTTCGTAAGAGCCCCTATAGCTCAGTGGTAGAGCACCCGCTTAGTAAGCGGAAGGTCGGTAGTTCAATCCTGCCTGGGGGCAAATGTCTTGCAATCGTTTCACATCCGATACCTCTCCGTGTCGGTCGTGAGCGAGCCGTGCTTCGCGGCGTCTTTGCTCTTTTGCCCCTTTGCCACATTGCCCTTGTGCACGCACATGCACACATTGCTCATTCAGCGCAACACTGCTAATTCTGCGCAACACTGCTCATTCGGCGCAGGATACTGTTAATTACGCTCCCCATTTGCCGTACTGTTCCCCGCTGAGTCAAACACATTTCCAACTCAGTTGCCCTCGTAGCTTTCCACAAAGACATACGTCGCCGCTTTGTGGTGTCGGATTGGTCTGACTCGTGAGCTTCTCCAGGTGCTAATGCCATCCCGGATTGACGATCTTGCTGTCGAGCGGCACGGTCGGTCGGAGGCCATGATCGCGACGAGGTGTGAATTGGAAGGTATGGACGGGAAGAGGACTGTGTGAGGATGTGAGAAGGTGATGTAGAATGTGTTGTGTGATTGTTGGTGTGTGTAATTCGTATTATCGAGGTGAAGAAAATGCGGTCGGCTTGCTCTTTCGTAAGAGCCCCTATAGCTCAGTGGTAGAGCACCCGCTTAGTAAGCGGAAGGTCGGTAGTTCAATCCTGCCTGGGGGCAAATTCCTTGCAATCGTTTCACATCCGATACCTCTCCGTGTCGGTCGTGAGCGAGCCGTGCTTCGCGGCGTCTTTGCTCTTTTGCTCTTTTGCCCCTTTGCCACATTGCCCTTGTGCACGCACATGCACACATTGCTCATTCAGCGCAACACTGCTAATTCAGCGCAGGATACTGTTATTTACGCTCCCCATTTGCCGTACTGTTCCCCGCTGAGTCAAACACATTTCCAACTCAGTTGCCCTCGTAGTTTTCCAAGAAGACATACGTCGCTGCTTTGTGGTGTCGGATTGGTCTGACTCGTGAGTTTCTCCAGGTGCTAATGCCATCCCGAGTTGACGATCTTGCTGTCGAGCGGCACGGTCGGTCGGAGGCCATGATCGGGACGAGGTGTGAATTGGAAGGTATGGACGGGAAGAGGACTGTGTGAGGATGTGAGAAGGTGATGTAGGGTGTGTTGTGTGATTGTTGGTGTGTAATTCGTATTATCGAGGTGAAGAAAATGCGGTCGGCTTGCTCTTTCGTAAGAGCCCCTATAGCTCAGTGGTAGAGCACCCGCTTAGTAAGCGGAAGGTCGGTAGTTCAATCCTGCCTGGGGGCAAATGTCTTGCAATCGTTTCACATCCGATACCTCTCCGTGTCGGTCGTGAGCGAGCCGTGCTTCGCGGCGTCTTTGCTCTTTTGCCCCTTTGCCACATTGCCCTTGTGCACGCACATGCACACATTGCTCATTCAGCGCAACACTGCTAATTCTGCGCAACACTGCTCATTCGGCGCAGGATACTGTTAATTACGCTCCCCATTTGCCGTACTGTTCCCCGCTGAGTCAAACACATTTCCAACTCAGTTGCCCTCGTAGCTTTCCACAAAGACATACGTCGCCGCTTTGTGGTGTCGGATTGGTCTGACTCGTGAGTTTCTCCAGGTGCTAATGCCATCCCGGATTGACGATCTTGCTGTCGAGCGGCACGGTCGGTCGGAGGCCATGATCGGGACGAGGTGTGAATTGGAAGGTATGGACGGGAAGAGGACCGTGTGAGGATGTGAGAAGGTGATGTAGAATGTGCTGTGTGATTGTTGGTGTGTGTAATTCGTATTATCGAGGTGAAGAAAATGCGGTCGGCTTGCTCTTTCGTAAGAGCCCCTATAGCTCAGTGGTAGAGCACCCGCTTAGTAAGCGGAAGGTCGGTAGTTCAATCCTGCCTGGGGGCAAATGTCTTGCAATCGTTTCACATCCGATACCTCTCCGTGTCGGTCGTGAGCGAGCCGTGCTTCGCGGCGTCTTTGCTCTTTTGCCCCTTTGCCACATTGCCCTTGTGCACGCACATGCACACATTGCTCATT
Organism: Phytophthora betacei; assembly: GCA_011320135.1. Taxonomy (NCBI): domain Eukaryota; phylum Oomycota; class Peronosporomycetes; order Peronosporales; family Peronosporaceae; genus Phytophthora; species Phytophthora betacei. The sequence goes on from JAANHX010000295.1 coordinate 1,137,665, forward strand.
CAGCGCAACACTGCTAATTCTGCGCAACACTGCTCATTCGGCGCAGGATACTGTTAATTACGCTCCCCATTTGCCGTACTGTTCCCCGCTGAGTCAAACACATTTCCAACTCAGTTGCCCTCGTAGCTTTCCAAGAAGACATACGTCGCTGCTTTGTGGTGTCGGATTGGTCTGACTCGTGAGTTTCTCCAGGTGCTAATGCCATCCCGGATTGACGATCTTGCTGTCGAGCGGCACGGTCGGTCGGAGGCCATGATCGGGACGAGGTGTGAATTGGAAGGTATGGACGGGAAGAGGACTGTGTGAGGATGTGAGAAGGTGATGTAGAATGTGTTGTGTGATTGTTGGTGTGTGTAATTCGTATTATCGAGGTGAAGAAAATGCGGTCGGCTTGCTCTTTCGTAAGAGCCCCTATAGCTCAGTGGTAGAGCACCCGCTTAGTAAGCGGAAGGTCGGTAGTTCAATCCTGCCTGGGGGCAAATGTCTTGCAATCGTTTCACATCCGATACCTCTCCGTGTCGGTCGTGAGCGAGCCGTGCTTCGCGGCGTCTTTGCTCTTTTGCCCCTTTGCCACATTGCCCTTGTGCACGCACATGCACACATTGCTCATTCAGCGCAACACTGCTAATTCTGCGCAACACTGCTCATTCGGCGCAGGATACTGTTAATTACGCTCCCCATTTGCCGTACTGTTCCCCGCTGAGTCAAACACATTTCCAACTCAGTTGCCCTCGTAGCTTTCCACAAAGACATACGTCGCCGCTTTGTGGTGTCGGATTGGTCTGACTCGTGAGTTTCTCCAGGTGCTAATGCCATCCCGGATTGACGATCTTGCTGTCGAGCGGCACGGTCGGTCGGAGGCCATGATCGGGACGAGGTGTGAATTGGAAGGTATGGACGGGAAGAGGACCGTGTGAGGATGTGAGAAGGTGATGTAGAATGTGTTGTGTGATTGTTGGTGTGTGTAATTCGTATTATCGAGGTGAAGAAAATGCGGTCGGCTTGCTCTTTCGTAAGAGCCCCTATAGCTCAGTGGTAGAGCACCCGCTTAGTAAGCGGAAGGTCGGTAGTTCAATCCTGCCTGGGGGCAAATGTCTTGCAATCGTTTCACATCCGATACCTCTCCGTGTCGGTCGTGAGCGAGCCGTGCTTCGCGGCGTCTTTGCTCTTTTGCCCCTTTGCCACATTGCCCTTGTGCACGCACATGCACACATTGCTCATTCAGCGCAACACTGCTAATTCTGCGCAACACTGCTCATTCGGCGCAGGATACTGTTGGTAACGCTCATCATTTGCCGCACTGTTCCCCGCTGAGTCAAACACATTTCCAACTCAGTTGCCCTCGTAGCTTTCCACAAAGACATACGTCGCCGCTTTGTGGTGTCGGATTGGTCTGACTCGTGAGTTTCTCCAGGTGCTAATGCCATCCCGAGTTGACGATCTTGCTGTCGAGCGGCACGGTCGGTCGGAGGCCATGATCGGGACGAGGTGTGAATTGGAAGGTATGGACGGGAAGAGGACCGTGTGAGGATGTGAGAAGGTGATGTAGAATGTGTTGTGTGATTGTTGGTGTGTGTAATTCGTATTATCGAGGTGAAGAAAATGCGGTCGGCTTGCTCTTTCGTAAGAGCCCCTATAGCTCAGTGGTAGAGCACCCGCTTAGTAAGCGGAAGGTCGGTAGTTCAATCCTGCCTGGGGGCAAATGTCTTGCAATCGTTTCACATCCGATACCTCTCCGTGTCGGTCGTGAGCGAGCCGTGCTTCGCGGCGTCTTTGCTCTTTTGCCCCTTTGCCACATTGCCCTTGTGCACGCACATGCACACATTGCTCATTCAGCGCAACACTGCTAATTCTGCGCAACACTGCTCATTCGGCGCAGGATACTGTTGGTAACGCTCATCATTTGCCGTACTGTTCCCCGCTGAGTCAAACACATTTCCAACTCAGTTGCCCTCGTAGCTTTCCAAGAAGACATACGTCGCTGCTTTGTGGTGTCGGATTGGTCTGACTCGTGAGTTTCTCCAGGTGCTAATGCCATCCCGGATTGACGATCTTGCTGTCGAGCGGCACGGTCGGTCGGAGGCCATGATCGGGACGAGGTGTGAATTGGAAGGTATGGACGGGAAGAGGACTGTGTGAGGATGTGAGAAGGTGATGTAGAATGTGTTGTGTGATTGTTGGTGTGTGTAATTCGTATTATCGAGGTGAAGAAAATGCGGTCGGCTTGCTCTTTCGTAAGAGCCCCTATAGCTCAGTGGTAGAGCACCCGCTTAGTAAGCGGAAGGTCGGTAGTTCAATCCTGCCTGGGGGCAAATGTCTTGCAATCGTTTCACATCCGATACCTCTCCGTGTCGGTCGTGAGCGAGCCGTGCTTCGCGGCGTCTTTGCTCTTTTGCCCCTTTGCCACATGCACCCATTGCTCATTCAGCGCAACACTGCTAATTCTGCGCAACACTGCTAATTCGGCGCAGGATACTGTTAATTACGCTCCCCATTTGCCGTACTGTTCCCCGCTGAGTCAAACACATTTCCAACTCAGTTGCCCTCGTAGCTTTCCAAGAAGACATACGTCGCTGCTTTGTGGTGTCGGATTGGTCTGACTCGTGAGTTTCTCCAGGTGCTAATGCCATCCCGGATTGACGATCTTGCTGTCGAGCGGCACGGTCGGTCGGAGGCCATGATCGGGACGAGGTGTGAATTGGAAGGTATGGACGGGAAGAGGACTGTGTGAGGATGTGAGAAGGTGATGTAGAATGTGTTGTGTGATTGTTGGTGTGTGTAATTCGTATTATCGAGGTGAAGAAAATGCGGTCGGCTTGCTCTTTCGTAAGAGCCCCTATAGCTCAGTGGTAGAGCACCCGCTTAGTAAGCGGAAGGTCGGTAGTTCAATCCTGCCTGGGGGCAAATGTCTTGCAATCGTTTCACATCCGATACCTCTCCGTGTCGGTCGTGAGCGAGCCGTGCTTCGCGGCGTCTTTGCTCTTTTGCCCCTTTGCCACATTGCCCTTGTGCACGCACATGCACACATTGCTCATTCAGCGCAACACTGCTAATTCTGCGCAACACTGCTCATTCGGCGCAGGATACTGTTAATTACGCTCCCCATTTGCCGTACTGTTCCCCGCTGAGTCAAACACATTTCCAACTCAGTTGCCCTCGTAGCTTTCCAAGAAGACATACGTCGCTGCTTTGTGGTGTCGGATTGGTCTGACTCGTGAGTTTCTCCAGGTGCTAATGCCATCCCGGATTGACGATCTTGCTGTCGAGCGGCACGGTCGGTCGGAGGCCATGATCGGGACGAGGTGTGAATTGGAAGGTATGGACGGGAAGAGGACCGTGTGAGGATGTGAGAAGGTGATGTAGAATGTGTTGTGTGATTGTTGGTGTGTGTAATTCGTATTATCGAGGTGAAGAAAATGCGGTCGGCTTGCTCTTTCGTAAGAGCCCCTATAGCTCAGTGGTAGAGCACCCGCTTAGTAAGCGGAAGGTCGGTAGTTCAATCCTGCCTGGGGGCAAATGTCTTGCAATCGTTTCACATCCGATACCTCTCCGTGTCGGTCGTGAGCGAGCCGTGCTTCGCGGCGTCTTTGCTCTTTTGCCCCTTTGCCACATGCACCCATTGCTCATTCAGCGCAACACTGCTAATTCTGCGCAACACTGCTCATTCGGCGCAGGATACTGTTAATTACGCTCCCCATTTGCCGTACTGTTCCCCGCTGAGTCAAACACATTTCCAACTCAGTTGCCCTCGTAGCTTTCCAAGAAGACATACGTCGCTGCTTTGTGGTGTCGGATTGGTCTGACTCGTGAGTTTCTCCAGGTGCTAATGCCATCCCGAGTTGACGATCTTGCTGTCGAGCGGCACGGTCGGTCGGAGGCCATGATCGGGACGAGGTGTGAATTGGAAGGTATGGACGGGAAGAGGACTGTGTGAGGATGTGAGAAGGTGATGTAGAATGTGTTGTGTGATTGTTGGTGTGTGTAATTCGTATTATCGAGGTGAAGAAAATGCGGTCGGCTTGCTCTTTCGTAAGAGCCCCTATAGCTCAGTGGTAGAGCACCCGCTTAGTAAGCGGAAGGTCGGTAGTTCAATCCTGCCTGGGGGCAAATGTCTTGCAATCGTTTCACATCCGATACCTCTCCGTGTCGGTCGTGAGCGAGCCGTGCTTCGCGGCGTCTTTGCTCTTTTGCCCCTTTGCCACATTGCCCTTGTGCACGCACATGCACACATTGCTCATTCAGCGCAACACTGCTAATTCTGCGCAACACTGCTCATTCGGCGCAGGATACTGTTAATTACGCTCCCCATTTGCCGTACTGTTCCCCGCTGAGTCAAACACATTTCCAACTCAGTTGCCCTCGTAGCTTTCCAAGAAGACATACGTCGCTGCTTTGTGGTGTCGGATTGGTCTGACTCGTGAGTTTCTCCAGGTGCTAATGCCATCCCGGATTGACGATCTTGCTGTCGAGCGGCACGGTCGGTCGGAGGCCATGATCGGGACGAGGTGTGAATTGGAAGGTATGGACGGGAAGAGGACTGTGTGAGGATGTGAGAAGGTGATGTAGAATGTGTTGTGTGATTGTTGGTGTGTGTAATTCGTATTATCGAGGTGAAGAAAATGCGGTCGGCTTGCTCTTTCGTAAGAGCCCCTATAGCTCAGTGGTAGAGCACCCGCTTAGTAAGCGGAAGGTCGGTAGTTCAATCCTGCCTGGGGGCAAATGTCTTGCAATCGTTTCACATCCGATACCTCTCCGTGTCGGTCGTGAGCGAGCCGTGCTTCGCGGCGTCTTTGCTCTTTTGCCCCTTTGCCACATGCACCCATTGCTCATTCAGCGCAACACTGCTAATTCTGCGCAACACTGCTCATTCGGCGCAGGATACTGTTATTTACGCTCCCCATTTGCCGTACTGTTCCCCGCTGAGTCAAACACATTTCCAACTCAGTTGCCCTCGTAGCTTTCCAAGAAGACATACGTCGCTGCTTTGTGGTGTCGGATTGGTCTGACTCGTGAGTTTCTCCAGGTGCTAATGCCATCCCGGATTGACGATCTTGCTGTCGAGCGGCACGGTCGGTCGGAGGCCATGATCAGGACGAGGTGTGAATTGGAAGGTATGGACGGGAAGAGGACCGTGTGAGGATGTGAGAAGGTGATGTAGAATGTGTTGTGTGATTGTTGGTGTGTGTAATTCGTATTATCGAGGTGAAGAAAATGCGGTCGGCTTGCTCTTTCGTAAGAGCCCCTATAGCTCAGTGGTAGAGCACCCGCTTAGTAAGCGGAAGGTCGGTAGTTCAATCCTGCCTGGGGGCAAATGTCTTGCAATCGTTTCACATCCGATACCTCTCCGTGTCGGTCGTGAGCGAGCCGTGCTTCGCGGCGTCTTTGCTCTTTTGCCCCTTTGCCACATTGCCCTTGTGCACGCACATGCACACATTGCTCATTCAGCGCAACACTGCTAATTCTGCGCAACACTGCTCATTCGGCGCAGGATACTGTTAATTACGCTCCCCATTTGCCGTACTGTTCCCCGCTGAGTCAAACACATTTCCAACTCAGTTGCCCTCGTAGCTTTCCAAGAAGACATACGTCGCTGCTTTGTGGTGTCGGATTGGTCTGACTCGTGAGTTTCTCCAGGTGCTAATGCCATCCCGAGTTGACGATCTTGCTGTCGAGCGGCACGGTCGGTCGGAGGCCATGATCGGGACGAGGTGTGAATTGGAAGGTATGGACGGGAAGAGGACCGTGTGAGGATGTGAGAAGGTGATGTAGAATGTGTTGTGTGATTGTTGGTGTGTGTAATTCGTATTATCGAGGTGAAGAAAATGCGGTCGGCTTGCTCTTTCGTAAGAGCCCCTATAGCTCAGTGGTAGAGCACCCGCTTAGTAAGCGGAAGGTCGGTAGTTCAATCCTGCCTGGGGGCAAATGTCTTGCAATCGTTTCACATCCGATACCTCTCCGTGTCGGTCGTGAGCGAGCCGTGCTTCGCGGCGTCTTTGCTCTTTTGCCCCTTTGCCACATTGCCCTTGTGCACGCACATGCACACATTGCTCATTCAGCGCAACACTGCTAATTCTGCGCAACACTGCTCATTCGGCGCAGGATACTGTTAATTACGCTCCCCATTTGCCGTACTGTTCCCCGCTGAGTCAAACACATTTCCAACTCAGTTGCCCTCGTAGCTTTCCAAGAAGACATACGTCGCTGCTTTGTGGTGTCGGATTGGTCTGACTCGTGAGTTTCTCCAGGTGCTAATGCCATCCCGGATTGACGATCTTGCTGTCGAGCGGCACGGTCGGTCGGAGGCCATGATCGGGACTGAGGTGTGAATTGGAAGGTATGGACGGGAAGAGGACTGTGTGAGGATGTGAGAAGGTGATGTAGAATGTGTTGTGTGATTGTTGGTGTGTGTAATTCGTATTATCGAGGTGAAGAAAATGCGGTCGGCTTGCTCTTTCGTAAGAGCCCCTATAGCTCAGTGGTAGAGCACCCGCTTAGTAAGCGGAAGGTCGGTAGTTCAATCCTGCCTGGGGGCAAATGTCTTGCAATCGTTTCACATCCGATACCTCTCCGTGTCGGTCGTGAGCGAGCCGTGCTTCGCGGCGTCTTTGCTCTTTTGCCCCTTTGCCACATTGCCCTTGTGCACGCACATGCACACATTGCTCATTCAGCGCAACACTGCTAATTCTGCGCAACACTGCTCATTCGGCGCAGGATACTGTTAATTACGCTCCCCATTTGCCGTACTGTTCCCCGCTGAGTCAAACACATTTCCAACTCAGTTGCCCTCGTAGCTTTCCAAGAAGACATACGTCGCTGCTTTGTGGTGTCGGATTGGTCTGACTCGTGAGTTTCTCCAGGTGCTAATGCCATCCCGGATTGACGATCTTGCTGTCGAGCGGCACGGTCGGTCGGAGGCCATGATCGGGACGAGGTGTGAATTGGAAGGTATGGACGGGAAGAGGACCTGTGTGAGGATGTGAGAAGGTGATGTAGAATGTGTTGTGTGATTGTTGGTGTGTGTAATTCGTATTATCGAGGTGAAGAAAATGCGGTCGGCTTGCTCTTTCGTAAGAGCCCCTATAGCTCAGTGGTAGAGCACCCGCTTAGTAAGCGGAAGGTCGGTAGTTCAATCCTGCCTGGGGGCAAATGTCTTGCAATCGTTTCACATCCGATACCTCTCCGTGTCGGTCGTGAGCGAGCCGTGCTTCGCGGCGTCTTTGCTCTTTTGCCCCTTTGCCACATTGCCCTTGTGCACGCACATGCACACATTGCTCATTCAGCGCAACACTGCTAATTCTGCGCAACACTGCTCATTCGGCGCAGGATACTGTTAATTACGCTCCCCATTTGCCGTACTGTTCCCCGCTGAGTCAAACACATTTCCAACTCAGTTGCCCTCGTAGCTTTCCAAGAAGACATACGTCGCTGCTTTGTGGTGTCGGATTGGTCTGACTCGTGAGTTTCTCCAGGTGCTAATGCCATCCCGGATTGACGATCTTGCTGTCGAGCGGCACGGTCGGTCGGAGGCCATGATCGGGACGAGGTGTGAATTGGAAGGTATGGACGGGAAGAGGACTGTGTGAGGATGTGAGAAGGTGATGTAGAATGTGTTGTGTGATTGTTGGTGTGTGTAATTCGTATTATCGAGGTGAAGAAAATGCGGTCGGCTTGCTCTTTCGTAAGAGCCCCTATAGCTCAGTGGTAGAGCACCCGCTTAGTAAGCGGAAGGTCGGTAGTTCAATCCTGCCTGGGGGCAAATGTCTTGCAATCGTTTCACATCCGATACCTCTCCGTGTCGGTCGTGAGCGAGCCGTGCTTCGCGGCGTCTTTGCTCTTTTGCCCCTTTGCCACATTGCCCTTGTGCACGCACATGCACACATTGCTCATTCAGCGCAACACTGCTAATTCTGCGCAACACTGCTCATTCGGCGCAGGATACTGTTAATTACGCTCCCCATTTGCCGTACTGTTCCCCGCTGAGTCAAACACATTTCCAACTCAGTTGCCCTCGTAGCTTTCCAAGAAGACATACGTCGCTGCTTTGTGGTGTCGGATTGGTCTGACTCGTGAGTTTCTCCAGGTGCTAATGCCATCCCGGATTGACGATCTTGCTGTCGAGCGGCACGGTCGGTCGGAGGCCATGATCGGGACGAGGTGTGAATTGGAAGGTATGGACGGGAAGAGGACTGTGTGAGGATGTGAGAAGGTGATGTAGAATGTGTTGTGTGATTGTTGGTGTGTGTAATTCGTATTATCGAGGTGAAGAAAATGCGGTCGGCTTGCTCTTTCGTAAGAGCCCCTATAGCTCAGTGGTAGAGCACCCGCTTAGTAAGCGGAAGGTCGGTAGTTCAATCCTGCCTGGGGGCAAATGTCTTGCAATCGTTTCACATCCGATACCTCTCCGTGTCGGTCGTGAGCGAGCCGTGCTTCGCGGCGTCTTTGCTCTTTTGCCCCTTTGCCACATTGCCCTTGTGCACGCACATGCACACATTGCTCATTCAGCGCAACACTGCTAATTCTGCGCAACACTGCTCATTCGGCGCAGGATACTGTTATTTACGCTCCCCATTTGCCGTACTGTTCCCCGCTGAGTCAAACACATTTCCAACTCAGTTGCCCTCGTAGCTTTCCAAGAAGACATACGTCGCTGCTTTGTGGTGTCGGATTGGTCTGACTCGTGAGTTTCTCCAGGTGCTAATGCCATCCCGGATTGACGATCTTGCTGTCGAGCGGCACGGTCGGTCGGAGGCCATGATCGGGACGAGGTGTGAATTGGAAGGTATGGACGGGAAGAGGACTGTGTGAGGATGTGAGAAGGTGATGTAGAATGTGTTGTGTGATTGTTGGTGTGTGTAATTCGTATTATCGAGGTGAAGAAAATGCGGTCGGCTTGCTCTTTCGTAAGAGCCCCTATAGCTCAGTGGTAGAGCACCCGCTTAGTAAGCGGAAGGTCGGTAGTTCAATCCTGCCTGGGGGCAAATGTCTTGCAATCGTTTCACATCCGATACCTCTCCGTGTCGGTCGTGAGCGAGCCGTGCTTCGCGGCGTCTTTGCTCTTTTGCCCCTTTGCCACATTGCCCTTGTGCACGCACATGCACACATTGCTCATTCAGCGCAACACTGCTAATTCTGCGCAACACTGCTCATTCGGCGCAGGATACTGTTAATTACGCTCCCCATTTGCCGTACTGTTCCCCGCTGAGTCAAACACATTTCCAACTCAGTTGCCCTCGTAGCTTTCCAAGAAGACATACGTCGCTGCTTTGTGGTGTCGGATTGGTCTGACTCGTGAGTTTCTCCAGGTGCTAATGCCATCCCGGATTGACGATCTTGCTGTCGAGCGGCACGGTCGGTCGGAGGCCATGATCGGGACGAGGTGTGAATTGGAAGGTATGGACGGGAAGAGGACTGTGTGAGGATGTGAGAAGGTGATGTAGAATGTGTTGTGTGATTGTTGGTGTGTGTAATTCGTATTATCGAGGTGAAGAAAATGCGGTCGGCTTGCTCTTTCGTAAGAGCCCCTATAGCTCAGTGGTAGAGCACCCGCTTAGTAAGCGGAAGGTCGGTAGTTCAATCCTGCCTGGGGGCAAATGTCTTGCAATCGTTTCACATCCGATACCTCTCCGTGTCGGTCGTGAGCGAGCCGTGCTTCGCGGCGTCTTTGCTCTTTTGCCCCTTTGCCACATTGCCCTTGTGCACGCACATGCACACATTGCTCATTCAGCGCAACACTGCTAATTCTGCGCAACACTGCTCATTCGGCGCAGGATACTGTTATTTACGCTCCCCATTTGCCGTACTGTTCCCCGCTGAGTCAAACACATTTCCAACTCAGTTGCCCTCGTAGCTTTCCAAGAAGACATACGTCGCTGCTTTGTGGTGTCGGATTGGTCTGACTCGTGAGTTTCTCCAGGTGCTAATGCCATCCCGGATTGACGATCTTGCTGTCGAGCGGCACGGTCGGTCGGAGGCCATGATCGGGACGAGGTGTGAATTGGAAGGTATGGACGGGAAGAGGACTGTGTGAGGATGTGAGAAGGTGATGTAGAATGTGTTGTGTGATTGTTGGTGTGTGTAATTCGTATTATCGAGGTGAAGAAAATGCGGTCGGCTTGCTCTTTCGTAAGAGCCCCTATAGCTCAGTGGTAGAGCACCCGCTTAGTAAGCGGAAGGTCGGTAGTTCAATCCTGCCTGGGGGCAAATGTCTTGCAATCGTTTCACATCCGATACCTCTCCGTGTCGGTCGTGAGCGAGCCGTGCTTCGCGGCGTCTTTGCTCTTTTGCTCTTTTGCCACATTGCCCTTGTGCACGCACATGCACACATTGCTCATTCAGCGCAACACTGCTAATTCTGCGCAACACTGCTAATTCGGCGCAGGATACTGTTAATTACGCTCCCCATTTGCCGTACTGTTCCCCGCTGAGTCAAACACATTTCCAACTCAGTTGCCCTCGTAGTTTTCCAAGAAGACATACGTCGCTGCTTTGTGGTGTCGGATTGGTCTGACTCGTGAGTTTCTCCAGGTGCTAATGCCATCCCGGATTGACGATCTTGCTGTCGAGCGGCACGGTCGGTCGGAGGCCATGATCGGGACGAGGTGTGAATTGGAAGGTATGGACGGGAAGAGGACTGTGTGAGGATGTGAGAAGGTGATGTAGAATGTGTTGTGTGATTGTTGGTGTGTGTAATTCGTATTATCGAGGTGAAGAAAATGCGGTCGGCTTGCTCTTTCGTAAGAGCCCCTATAGCTCAGTGGTAGAGCACCCGCTTAGTAAGCGGAAGGTCGGTAGTTCAATCCTGCCTGGGGGCAAATGTCTTGCAATCGTTTCACATCCGATACCTCTCCGTGTCGGTCGTGAGCGAGCCGTGCTTCGCGGCGTCTTTGCTCTTTTGCCCCTTTGCCACATTGCCCTTGTGCACGCACATGCACACATTGCTCATTCAGCGCAACACTGCTAATTCTGCGCAACACTGCTAATTCGGCGCAGGATACTGTTAATTACGCTCCCCATTTGCCGTACTGTTCCCCGCTGAGTCAAACACATTTCCAACTCAGTTGCCCTCGTAGCTTTCCAAGAAGACATACGTCGCTGCTTTGTGGTGTCGGATTGGTCTGACTCGTGAGTTTCTCCAGGTGCTAATGCCATCCCGGATTGACGATCTTGCTGTCGAGCGGCACGGTCGGTCGGAGGCCATGATCGGGACTGAGGTGTGAATTGGAAGGTATGGACGGGAAGAGGACTGTGTGAGGATGTGAGAAGGTGATGTAGAATGTGTTGTGTGATTGTTGGTGTGTGTAATTCGTATTATCGAGGTGAAGAAAATGCGGTCGGCTTGCTCTTTCGTAAGAGCCCCTATAGCTCAGTGGTAGAGCACCCGCTTAGTAAGCGGAAGGTCGGTAGTTCAATCCTGCCTGGGGGCAAATGTCTTGCAATCGTTTCACATCCGATACCTCTCCGTGTCGGTCGTGAGCGAGCCGTGCTTCGCGGCGTCTTTGCTCTTTTGCCCCTTTGCCACATTGCCCTTGTGCACGCACATGCACACATTGCTAATTCAGCGCAACACTGCTCATTCGGCGCAGGATACTGTTATTTACGCTCCCCATTTGCCGTACTGTTCCCCGCTGAGTCAAACACATTTCCAACTCAGTTGCCCTCGTAGCTTTCCAAGAAGACATACGTCGCTGCTTTGTGGTGTCGGATTGGTCTGACTCGTGAGTTTCTCCAGGTGCTAATGCCATCCCGGATTGACGATCTTGCTGTCGAGCGGCACGGTCGGTCGGAGGCCATGATCGGGACGAGGTGTGAATTGGAAGGTATGGACGGGAAGAGGACTGTGTGAGGATGTGAGAAGGTGATGTAGAGTGTGTTGTGTGATTGTTGGTGTGTGTAATTCGTATTATCGAGGTGAAGAAAATGCGGTCGGCTTGCTCTTTCGTAAGAGCCCCTATAGCTCAGTGGTAGAGCACCCGCTTAGTAAGCGGAAGGTCGGTAGTTCAATCCTGCCTGGGGGCAAATGTCTTGCAATCGTTTCACATCCGATACCTCTCCGTGTCGGTCGTGAGCGAGCCGTGCTTCGCGGCGTCTTTGCTCTTTTGCTCTTTTGCCACATTGCCCTTGTGCACGCACATGCACACATTGCTCATTCAGCGCAACACTGCTAATTCTGCGCAACACTGCTAATTCGGCGCAGGATACTGTTAATTACGCTCCCCATTTGCCGTACTGTTCCCCGCTGAGTCAAACACATTTCCAACTCAGTTGCCCTCGTAGTTTTCCAAGAAGACATACGTCGCTGCTTTGTGGTGTCGGATTGGTCTGACTCGTGAGTTTCTCCAGGTGCTAATGCCATCCCGGATTGACGATCTTGCTGTCGAGCGGCACGGTCGGTCGGAGGCCATGATCGGGACGAGGTGTGAATTGGAAGGTATGGACGGGAAGAGGACTGTGTGAGGATGTGAGAAGGTGATGTAGAATGTGTTGTGTGATTGTTGGTGTGTGTAATTCGTATTATCGAGGTGAAGAAAATGCGGTCGGCTTGCTCTTTCGTAAGAGCCCCTATAGCTCAGTGGTAGAGCACCCGCTTAGTAAGCGGAAGGTCGGTAGTTCAATCCTGCCTGGGGGCAAATTCCTTGCAATCGTTTCACATCCGATACCTCTCCGTGTCGGTCGTGAGCGAGCCGTGCTTCGCGGCGTCTTTGCTCTTTTGCTCTTTTGCCACATTGCCCTTGTGCACGCACATGCACACATTGCTCATTCAGCGCAACACTGCTAATTCTGCGCAACACTGCTAATTCGGCGCAGGATACTGTTAATTACGCTCCCCATTTGCCGTACTGTTCCCCGCTGAGTCAAACACATTTCCAACTCAGTTGCCCTCGTAGTTTTCCAAGAAGACATACGTCGCTGCTTTGTGGTGTCGGATTGGTCTGACTCGTGAGTTTCTCCAGGTGCTAATGCCATCCCGGATTGACGATCTTGCTGTCGAGCGGCACGGTCGGTCGGAGGCCATGATCGGGACGAGGTGTGAATTGGAAGGTATGGACGGGAAGAGGACCGTGTGAGGATGTGAGAAGGTGATGTAGAATGTGTTGTGTGATTGTTGGTGTGTGTAATTCGTATTATCGAGGTGAAGAAAATGCGGTCGGCTTGCTCTTTCGTAAGAGCCCCTATAGCTCAGTGGTAGAGCACCCGCTTAGTAAGCGGAAGGTCGGTAGTTCAATCCTGCCTGGGGGCAAATGTCCTTGCAATCGTTTCACATCCGATACCTCTCCGTGTCGGTCGTGAGCGAGCCGTGCTTCGCGGCGTCTTTGCTCTTTTGCTCTTTTGCCACATTGCCCTTGTGCACGCACATGCACACATTGCTCATTCAGCGCAACACTGCTAATTCAGCGCAACACTGCTAATTCGGCGCAGGATACTGTTAATTACGCTCCCCATTTGCCGTACTGTTCCCCGCTGAGTCAAACACATTTCCAACTCAGTTGCCCTCGTAGCTTTCCAAGAAGACATACGTCGCTGCTTTGTGGTGTCGGATTGGTCTGACTCGTGAGTTTCTCCAGGTGCTAATGCCATCCCGGATTGACGATCTTGCTGTCGAGCGGCACGGTCGGTCGGAGGCCATGATCGGGACGAGGTGTGAATTGGAAGGTATGGACGGGAAGAGGACTGTGTGAGGATGTGAGAAGGTGATGTAGAATGTGTTGTGTGATTGTTGGTGTGTGTAATTCGTATTATCGAGGTGAAGAAAATGCGGTCGGCTTGCTCTTTCGTAAGAGCCCCTATAGCTCAGTGGTAGAGCACCCGCTTAGTAAGCGGAAGGTCGGTAGTTCAATCCTGCCTGGGGGCAAATGTCTTGCAATCGTTTCACATCCGATACCTCTCCGTGTCGGTCGTGAGCGAGCCGTGCTTCGCGGCGTCTTTGCTCTTTTGCCCTTTTGCCACATTGCCCTTGTGCACGCACATGCACACATTGCTCATTCAGCGCAACACTGCTAATTCTGCGCAACACTGCTAATTCGGCGCAGGATACTGTTAATTACGCTCCCCATTTGCCGTACTGTTCCCCGCTGAGTCAAACACATTTCCAACTCAGTTGCCCTCGTAGTTTTCCAAGAAGACATACGTCGCTGCTTTGTGGTGTCGGATTGGTCTGACTCGTGAGTTTCTCCAGGTGCTAATGCCATCCCGGATTGACGATCTTGCTGTCGAGCGGCACGGTCGGTCGGAGGCCATGATCGCGACGAGGTGTGAATTGGAAGGTATGGACGGGAAGAGGACTGTGTGAGGATGTGAGAAGGTGATGTAGAATGTGTTGTGTGATTGTTGGTGTGTGTAATTCGTATTATCGAGGTGAAGAAAATGCGGTCGGCTTGCTCTTTCGTAAGAGCCCCTATAGCTCAGTGGTAGAGCACCCGCTTAGTAAGCGGAAGGTCGGTAGTTCAATCCTGCCTGGGGGCAAATTCCTTGCAATCGTTTCACATCCGATACCTCTCCGTGTCGGTCGTGAGCGAGCCGTGCTTCGCGGCGTCTTTGCTCTTTTGCTCTTTTGCCACATTGCCCTTGTGCACGCACATGCACACATTGCTCATTCAGCGCAACACTGCTAATTCTGCGCAACACTGCTAATTCGGCGCAGGATACTGTTAATTACGCTCCCCATTTGCCGTACTGTTCCCCGCTGAGTCAAACACATTTCCAACTCAGTTGCCCTCGTAGTTTTCCAAGAAGACATACGTCGCTGCTTTGTGGTGTCGGATTGGTCTGACTCGTGAGTTTCTCCAGGTGCCAATGCCATCCCGGATTGACGATCTTGCTGTCGAGCGGCACGGTCGGTCGGAGGCCATGATCGCGGACGAGGTGTGAATTGGAAGGTATGGACGGGAAGAGGACCGTGTGAGGATGTGAGAAGGTGATGTAGAATGTGTTGTGTGATTGTTGGTGTGTGTAATTCGTATTATCGAGGTGAAGAAAATGCGGTCGGCTTGCTCTTTCGTAAGAGCCCCTATAGCTCAGTGGTAGAGCACCCGCTTAGTAAGCGGAAGGTCGGTAGTTCAATCCTGCCTGGGGGCAAATGTCTTGCAATCGTTTCACATCCGATACCTCTCCGTGTCGGTCGTGAGCGAGCCGTGCTTCGCGGCGTCTTTGCTCTTTTGCTCTTTTGCCACATTGCCCTTGTGCACGCACATGCACACATTGCTCATTCAGCGCAACACTGCTAATTCTGCGCAACACTGCTAATTCGGCGCAGGATACTGTTAATTACGCTCCCCATTTGCCGTACTGTTCCCCGCTGAGTCAAACACATTTCCAACTCAGTTGCCCTCGTAGCTTTCCAAGAAGACATACGTCGCTGCTTTGTGGTGTCGGATTGGTCTGACTCGTGAGTTTCTCCAGGTGCTAATGCCATCCCGGATTGACGATCTTGCTGTCGAGCGGCACGGTCGGTCGGAGGCCATGATCGCGACGAGGTGTGAATTGGAAGGTATGGACGGGAAGAGGACTGTGTGAGGATGTGAGAAGGTGATGTAGAATGTGTTGTGTGATTGTTGGTGTGTGTAATTCGTATTATCGAGGTGAAGAAAATGCGGTCGGCTTGCTCTTTCGTAAGAGCCCCTATAGCTCAGTGGTAGAGCACCCGCTTAGTAAGCGGAAGGTCGGTAGTTCAATCCTGCCTGGGGGCAAATGTCTTGCAATCGTTTCACATCCGATACCTCTCCGTGTCGGTCGTGAGCGAGCCGTGCTTCGCGGCGTCTTTGCTCTTTTGCTCTTTTGCCACATTGCCCTTGTGCACGCACATGCACACATTGCTCATTCAGCGCAACACTGCTAATTCTGCGCAACACTGCTAATTCGGCGCAGGATACTGTTATTTACGCTCCCCATTTGCCGTACTGTTCCCCGCTGAGTCAAACACATTTCCAACTCAGTTGCCCTCGTAGTTTTCCAAGAAGACATACGTCGCTGCTTTGTGGTGTCGGATTGGTCTGACTCGTGAGTTTCTCCAGGTGCTAATGCCATCCCGGATTGACGATCTTGCTGTCGAGCGGCACGGTCGGTCGGAGGCCATGATCGCGACGAGGTGTGAATTGGAAGGTATGGACGGGAAGAGGACTGTGTGAGGATGTGAGAAGGTGATGTAGAATGTGTTGTGTGATTGTTGGTGTGTGTAATTCGTATTATCGAGGTGAAGAAAATGCGGTCGGCTTGCTCTTTCGTAAGAGCCCCTATAGCTCAGTGGTAGAGCACCCGCTTAGTAAGCGG
This sequence comes from Phytophthora betacei, assembly GCA_011320135.1. Classification (NCBI taxonomy): domain Eukaryota; phylum Oomycota; class Peronosporomycetes; order Peronosporales; family Peronosporaceae; genus Phytophthora; species Phytophthora betacei. The sequence goes on from JAANHX010000295.1 coordinate 1,153,928, forward strand.
AAGGTCGGTAGTTCAATCCTGCCTGGGGGCAAATGTCTTGCAATCGTTTCACATCCGATACCTCTCCGTGTCGGTCGTGAGCGAGCCGTGCTTCGCGGCGTCTTTGCTCTTTTGCCCCTTTGCCACATTGCCCTTGTGCACGCACATGCACACATTGCTCATTCAGCGCAACACTGCTAATTCTGCGCAACACTGCTCATTCGGCGCAGGATACTGTTATTACGCTCCCATTTGCCGTACTGTTCCCCGCTGAGTCAAACACATTTCCAACTCAGTTGCCCTCGTAGCTTTCCAAGAAGACATACGTCGCTGCTTTGTGGTGTCGGATTGGTCTGACTCGTGAGTTTCTCCAGGTGCTAATGCCATCCCGGATTGACGATCTTGCTGTCGAGCGGCACGGTCGGTCGGAGGCCATGATCGGGACGAGGTGTGAATTGGAAGGTATGGACGGGAAGAGGACCTGTGTGAGGATGTGAGAAGGTGATGTAGAATGTGTTGTGTGATTGTTGGTGTGTGTAATTCGTATTATCGAGGTGAAGAAAATGCGGTCGGCTTGCTCTTTCGTAAGAGCCCCTATAGCTCAGTGGTAGAGCACCCGCTTAGTAAGCGGAAGGTCGGTAGTTCAATCCTGCCTGGGGGCAAATGTCTTGCAATCGTTTCACATCCGATACCTCTCCGTGTCGGTCGTGAGCGAGCCGTGCTTCGCGGCGTCTTTGCTCTTTTGCCCCTTTGCCACATTGCCCTTGTGCACGCACATGCACACATTGCTCATTCAGCGCAACACTGCTAATTCTGCGCAACACTGCTCATTCGGCGCAGGATACTGTTATTACGCTCCCCATTTGCCGTACTGTTCCCCGCTGAGTCAAACACATTTCCAACTCAGTTGCCCTCGTAGCTTTCCACAAAGACATACGTCGCCTGCTTTGTGGTGTCGGATTGGTCTGACTCGTGAGTTTCTCCAGGTGCTAATGCCATCCCGGATTGACGATCTTGCTGTCGAGCGGCACGGTCGGTCGGAGGCCATGATCGCGACGAGGTGTGAATTGGAAGGTATGGACGGGAAGAGGACCGTGTGAGGATGTGAGAAGGTGATGTAGAATGTGTTGTGTGATTGTTGGTGTGTGTAATTCGTATTATCGAGGTGAAGAAAATGCGGTCGGCTTGCTCTTTCGTAAGAGCCCCTATAGCTCAGTGGTAGAGCACCCGCTTAGTAAGCGGAAGGTCGGTAGTTCAATCCTGCCTGGGGGCAAATGTCCTTGCAATCGTTTCACATCCGATACCTCTCCGTGTCGGTCGTGAGCGAGCCGTGCTTCGCGGCGTCTTTGCTCTTTTGCCCCTTTGCCACATTGCCCTTGTGCACGCACATGCACCCATTGCTCATTCAGCGCAACACTGCTAATTCTGCGCAACACTGCTCATTCGGCGCAGGATACTGTTGGTAACGCTCATCATTTGCCGTACTGTTCCCCGCTGAGTCAAACACATTTCCAACTCAGTTGCCCTCGTAGCTTTCCACAGAAGACATACGTCGCCTGCTTTGTGGTGTCGGATTGGTCTGACTCGTGAGTTTCTCCAGGTGCTAATGCCATCCGGAGTTGACGATCTTGCTGTCGAGCGGCACGGTCGGTCGGAGGCCATGATCGCGACGAGGTGTGAATTGGAAGGTATGGACGGGAAGAGGACCTGTGTGAGGATGTGAGAAGGTGATGTAGAATGTGTTGTGTGATTGTTGGTGTGTGTAATTCGTATTATCGAGGTGAAGAAAATGCGGTCGGCTTGCTCTTTCGTAAGAGCCCCTATAGCTCAGTGGTAGAGCACCCGCTTAGTAAGCGGAAGGTCGGTAGTTCAATCCTGCCTGGGGGCAAATGTCTTGCAATCGTTTCACATCCGATACCTCTCCGTGTCGGTCGTGAGCGAGCCGTGCTTCGCGGCGTCTTTGCTCTTTTTGCCCCTTTGCCACATTGCCCTTGTGCACGCACATGCACACATTGCTCATTCAGCGCAACACTGCTAATTCTGCGCAACACTGCTCATTCGGCGCAGGATACTGTTATTACGCTCCCCATTTGCCGTACTGTTCCCCGCTGAGTCAAACACATTTCCAACTCAGTTGCCCTCGTAGCTTTCCAAGAAGACATACGTCGCTGCTTTGTGGTGTCGGATTGGTCTGACTCGTGAGTTTCTCCAGGTGCTAATGCCATCCCGGATTGACGATCTTGCTGTCGAGCGGCACGGTCGGTCGGAGGCCATGATCGGGACGAGGTGTGAATTGGAAGGTATGGACGGGAAGAGGACTGTGTGAGGATGTGAGAAGGTGATGTAGAATGTGTTGTGTGATTGTTGGTGTGTGTAATTCGTATTATCGAGGTGAAGAAAATGCGGTCGGCTTGCTCTTTCGTAAGAGCCCCTATAGCTCAGTGGTAGAGCACCCGCTTAGTAAGCGGAAGGTCGGTAGTTCAATCCTGCCTGGGGGCAAATGTCTTGCAATCGTTTCACATCCGATACCTCTCCGTGTCGGTCGTGAGCGAGCCGTGCTTCGCGGCGTCTTTGCTCTTTTGCCCCTTTGCCACATTGCCCTTGTGCACGCACATGCACACATTGCTCATTCAGCGCAACACTGCTAATTCTGCGCAACACTGCTCATTCGGCGCAGGATACTGTTATTACGCTCCCATTTGCCGTACTGTTCCCCGCTGAGTCAAACACATTTCCAACTCAGTTGCCCTCGTAGCTTTCCAAGAAGACATACGTCGCTGCTTTGTGGTGTCGGATTGGTCTGACTCGTGAGTTTCTCCAGGTGCTAATGCCATCCGGATTGACGATCTTGCTGTCGAGCGGCACGGTCGGTCGGAGGCCATGATCGGGACGAGGTGTGAATTGGAAGGTATGGACGGGAAGAGGACCGTGTGAGGATGTGAGAAGGTGATGTAGAATGTGTTGTGTGATTGTTGGTGTGTGTAATTCGTATTATCGAGGTGAAGAAAATGCGGTCGGCTTGCTCTTTCGTAAGAGCCCCTATAGCTCAGTGGTAGAGCACCCGCTTAGTAAGCGGAAGGTTCGGTAGTTCAATCCTGCCTGGGGGCAAATGTCTTGCAATCGTTTCACATCCGATACCTCTCCGTGTCGGTCGTGAGCGAGCCGTGCTTCGCGGCGTCTTTGCTCTTTGCCCCTTTGCACATTGCCCTTGTGCACGCACATGCACCCATTGCTCATTCAGCGCAACACTGCTAATTCTGCGCAACACTGCTCATTTCGGCGCAGGATACTGTGGTAATTACGCTCATCCATTTGCCGTACTGTTCCCCGCTGAGTCAAACACATTTCCAACTCAGTTGCCCTCGTAGCTTTCCACAAAGACATACGTCGCTGCTTTGTGGTGTCGGATTGGTCTGACTCGTGAGTTTCTCCAGGTGCTAATGCCATCCCGAGTTGACGATCTTGCTGTCGAGCGGCACGGTCGGGTCGGAGGCCATGATCGGGACGAGGTGTGAATTGGAAGGTATGGACGGGAAGAGGACTGTGGTGAGGATGTGAGAAGGTGATGTAGAATGTGTTGTGTGATTGTTGGTGTGTGTAATTCGTATTATCGAGGTGAAGAAAATGCGGGTCGGCTTGCTCTTTCGTAAGAGCCCCTATAGCTCAGTGGTAGAGCAACCCGCTTAGTAAGCGGAAGGTCGGTAGTTCAATCCTGCCTGGGGGCAAATGTCCTTGCAATCGTTTCACATCCGATACCTCTCCGTGTCGGTCGTGAGCGAGCCGTGCTTCGCGGCGTCTTTGCTCTTTTGCCCTTTGCCACATTGCCCTTGTGCACGCACATGCACACATTGCTCATTCAGCGCAACACTGCTAATTCTGCGCAACACTGCTAATTCGGCGCAGGATAACTGTTATTTACGCTCATCATTTGCCGTACTGTTCCCCGCTGAGTCAAACACATTTCCAACTCAGTTGCCCTCGTAGCTTTTCCAAGAAGACATACGTCGCTGCTTTGTGGTGTCGGATTGGTCTGACTCGTGAGTTTCTCCAGGTGCTAATGCCATCCCGGATTGACGATCTTGCTGTCGAGCGCACGGGTCGGTCGGAGGCCATGATCGCGACGAGGTGTGAATTGGAAGGTATGGACGGGAAGAGGACTGTGTGAGGATGTGAGAAGGTGATGTAGAATGTGTGGTGTGATTGTTGGTGTGGTAAATTCGTATTATCGAGGTGAAGAAAATGCGGTCGGCTTGCTCTTTCGTAAGAGCCCCTATAGCTCAGTGGTAGAGCACCCGCTTAGTAAGCGGAAGGTCGGTAGTTCAATCCTGCCTGGGGCAAATGTCTTGCAATCGTTTCACATCCGATACCTCTCCGTGTCGGTCGTGAGCGAGCCGTGCTTCGCGGCGTCTTTGCTCTTTTGCCCCTTTGCCACATTGCCCTTGTGCACGCACATGCACACATTGCTCATTCAGCGCAACACTGCTAATTCATGCGCAACACTGCTAATTCGGCGCAGGATACTGTTATTTACGCTCCCCCATTTGCCGTACTGTTCCCCGCTGAGTCAAACACACTTTCCAACTCAGTTGCCCTCGTAGCTTTCCAAGAAGACATACGTCGCTGCTTTGTGGTGTCGGATGGTCTGACTCGTGAGTTTCTCCAGGTGCCAATGCCATCCCGGATTGACGATCTTGCTGTCGAGCGGCACGGTCGGTCGGAGGCCATGATCGCGACGAGGTGTGAATTGGAAGGTATGGACGGGAAGAGGACTGTGTGAGGATGTGAGAAGGTGATGTAGAATGTGTTGTGTGATTGTTGGTGTGTGTAATTCGTATTATCGAGGTGAAGAAAATGCGGGTCGGCTTGCTCTTTCGTAAGAGCCCTATAGCTCAGTGGTAGAGCACCCGCTTAGTAAGCGGAAGGTCGGTAGTTCAATCCTGCCTGGGGGGCAAATTCCTTGCAATCGTTTCACATCCGATACCTCTCCGTGTCGGTCGTGAGCGAGCCGTGCTTCGCGGCGTCTTTGCTCTTTGCTCTTTTGCCCCTTTGCCACATTGCCCTGTGCACGCACATGCACACATTGCTCATTCAGCGCAACACTGCTAATTTCAGCGCAACACTGCTAATTCGGCGCAGGATACTGTTATTTACGCTCCCCATTGCCGTACTGTTCCCGCTGAGTCAACACATTTCCAACTCAGTTGCCCTCGTAGTTTCCAAGAAGACATACGTCGCTGCTTTGTGGTGTCGGATTGGTCTGACTCGTAGTTTCTCCAGGTGCTAATGCCATCCCGGATTGACGATCTTTGCTGTCGAGCGCACTGTCGGTCGGAGGCCATGATCGCGACGAGGTGTGAATTGGAAGGTATGGACGGGAAGAGGACTGTGTGAGGGATGTGAGAAGGTGATGTAGAATGTGTTGTGTGATTGTTGGTGTGTGTAAATTCGTATTATCGATGTGAAGAAAATGGCGGTTCGGCTTGCTCTTTCGTAAGAGCCCCTATAGCTCAGTGGTAAGAGCACCCCGCTTAGTAAGCGGAAGGGTCGGTAGTTCAATCCTGCCTGGGGGCAAAATGTCTTGCAAATCGTTTCACATCCGATACCTCTCCGTGTCGGTTCGTGAGCGAGCCGTGCTTCGCGGCCGTCTTTGCTCTTTTGCCCCTTTGCCACATTGCACCACATTGCTCATTCAGCGCAACACTGCTAATTCTGCGCAACACTGCTATTTCGGCGCAGGATACTGTTAATTACGCTCCCCATTTGCCGTACTGTTCCCCGCTGAGTCAAACACATTTCCAACTCAGTTGCCCTCGTAGCTTTCCAAGAAGACATACGTCGCTGCTTTGTGGTGTCGGATTGGTCTGACTCGTGAGTTTCTCCAGGTGCTAATGCCATCCCGGATTGACGATCTTGCTGTCGAGCGGCACGGTCGGTCGGAGGCCATGATCGCGACGAGGTGTGAATTGGAAGGTATGGACGGGAAGAGGACTGTGTGAGGATGTGAGAAGGTGATGTAGAATGTTTTGTGTGATTGTTGGTGTGTGTAATTCGTATTATCGAGGTGAAGAAAATGCGGTCGGCTTGCTCTTTCGTAAGAGCCCCTATAGCTCAGTGGTAGAGCACCCGCTTAGTAAGCGGAAGGTCGGTAGTTCAATCCTGCCTGGGGGCAAATTCTTGCAATCGTTTCACATCCGATACCTCTCCGTGTCGGTCGTGAGCGAGCCGTGCTTCGCGGCGTCTTTGCTCTTTTGCCCCTTTGCCACATTGCCCTTGTGCACGCACATGCACACATTGCTCATTCAGCGCAACACTGCTAATTCTGCGCAACACTGCTCATTCGGCGCAGGATACTGTTATTAACGCTCCCCATTTGCCGTACTGTTCCCCGCTGAGTCAAACACATTTCCAACTCAGTTGCCCTCGTAGCTTTCCAAGAAGACATACGTCGCTGCTTTGTGGTGTCGGATTGGTCTGACTCGTGAGTTTCTCCAGGTGCTAATGCCATCCCGGATTGACGATCTTGCTGTCGAGCGGCACGGTCGGTCGGAGGCCATGATCGCGACGAGGTGTGAATTGGAAGGTATGGACGGGAAGAGGACCGTGTGAGGATGTGAGAAGGTGATGTAGAATGTGTTGTGTGATTGTTGGTGTGTGTAATTCGTATTATCGAGGTGAAGAAAATGCGGTCGGCTTGCTCTTTCGTAAGAGCCCCTATAGCTCAGTGGTAGAGCACCCGCTTAGTAAGCGGAAGGTCGGTAGTTCAATCCTGCCTGGGGGCAAATTCCTTGCAATCGTTTCACATCCGATACCTCTCCGTGTCGGTCGTGAGCGAGCCGTGCTTCGCGGCGTCTTTGCTCTTTTGCCCCTTTGCCATTGCACCACATTGCTTCATTCAGCGCAACACTGCTAATTCTGCGCAACACTGCTAATTCGGCGCAGGATACTGTTATTTACGCTCCCCATTTGCCGTACTGTTCCCCGCTGAGTCAAACACATTTCCAACTCAGTTGCCCTCGTAGCTTTCCAAGAAGACATACGTCGCTGCTTTGTGGTGTCGGATTGGTCTGACTCGTGAGTTTCTCCAGGTGCTAATGCCATCCCGGATTGACGATCTTGCTGTCGAGCGGCACGGTCGGTCGGAGGCCATGATCGCGACGAGGTGTGAATTGGAAGGTTATGGACGGGAAGAGGACTGTGTGAGGATGTGAGAAGGTGATGTA